>JAVXUP010000327.1:0-538066 GCA_033070095.1 Escallonia herrerae
GAGATACTAGTAGAATATAGCCATTCCGAGTTATGAAGAGGGAGTGGATGCAAGTGCGAGTGAGCAGATGCATTCATATAAAGAATCATGAGTGTGGGAGCTAGGGTTGTATACGAACCGAGTTCGAGCAAAACATGGCTGTGTTCGAACTCGGTTCGTCTAAGTTTCGGTGTGTTCGAGCTCGGCTCGAATTCGCCTAAGAACCAAAATATCAATGTTCAAACTCGGCTCGAGTTCGTGACTCCACAACTCTGGCTCGACTCGTTTGACTCGTTTAATTATATGAGTCGAACTCAGTTCCAAAACTCGGACCGTATTCATGTTTAGATCCAACCAAATCCCTAATTTTTTTCTCAGATTCCTCAATCTTTGACGCAATCAAGCTATAAACGTTGATGAATAAAAAAGGATCTATAGAACATACAAGGAAGAAGGAGATACTGAATGGAAAACATACAACAGGAGATCGACCGGCGATGAAGTCATCGGCGATGGAGGCGTCGGCAACGGAGCTCGCCGTCGACGGCAGGGAGACGAGGCGTCGTAGCTTCTGGAACTTCTTCAGAAGACTTTGACTCTCAGTTTGTTTTGATGTGTACGATGGAATTATGCGGCAATATCTACTTCCCTTAGGTTTGGCCTTAACTTAGGTAATAATAATTAAATAGGTTTGGAATCAATTACATAGGTTTAGCTTTAACTTAGATAATATAATGTTATTTATATTAATACACATATTTTATGTTTATATAAAATATACAAGCTCTAAATGTTCGCGAACATTAATAAACGAACAATAAAATGTTCATGCTCGGCTCGTTTAATAAACGATCCCTAAAATGATGTTCGTGTTCTGTTCATTTGTAAAGTGAACGAACACGAACGAGTTTTTAGCAAACCGAACGACGAGTTGTTCGTAAACAACTCTGTTTATTTACAGCCCTAGTGGGAGCACCTAAAGAGCACGAATTATTTGTAAATCTCTTCAATAAAACTTTAAACCTACTCATGTTTCAAACATAGTTTTTGAATGAGTAATAGATTTATGATTCACCGAATGGGAAGCAAAAAGCAAAATTTTACGGCAGCAACTATGACAAGAATAGACGGCTGGTTCAGTGGAAGCGATCTGAATTTTTAAACAAAGAGGTTTCGAGGTTGAGAGAAAATGTAGAGGGCCCGTACATTACCATATTCGTTTTTTAGTTTTTATTTTCATAATTTTTGTATTCGGTTAAAAAAATTGCTCCTGTACTTTTATCATTTTTACCAAAAAAAGATTTAATTATTTTTTCTTACATTGGGTTAAGTTTGGGTGAAAAAGCTGAAAACACTTCGGAGATATTTTAGTTTTTTGTCATTGTTTGAGTAATTTTTCCAAAAACAAAAATAAAAAATGATAAAAGTACAAAAAAAAAATTATCATTATTACAAAAAATAAAAAACAAATATGATAAACGTACGGTGGTTGTTTACTATACCACGAGTGGACTTGTCGTCAAGGATAGAAGGGAGAGGGTAGAAAGTAGCCCTGAGTGCCTATAACAAGAAGCTAAATTCCAATTCTTGTGTTGACCAGAATAATTCACAGAGTTGACTTCTTAGGTCGTGGATTTACCGAGTGCAGCAAAGTACATATTTCAACTCCAAGTAACTGGTGCTCACTGAACTATCCAGACCTCTATGGCATAAGAAAAGCTAGAAACATGCTGGTTTCAAGTAAATGCTAAGTTCAGTTTGAGCTATATTAAGGTCCATGTCCTCTGAAGATACCCCTTCTTTTTCCAATAATTAGCAAAATTAGAGGCTACGCTAAACATTGTCTAGTAGATGGCATATATTGCCGTTTATATAGTAAATAATTGACGGTATTATACATATATATATAAAGGATATTCGTGGTGCATAAATCTAGCTTCTTGTACGTTGGAAGAGAGGGAAGACCGGTGCACGAGGCTGTATATTTGAAAACAGACCGAAGCGGCACAGCTCTATGTTTCAATTATAACCCATCCATGTAAAAAATGAATTAAAAAACCTATTCGAACGACTATTCATTCTCAAGTAACTTTTTTTCTTTTATTATTGACAAGTGCTTTGCGGTGGTGGTAGTTATGGAGCGTCTGATGGGATGTGATGAGTTAGGGATTAGCGTTATTAGATGGGTGAAGGGGTTTTGAGGCTGGATTTTTCTTTTCTTTTCTTTTTTTGGGAAGGGGGATGTTAATTTAGTAATTATTTGCTCTAGTCCATCCTTCAAATGTGGATGAAAAATGAATGCTATGTTTTCATTCTTGTTTGCACAATGATTTTTTTTCCGGTTCTGTGTTATTATGGGGTGGCAGCAGCTGTGGCTATATATATATATATAGAGGGAGCTGATCCGTTATATATATATATATATATATATATATATATATATATATATATATATATATATATATATATATATATATATATATATATATATATATATATATATATATATATATATATATATATATATATATATATATATATATATATATATATATATATATATATATATATATATATATAGGGAGCTGATCCGTTGATAGCGCTAGCAAAATGGGGTATTTTGCTAGCGCGATCTGACCGTCCATCCTGAAAGATGGACGGTCCAGATCGCGCCTTTTTCCAAAACTGATCCCCGTCCGCCATACAGTCTCGCGGACGGGATTTTTACCTTTTTGCCCTCCTCCCATGTCCGCGAGACTGTCTCGCGGACGCCTTTCTGTTCCTGACATGTGTCAGGAAAAAGGCGTCCGCGATACTGTATGGCGGACGATCTCTAGGCTGACACATGTCAGGACCTGTCCTCTCGGTCGCCTATAAAGTCTCGGGCAGAGCCCCGAGAACTGTCCCGTCGGTCGCCTAGAAAGTCTCCCTAATTCTCGGCTCTTTCAGCAAAATTTTTGCGGGCTTTCAGATTCACTTGCTTCCATTTTCAGCACCCTTCAAGCTTCTTGGAGTAACACACTTGGTTCAAGCATCACTCAAGCAAGGTAAAGTTTGTGATCTTGCTACCGTTTATCTTAGTAATTTTAATTTGTTATGTTCAGTAAATATATAATTAGCAAAATGGGAGACACTTTTGAGATTATGTATATGGTATCCTAAATCGGTCTAATCGTCAAGATAATTTTGAGATAATAAGCGTATTCTATTTCTACATAGGTCTTTTTCACAATGTCTGATTTCGTGTCGAGCTCCAGCACCCCCGTAGATGCTAGTGATCCGTATCTAGGACGAACCTTTCAAACGTTGGAAGAAGCTGGAGAATGTTTTCGAGCTTATTCATTGAGGGTTGGTTTTGGCATTAGAATAAAAACTACAAGAACAAGCAGCGTATCGAAAAGGATATGCTCTCGCTTATACGAGTGTCATAGGGGCAGAAACCCAGTGCAAAATGAGACACGCGTAGGCAACGATGACAGTGATGATGACGAAATAGGGTATGCGCGGAGAAGACGGGATTGCTTTGCGCGCACGAATTGCCAGGTCAAGATGTTCGTAAGCTATAAAGCCAAACAAGATCATTGGCTTATTACCAGCCTGGAACTGGCACACAATCACCCGTTAGTAACCCCTTCTAAGGTGAGTCAGATGCATCAACACAAGAAGATGGGTAAGGTCGCGAGGAGCCTAATTCACACAATGAGCGATGCGCGGCTAGGACCTACCGACATGATTAATGTTCTTGCTGAACAGGCTGGGGGAATTCAAAATTTAAACTTTAACACGACAGACGTTCGTAACGCGGTCCGAACCCATAGACGAGCCGCGTATGACCTCAATGATGCGCAAGCGACAATGAGCCTATTGAAACGGATGCAGATGGAGGACCCGCAGTTTACCTTCGACTATAAACTTGACGACGAGCATCGAGTTAGCACAATTTTTTGGGTCGACGGTCGTTCGAGGCTAGCTTATAAGCATTTTGGGGATGTCGTGACTTTCGACACCACATACCGTACCAACAAGTACTCGATGCCGTTCGCTCCTTTCACGGGCGTCAATCATCATTATCACTCCATCCTGTTCGGGTTCGCCTTGTTAAGGGACGAGAGCGAGAGTTCTTTTGAATGGTTGTTTAGGGTGTGGCTGGAAGCAATGAACTTCAAAGCACCGACTGTTATCATCACCGATCAAGATTTGGCAATGAAGAAGGCTATTGCTACCGTCTTCCCAGATACTCGACACAACTTGTGCACTTGGCACATAAGCAACAAATACCCGGAACGTCTGCATCACATGTACGCAAAGTATCCAGACTTTAAACAGGATTTTGACAAATGCGTCCTCAAGTCATTAACGATTGAGGAATTCGAGGAGAGGTGGGAAAAGCTTGTTCGGGATTACTCATTGCAAGACAACGAGTGGCTCCAGCACTTGTACGGGCTCAAAGAGCAATGGATTGGCGTTTACACGAGAAGTCATTTTTCTGCGGGCATGAAAACGACGGGCAGGAGTGAATCTATGAATGCCACGTTCGATAGTTATGTGGGTACAGCTACCAATTTGAAGAGTTTCGTCACATCAGCACAAAAAGCGGTTGCGTCGTTGTTCGTGAAAGAAAGGGCTGCAGACTTTGCAACCACGTACAAGCAAAGGAGAAGGTTGCTTGAGACCCCGCTGGAGCTGAACGGTGCCAAAGTCTATACGAAGGAGATCTTCCTGCTATACCAAGTAGAGCTGCAAAAATCGGGCCGATACAGTATATACAAGGTGGCAGAAAAGTCGTCGCGTGAGTACAAGGTTTATTCGCTCGTGAATGACCTCGTCCCTGAGAAGCTGCGCAGAATTTATACGGTGACCCACGACACATTGACGGACTCGGTGACATGTGTTTGCAAGAAGTTTGAGTTCCATGGCATCCTGTGTAGACACATTCTGCGGTTTTTCACACAGAAGAATATCAGGACAATCCCCGATAAATACGTCCTGCCACGGTGGACGAAAGGTGCAAACAGGTTGCACGGTACCATTTCCTTTCCGGAGCACCCGTATACTGACTTTGAAGAATCAGAGACGTTGCGGTATAATCATCTGGTGACGATGTTCACCCGTTTGTCCGTAAAGGGTGCTGCTACAATGGTCGGATATAAACATCTCCTCGAGGTAGCTCAGCAGCAAGAGCCCATCGTCGACCAATTGGAAGCAGCTTCAGTCAGCAATGCGGTTGACACCGAGCCTACGACGGGATCAGAAGATGACGAGCCGGGGGAGGGAGACGACAATGATATCCGGCCTTCGGATCCAATTATATCGCAAACGAAAGGCCGCAAGAGATCTACGCGGATGAAAAGCTCTATTGAGACGGCAACTCAACCAAAAAAGCTAAGAAGGTGTGCATTGTGCAACAAAATGACCGACCACGACAAGCGGAACCATTACAAGGCACTGGGGATAAGTCCAGTGCCTTTGCAAGACGGGGAAGAAGATGATGCCGAGGATGAGGACGAACAAGCTGCAGTGGAACTTTAGTGTACTGAATATTTTGTAATAATCTTTTATGAGCCATCAAAAGTGTCGGACATTTTGTAATAATATTTTAGTAATGACTCGTTTGTAATAACCTTTACAATCATTTTTTTATATGTGATTTCTTACACTGTCCGCTACACTGCGCAGCACAACATTAGAAACCTAAGGTATTAAAGAATACCCCCCCAACACTTAGTTTTTTTTTTGTTTTGGTTGTCTTCTCTACGTCCGCTATACTATGTAGCGGACGGCCCCGCAGAATACCCCCTCCAACACTTAGTTTTTTTTGGTTGTTTTCTCTACGTCCGCTATACTATGTAGCGGACGGCCCCGCAGAATACCCCCCCAACACTTAGTTTTTTTGTTTTGCCCCGCAGAACACCCACCTCTCCAACACTTAGTTTTTTTTTGTTTTGGTTTACTTCTCTGCGTCCGCTATACTATGTAGCGGACGGCCCCGCAGAATACCCACCTCTCCAACACTTAGTTTTTTTTTTGGTTGTTTTCTCTACGTCCGCTATACTATGTAGCGGACGGCCCCGCAGAATACCCCCTCCAACACTTAGTTTTTTTTGGTTGTTTTCTCTGCGTCCGCTATACTATGTAGCGGACGGCCCCGCAGAATACCCACCTCTCCAACACTTAGTTTTTTTTTTGGTTGTTTTCTCTGCGTCCGCTATACTATGTAGCGGACGGCCCCGCAGAATACCCCCTCCAACACTTAGTTTTTTTTTGGTTGTTTTCTCTGCGTCCGCTATACTATGTAGCCGGGCAGAAACACTGATTATCGAACACTTGGTTATTTTTTGAACACTTGCCCCGCAGATAGACAGATATCCAACAGACAGATATCCAACACTTGGTTTCCCACCGTTAAATCATATCGGTCAATAAAATCAATCGCATTCAATAAATTTTTTTAAAAAAAGTGTTGTAACGTTACAATGTGAATTGGGGAACATCATCTCTCGCGGGAATGATGTTCCTTACACGGATTTACAATAAACCTAATAGCTCTAGGCCGGCCATTCATAATTTGCCAAGCAATCCTATACCTAAAGTCTTGTATGCATTCTTCGCTCCAGACAGTCTTCTTGAGGCTCTCAGACCGGCAAATGTAATCCATGTACATGCAGAGGAAGACGCCGCAGTCCGAGGAATTATGTTGCTTGGGCCTACTCCTCTTCAATCGGAAAATGAGGACCGGCCTGCGCGATACCTTCTCCCGACGCCTACCATTGACCAGGGCAGCAAAAAGATTCTGCGAGAACCATAATAAGCATTAAACATAGCTAGCAAAATAAGATTAATCAGTTTTATAATATGCAAGTTACAACAAGAAGGAAACAGGATCTTACCATGGCATCCAACTGGCCTATGCCTCGGTACATATCAATCACAGGCATCACGTCGGTATCATCGTAGAGACTGTCGACGACTGAAACCGTGCTCTGTAATGGTTCGTAGCAAACCAAGTACCAGTGGGCATTCCCTAAAAAGGGGATTAGAAACACGTCGGCAACACTTGCGCTCACTGGACTATCCCTAGCAAGATATGCTTGTAGGTTAGGGGACGGTTTCCACTGGGCCATGGTTCTCCCCTTCCTTGCATTGCCCCAGTCGTGCCACTCTTGTACTAGGAGCTGATGAAAAAAAGCATCCAAGATAAACACGCGCGGACCGATGTTTGGATGCTCCCGACACCTTCGCCTCAGAATTTGCACGTAGTGCGAGATGACACCGCTGTCTAACCAAGCTCCCGGCGCCAGCGAGGCGATCTCTGTCCACGAGGCATTGTAATCCAAGCCCTCCGGGTGATCCATGTCATACGACGCTCCGTCTTGGGGGGCCCCGCTAAAATAACGGGCTCGGATTAGATCGCATTTATGCGGCTTTAGGGGCCTGGCTGGATGCCCTTTCGGATATTGCCCTCGGGGGTCGATCGGGGGATATTGGCCTCCAATTCCTTCTTCGGCCGGCTGATATTCCCCTCCGGGGCCGCCAACTGGTCCCGCCCACGGGACAATGGGCAGTGCCTCGGAGAAACCGTAGTTTCCGAAAGGACAGTCTTGCGTGACTTGAGAGAGGGGTTCCGGGAACAAATTGAAGGAGGGGCCGCTGTAATCGCCCCACGACGCTTGAGCCTGTCCCATCCCCGCTTCAGAGGTACCACCAACTCCCTGACTCACCCCTGAAGCCTGTCCAGAGGGATCACCGTATCCCTGGCTGACGCCCGTATAACCCATTCCCGGGCTGACTCCCGAAGACTGGCCCGATGCTTGGCGCAAAAAATTCCCGCAGCCTAAAGCCAATGTCGCAGCCTGTTGGCAAAGATCCTCGCCCATTGCGCTCACCAGATCCCTCCGCTCACTCAACTTCTGGAAGAATGCAAGCGAGGCATTAACCTACATCCAAAGAGATAAAAAATTAAGTAACTTCAATCAGACATTTATATTCAACTAATTTGGTTCAAGTCAGACTTGTTGGGCAACTTACGAGATTGTATGCCATACGCTCATCGATCTGACCCCTAGGCGCATACCTCTCCCCACGTTCAAAGTTTACAGGGGCTACTCTCCTCCGCGTGATGCGGTAGTACCACTCATCGTACTGATCGATGCTGATAACGGGGTCTGGCTCCGAGACGATGGCCGCCAGTGTGTCCTGCCAAGAAGTCCAAAGCTCTATTTCGGCCGCGCACAATTCGTACGCATTGGCGGTGCCAAACACTCCGACATCCGGTGGGTTCCTGTTAACCCTCATATCCGGGGCATCGACTGGCAAACCCTGCTCCAACTCAAAATGGCGCATTGCTCGGTCGGGCAGCTGCCACTCTGCGACCTCGAAATGGATCAGGGGTGTGCGCTGCAACCCGGAGAGCGTGAAGACGAACGACTCTCCCACCCGTCGCGCCAAACGTATGTACGGTGCCCAACGCATTTGGCCCGGAGATAGACGGTCGAACTCCCCTCGATAGTACGTAATGTTGTGATGGGGATCGACTCTCCTCTTGTAGTGGCTAGCCCTCCGGCTGTACTCCCAAGCACACAACCGAGGCCAGACTTTATCGGTTCCATCCCTACGCGTTGGTGCACCGGGAGCAAGGTGTTCGTAAGACCACACCTGAGAACATCAAAAAATTATATTTATATCGTCGATTCAACAAAAATAAAACACAATAACGAAGACATGATTTATATGATATACCTGCAATAGCGAGAGACATGCACATATGGCTTTGGAGTTGGGCCTCGTTGCCTTGTGCAATGCTCGGTACAGATACGAAAGAACCGCTGCACCCCAGGCATAATCCCCAACCTCCGACAGGTTACCCAACAACGGTAAATATTTCACGCTGACCGTGTTCTTCGACGTCGTTGGGAATAAAATTGCCCCCATCACCCACAAGAGGAAGGCCTTTGTGTACACCACAAGCTCACGGCCCGTATAGTTTTCCGGCAAAACCCCGTAGGTATCTACCAACCACTTCAACTTTATACCACCAGTGCTAAATTGATCCTGGGGTATCGAAGTGAAGAAGTCTCGCGCTGTTCTCTTATTCGTTGCGTCTGACGGAGGAGCAATTACCGGCCGCCCCGTCACCGGCAACCCCAAGATGAACCCTACATCTTCTAGGGTAATCGTCATCTCTCCGAGCGGGAAGTGAAACGTATTCGTTTCACTTCTCCACCTCTCAACAAGGGCACCTATCAAGGCCCGGTCAAGCTGTTGAAAGATCTGCCCATGCGTGAAAATCCCAAACCCAATTCCACGCAGTATCCTTTTCTGGGACTTGTTCAATTTCCATCTCGTGAACTCGCGAGATACTTCTACGGTGGTGAGAAGTTCTCTTTCCTACGAATTATTAATAAATACAATTTAAGCAAAATGAACGGTAAAACAACGTTCGTAATAATAAGAAAGTTGATAAATAATGTATCTTACTCCACCATCCCATATGAGCGTACTGATATGGTTGGCTTGGTCGTATAACACGGATGGATCTTCTGGTCCAGGGATAAATTCCATTTTTTGCAACTGAAACTATGGAATCGGATTTTACAAACGCTAGCACATGAACAAATACATACATATATAAATCCTCATCATCGCTAGCACATGCTCAATGCATAATCAAAACCACGCATAAAACGCAATATTGATCACAACTATAGATTAGAAACATGTAAAGGATTGATTTTGTGAACTTACGTGATCTATTAGGGTATTAAAGCTGCTCTTATGAAGAAATTGCGCAGATCTGCTTGCCAACGCCGCTGGGAATATTTGTGAGTAGGAAGAACGGAGAAGAGTGTCGAAGTTATAGGACTTTCTTTTGGGTTTGAATATATATATTTGCTGTCCGCTGGACAATATATATTTGCCGTCCGCTATATAGTATCGCGGATGACATTAGTCTGTTCCTTGTCCGCTATATAGTATCGCGGACGATAGACTTTTGGTTGTTTTCTCTACGTCCGCTATACTATGTAGCGGACGGCCCCGCAGAATTTTTTTGGTTGTCTTCTCTACGTCCGCTATACTATGTAGCGGACGGCCCCGCAGAATACCCACCTCTCCAACACTAAGTTTTTTTTTCTTTTGGTTCTCTACGTCCGCTATACTATGTAGCGGATGGCCCCGCAGAATACCCACCTCTCCAACACTTAGTTTTAGTTTTTTCTTTTGGTTGTCTTCTCTACGTCCACTATACTATGTAGCGGATGGCCCCGCAGACGCTGATAGACTGTCCGCTATATAGTATCGCAGATATACATACCGCAGAAAATGGTTGGCACGAACCAGACATTTAGTTCCGGGTCCAGAAAATGGTTGGCACGGACCAGACATTTAGTTCTGACCTTCCCGAACCCCGGCCTAAGCGGAGGGCCTTATATCCGCTATATATATAGAGCTATACAATGTAGCGTAATGTAATAAATTGGAATAAATTGGCGCCCGTAATGCAGTTTTAATAAATTGAAATAAATTGGCCCCAAAGACTTGTTTTAGCGACATAGTAGGTTAATGCTATTTTAATAAACTGACGCCCGAAGACTTGTTTTAGCGACGGAATCAACAATCTCAATTTTTCCAAAAAATAATGTACGATTCACAATCAACGATCTCAATATATCAAGGCAACAAAAAAAGGCACAATTAAGCAAGAAAAAATTTGGAAACATAATAAACAAGAACATAAATTTTTTTATTATAATAAACTATGGTTCACAAATGGGGTACGAAAGCTTTTTACAAGCGCTCCGATCAAAGATTACAACTTGAAAATCCCACCACCCAAGGTGTTCGAACACTACAAAGTCCCCGAGTTCGAGGCCATGCTGGCGCACGAAGACGTTCCAACCCTCTGCGAATTCCTTTTTTTGGGATCGGCCGGGCTTCAGCTTGATTTCAACCTGCCATGCCCCCTTGCGGCTATATAATCTTGCACTATCATGAATTGTTGTAAATTGATTGGTAAATGCTTCCGGTATGTCCTACCA
Source organism: Escallonia herrerae (assembly GCA_033070095.1). Taxonomy (NCBI): domain Eukaryota; kingdom Viridiplantae; phylum Streptophyta; class Magnoliopsida; order Escalloniales; family Escalloniaceae; genus Escallonia; species Escallonia herrerae. Next base: position 11,013 of record JAVXUP010000327.1, read on the forward strand.
AACACAATACAAAAAATAGGTTAGTTTTGGTTAAGAAAAACAAAAGATCAAACTTTTAACACACGAAAATACAGAGAAAGAGAAAGAGAAAGAGGGATAGCCTACAAGTTCATGCTCAAATCCCGGCATCATGACTTTGAAAAAGTGTTTGCCTACCAGGTGCAAGTTGCCAATATAATCGTAGGCGTAGGTGGTCTCCGATCCAGAAGCCATCGAGATCGGCGTTGAGGGGAGGACGGTGGTGTCGGCAGAGATGTGGGTGACCGGAGATGTGGGTCACCGTAGATGGGGTAGCGGCTTAGGTTAGATGTTCGAGAGAGAGAGAGAGAGACGCCGTCCGCTACTATAATATATATAGCCCGATCTGATTAAATATTTATAGCAGGAGAGAGCGGACGAAGGGATGCCGTCCGCTACATTGGAGATTTCCCACAAAGCGGACACTGTTGACATCACAGATACCAAGGGGACAGTTCTCGGGGCTCTGACAGGAGACTTTATAGGCGACCGAGCGGACAGGTCCTGACATGTGTCGGCCTAGAGATCGTCCGCCATACTGTCTCGCGGACGCCTTTTTCCTGACACATGTCAGGAACAGAAAGGCGTCCGCGAGACAGTCTCGCGGACATGGGAGGAGGGCAAAAAGGTAAAAATCCCGTCCACGAGACTGTGTGGCGGACGGGGATCAGTTTTGGAAAAAGGTGCGATCTGGACCGTCCATCTTTTAGGATGGACGGTCAGATCGCGCTAGCAAAATACCCTATTTTGCTAGCGCTATCAACGGATCAGCTCCCATATATATATATATATATATATATATATATATATATATATATATATATATATATATATATATATATATATATAATAGTTTTACAAACAGTCTCGACTAGATCATCTATTTACATACATAAAAGGTAACATCAATTGTTACCATTAACATTACAAATTAACCACTAATCTATAAATTAGGTACAAATTACAATTAGACTAAAGTAGAGCATATCGTACACTTTAGCTGTGGATTGTGTTGTATGATGTTGTTGTTTATCATTATAGTTATCAATACCGTACCCGTACCGATACCGGCCGGTCCGTACCGATACCGGCCGGTACGTACCGTTTTTACCTTCTATTGGGATGGTACCCCTTACATTTTGTACCGGTCAAAATAGCGCTCTGTACCGGTTGTACCGGCAAATACAGGTGATACCGGCCGAGAATTACATACCGGCCGAGATATTATGTTTTGTATTGGTTCCTTAAAAAAAAGTAAAAGTAACAATTTTTTTTAAAAAATTTGTAAATTGACCAGATAAAGACTAAATAGAAAAAATATTTTAAGTTCTTTTATACATATCAAAGCCTCTGTAACTTATTACTCATAATTCACTTAACTTTGATTTACTTTATATCTGAAAGTTTTGATCATATTCTTTCATCTATATGATTAACTGTTTTAGACACTTGTACGCGAGCACGCACACACACACACACACACAAATAGCTTATTCTTGAACCTGAAGACGTTATTATTTAACAAACAACTTATTCTTACGTAAGAATTTGCCAATGAGTTTGTTGAAAAGAAGAGATAATCTTTAGAGGAGATAATTCAATTTAATAAGCTATTTATTTTATTTAAAAATTAACGTAATTCAAACTATATAGGACAAACAATTTATCCTAGAATGATATTAGTTAAAAAAATATATTTATATTTTGTTAGTTAGCCAATGAATGAATATTGCAGATGTATCATGTATATTATTGATGAAAAAGTTAAGACGGTATGGAGACGGTACCGGTACCGGTCCGTACCATCTTATGAAAAAAATGATACGCACTCTGGTACGGTATTTATAACTATGTTTATCATTGTTGTTGACAGATTAGAAAGTTTACTTACCTATAGTGCCAATATTAATTGCCTGATTGCAATCAAGCTAAGATGGAAAAGCAAGAAACGTAAGTGAAATTGGGCTTTGGCCGGTGGTGATTTTGGGTGTTGGCTGGGGTGGACAATGATGGAAGAGTGAGGTCGTTAGGTGGCGATGAGGAAGTTGGTGGTGGAGGTGGAAAGGACAGGGTTTGGCCAAAGGGGGATTGAAAAAAAAAAACTGAAATACTCCTAGTTACTAACAGATTTATCAACTCCTGTTAGCGAAATCTTGCGATTGCAAACATGGTCAATCTTGTTCTTGCCTATTAGTAGGCATTGAAATTTTAGGAGCAACTTTTTTGAAAAAAACGATGTTTAAAGTGCAATTAATCCTTTACAAAATATAACCACAATCGATATGCTTTCTGCACCTTCGTTGCTTTAAAGTCCAAAATTCAGCACTACAATAAGCTGAGCAAACAGTTTTTCGTGACCAAATCTAACTTGTATACCTTTTTTCTTTTTCTTTTTTTGACTATACGTAAAAACATATTGATCATATCATTATTAATAAGTAAGCAATATAAGATAGAGTACAATAAAAAGAAAATAACAGGTGACCGCTTTCCTTGCAATATAACCTCAAACAGGGACCGGCGCATAACCAGGAGTTCTTGAATATCCTAGAGCGGCTAAAACAAGAATGGCTTTATTGCGAAAGAACCTGCATAAAAGATTAGTACACATTTACTCAAGTCAAGACACCAACTATACACAAGAGACAACAACCCCGTCCCGAACGCGTGCCAATGACCAGAAATGACAAAAAACGTTAAAAAAAAAACTATATAACCCAAAAGATAAGCCCAAGAAAGAAAAAAAAAGATACAACAAAGTCAATGCTGCAAGCAAGGTGCCCAAACTACGTAGCTGTCAACCATGCACGCCAAGTGCCCCTCGAGTCCCCACACCCACGCGCCACCTCACATCGCACCACGCTACCCGCCGCCAAGCCTGGTACCAGCGCCACCGCAGGCTGCCACTCCTCCGTTAATCACAACTAACCCCACCACGGCTTGCTAAGAGCCATCACAACCATTGCCCACCACCCTTGCCGCCAATTACCACCCCTCAAACCACAACTTCACCTACGGCCATACAAACCACCAATTCCAACCAACCACTCCTAACGTCGGCGTCACACAGAGCTGCCCACCAATGTCATCCAACCCACAAGGAACCGAGAGAGGGGCGAGGGGACGTACTAAGGAGGGGAAATGGAAGAAAAGGAAGAGGGACCCCTACCAGGAAGAAAACCTCCCTCGGTCACCCTATCTACCACCACCGTGACCCACGACAACCACAGCACCCGTGACCTACCCACGGTGAACCACCACGAAATCTGACACCAAACCAGGAGGCAAGCTCACCCTATCCTAGATTGAAACCCAGATAGGAGATGAGGCAACCAAACCGCAACCACCACCTACCACTAGCAACCCAGCACCAGTCTGATCCACAACCCCAGCCCATGGCACCCAAACGAATACCGCAATCCCAGGCGCAACAGCCAACCCCAACTCCCCAAGGCCGCGAAGAGCACCAAAAGGCTTGATTAAAAGGAAATCACATACATCAAACGGCTAATTTATATGTACAGAGCCACCACAGCCGGTTCTTGGTGGAAGAATCCCCGGTCGGCGGTGAAGAGTCGAGTGAAGAGAAAGGAGAGATAAAGGAGAGTTTTTTCTAAAAGTCGCAAAGTTCTCTCTGATCGCACAACATGCAAGTCCAGGCCCTTTAACTTGAACAAACTTTGACTCCTATCTGGGTTGTAAAAATCTTCCCTTCAACCCTGTATATAGTGACAATTAATTAATCACTAAATATTTCTAGTCCTTTTTTTCTAACACTTTCAGCGATAATTATTAGAAGCACTTTTTTAGCGTCACTAAATAAAAGACACCTGAAATATTTAGAGACGATTGATTGTCGTTATATAAGGTGTAAGAAGAAAATTCCTTCAACCGGGTAATAGCCAAATTAGAATTATTTTTTTGGTGCAATTGATAATTAGAATTTCCCGTCGTTACTAACCAACCAACCGAACTCTTTTCCATGTAGATTAGGGATACTGCTCCTCCCCTAATATATACACATACACCTCTGTGACCACAACACACAATCACGTGCCATTTCGTCTCGAGATTTTCTCGTCTCTCACGACACAGACCATGGCCAGTCAGACAGATAAGATCATTGAGTGGGGATTCTTTGGCCCAATAATTATTTTTTTGGTTATATGGATGTTCTTGTTCATCAGGTCAATTCTTAAGAAGTAGGGGAAAGTAGGGAATGATCCCCTCTACTTTACACGTTGTGCGATTTGCCCCCCTCCACTTCAAAATTAACCATTAAACCCCCCCACACTTACAGAAATTGGGCACCTTAGACGGGTCCGTTATGAATAGTGTGAAATGACCAAAATACCCTTATTTCTTTATTAGTTAATGACCCCCTGTACTATACACGGTGTGCAATTTCCCCTCCTCAACTTCAAAATTAACCACTAAACCCCCTTACACTTACAGAAATTGGGTACATTAAATGGAAACCGTTAAATTTAAATGACAATTTTGCCCATGACCCTCCCCCCCGCCCCCCCCTTCATTCCCCACCCCCCACCCGTTAGACCAGTCCCCCACCCCATTCTGCGCTACCAGATTCATTGCAAACAAGGGATTGCTGCAATCTGCACCTCCTCTTCTGGTCAATCCCGCTACAATTGGTGATTCACTGAGCATAACCACTGGTCTTTTTCTCCGACCACCAGGGAGTTACAAAAAAAAAAAAGGAACCACGATTGCCGTTGGTATATCACCGGCGCAACAACTACCATGATCAGCGTCACAGTAACCACCATTCTGGCCAACTCCCCCAACTTTATACTGTCTAGCTACACATCGTCGTGAGTTGCCTCATCGCTGCCATTTCCCACCACCTTGCGTCTGCAAGCCAGTGGGGCTTCTTCATCGGCCACCAACCGACCGACGCAATCAACACTGGTAACATCAATCCCCACAGACACAGGCTATCGGCGTCTGATTGCCGCACATCCGTCCAGATCCCTGCCACCACGATCGACGACCACGTCCCCAAATCGCAGGTCTAACCTCCGTCGTCATTCCACCCCAATCCACAACATCGCGCCAAGCAGCGTCACATGACCACCGTGACTGGCTACACGCCGCTGGGGCTGCACCAGATTCGCGATGACGTTGCCGCCACAGTCGCATGCGAGTAGCGTGTGTGTATGTTTGCAGTGGGTGCGCGTCTGTGTTTGGGTTTAGGGTATGTGTGTGTGTGTGTGTGTGCACGTGCGTGCGTGCGTGCTGGGTGTGCGTGGAGTGTGTGTATGTGGGATTGAGTAAAAAGTCTGAGAGGAGAGAAAAAGAAGTTGAAAGAATGGTATTAAACTTAAATAGGGTAAGGAAATAAGGGTATTTTGGTCATTTCACGAATATTCATAACGAACCCGTCTAAAGTGCCCAATTTTCGTAAGTGTGGGGGGGGGGGGGGTTTAGTGGTTATGTTTGAAGTAGAGGGGGGGAAATCGCACACCGTCTATAGTACAGGGGGTCATTAGTTAATTACCCCTAACAGAATGGGCAAAAACGTCATTTACAAAAAAAAATCGTTAGTCAACGCGCGTGTTGACCACGCGCTGTTAAATTTAACGATTTCCGTCTAAGGTGCCCAATTTCTGTAAGTGTGGGGGGGTTTAGTGGTTAATTTTGAAGTGGAGGGGGGTAAATCGCACAACGTGTAAAGTAGAGGGGGTCATTCCCTACTTTCCCCTAAGAAGTATAATGACGAAGAAAGACAGCAGGAAGAAAGACAACGAGAGATACAACTACAACTACAAGTACGACAACTAGAACGAGGACTACAACGACGAGAAGAAGAACGAGCCCGATCACTCGGGAACCCGTCTCCCGCTACGGTCGCTCGAGCGTCGGAACTAGAGCCACGACCGCAAACTAAGCAACCACCTGAATTGCACATTACCATCTTTAAAAGTGTCTGTGCCATCTGCCTGGAGGATATCAGCGACGGTCAGCGTCTCGGGGGTCTTCACGGGTGCACGCACATGTTTCACCTCCAATGTGTGTCTGACTGGTTGAAGAACACGCAGTCTTGCCCCTCGTGCCGGACCTCTGCTTAGGGATATTCCATTCTTGTGTGATGACCAATTCTCATTCGTCCCTGGCAAGTCGGTTTTCGAAGACGGTTCTTGTTTGCAATAGCTGTGTTGATATGCATTACCAAAGTTAATATGGAGATAATGTTTGGATAATTAAATTTAGATGTCTTTTAGTTTTCTTAGAACTACTTTGCCAAGTTCTCATATGGGATTTGCCTAAAGGATACATATTTAAAGCACTTTTTATGCGCTCTTGCAAACAATTATTCCAAGTGACCGCTGCTTTTCATCACTACTAACACATAACGTAACAGGTAAAATTTCATAGATGGTCTGCAACCAACACCAATCATCCGATCGTCTATTATATACTTTTTTATATTGTATAGTACCTCCTGCCTTCCTTAGCCCCTCTTGTATCACATCAGTCACTCCCATTGCAATGATACTTTTAAGTCCTATTTTATAGTTAGTTATTGAACCCTACAAAGAGACATCCAAAATCCTTTAGCAAGGTTATATACTACAAACCTCGTGCGTCGGAGCCTTTATCAGACTAACATGCACCAAACGTCATAAGCTATAAATTCATTATCTGTTACACCGGTAGATATTGCATGGTTCCGAACTGTTGACTCCTACCATTAGAAGAGGGAAGAGTAATTAGGAATGGCAATAGCGCGGGTCGGGTGCAGATTTTATGAAATCAGTACTCACTCCGGTAATCTTTATGTATCGCCTCGCCCTGCCATCGCGTCATCCGACAGGCTATTCAAAAACTCGACCCCGCTCTGATGACCTGCCCCGATATAGTGTATGATACTCCCTAACTCCTTTTTCCGTTATTCCTATCACGTCAGCCCTCCGTGATCCAACGGTGCTTTATGTCCTATTATACCGAACCCCACAAAGAAACAACATAAAACCCTTTGTGAACAAGGTTATATACAAAAAACCTTTAATCTGGAGCCTCTACCCAGCAAATATTCACCGACCGTCTTAAGCTAAGAGTTCCTTATCTATTACACGAGTAAATGTCGTATAATTTGGATCTGGACCATTGATCTCGATCCCTTATATACCCAAAGCTACTAGATGATCCGGAACATTAGTCGCAGATCATCCATTTATAATCGATATCCTCTCTGGTACTACACCTTCTTCGCTTAAAATCCAAAATTGACGCTACAATAAGTATTAGTGGCTAAAGATTAACAACTGTTCACGATCCAATCTCATTAGAATTTCCCTCTCGCTACTTACCAATCAAACTCTTATAATCCATGTAGGATAGGGATACTGCTCCTCCCCTGATATAAATGTATGTATATGCACCTTTGCGGTCACAACACAATCCCATGATGTCTCCAGGTTTTCTCTTGTCTCACAACCCATATTGCACTCCATGGTTACTCGGACAGGCCGGTATAATGATCGAGTGTGAATTTCTTGTGAAGATTATATTCTTCTTTTGGCTGTAGTATCAGTGGATATAGTTTTCAACTCGATGCTTGAGAGAAGTACTGAACGAGACCGACAACGGCGACAGCAGCGACAAGGACGACGAGTGCGAGCCCGAGAATTCGGGAACCCATCTGCCGCTACGATCGAGAGAGTTCCACAGGGGGAACCACGGCGGGGAGGATATCAACTAGCTGAGTTGCACGTTATCATCTTCAAAAGCGTCTGTGCCATCTGCCTGGAGGATATCAGGGACGGTCAGCGTCTCAGAGGCCTTCACGGGTGCACGCACATGTTTCACCTCTGATGTGTGGCTCTCTGGTTGAAGAAAACGCCGTCTTTCCGTCATGCCGGACTTCTGCTTAGGGATTCTGGAGTTGTTGTAATGACATTGAAGCAGTTCATATCTTGGATAACAAATTTTCGTTCGTCCCGAGCAAGTCAGTTTCCGAAGAGGGGTTAAAGATTCCAGGGCTTCTTGTTTCCAAAAGCTAGGATAATATGCATTATCAATTCTGAAATGGGCACAATGCTTCTTTACATTCCCATTATTGGATAACTCTAGATGTCTTCTAATTTGTTTAGAACTACTTTGCCGAAGTTCTCATATGGGAATTGCTTAGAGATTTACCGCAGGGGGGATAGAATTAAAGCATTTCTAGTTTGTAGTGTTCTTAAAGCACTACAGTTCTTTCCAATGGCTTCTGCTTATTTTTTTATCACTGCTAATACATAATAAGTAGAAAATATTGGGTAGTCTGAACTAGTCTCAACCCCATTTAGAACCGTTCTATATACTACAAATTGTCCCGCCTTTCTTATTCCTTACTGCCACCACATTAATCCTTCCCAAAACAACGGTGCTTCAAGTCTTACTATGTAGTTTCTTACTGAATCCCACAAAGAAACAGCCAAAAATTCTTCAGTAAGTTTATGTACGACAAACCTCATAAGTCAGGGCCGCCTTTACCAAGCTAATATTCACCAAAGGTTTTAAGTTAAAAGTCTTCAGCGGTTACACGAGTGAATATTGCATGACTCCGATCTTGGACCATTGGTCCCGACCATTTATACATATCACGGTGTTAGATGGTCTGGAACATTAGCCCCCATCCATCTAATGTTTTCTAAAAACAAGCCATCATTTACTAAATCAACCGGTGGCACAGTCAAATAGTAAGAAGTGACTAATAGAATATAACCATTAATGAAGAGGGGGCTTTCATTGTTTCAAAAAGCAGCGAGCTTTAGAAGATAAAAATCTAGAAAGGATGAAAATGGGACTGTATCTAGTGAAGAGGTTGCGACCAAAACTATGCATCATTATTATCTGGTCCTCAAGTCTTCTGCTACGAAATCGCTCTAGATAAATATGTATAGAATACAATAACCAAATAAGAAAACACAAGAAATATGAGAGAACTCAAATCCACTTTGTACAAGTCAAATTTACAACGCTCCCTCACGTGTATCTCTCAACTGTTTTTCTACTCAAAGAAAGACTCTTCTTTCTTTCTTTCCTACTCAAAGAAAGACTCTCTTCTCTTGCCCTTAAACACAATACAAGACACCTTACTTATACTTAGAGAAAGCAGTGATCTTCTCTCTCCAAGCAATGTGGGACAATATGTCTTATATACTAAAAGCCAAGTTGTAACCTTCTTTGAGTAACCAATGTGGGACATAAATACAAGACATATATCAACAATCTCCACCTTTGCTTGTATTAACAAACCACTCCATGAGGAAAGTGTAATATGCCTTCAGTACCTTCTTCAGGTACTCCACCTTGTATCCCCTCTAAAGGTAGGGATACACTCCATCTTGAACTTAACAAGAAAGAAGATGAATCAAGCTCAAGCAATGCTTGAACTTTCGTGACTGTCTTCGTGAGCATATCAGCAGCGTTGTCATTAGTGTGAACCTTGTGCACTACAATTTGTTTAGAATTAATCCATTTCCGGACCTTATGATAACGTACATCAATATGCTTGGTCCTTGGATGTAAAACCTGATTCTTTGCCAAATCCAATGCACTCTGACTGTCATACTGTAACAAAACACCATGCTGCTTGAAGCCAAGCTCCTCTACTATTCCCTTTAACCATAATGCCTCCTTAGCTGCCTCTGTCAATGCCATGTACTCTGCCTCCGTAGTTGACAATGCTGTCGTAGACTGTAACACTGATTTCTAACATATCGGCCCTCCATAGAATGTAAAAATATATCCAGTCGTGGACCTCATGGAATCCAAGTCCCCAGCATAATCAGAATCCACAAAGCCAGAAACCTCACCTTTTGCCCCATCACGATCAAACATGACGCCAAAGTTGGTCGAACCTGCTAGATAACGGAAGATCCACTTTACTGCATCCCAATGCTTTTTTCCTGGATTTCCCATCTACCTGCTGACCATACTAACTGCATGTGAGATATCAGGTCTTGTACACACCATGGCATACATAAGACAACCAACCGCATTTGCATACAGTACTCGAGACATATACTCAACATCTTCTTTTGTACAAGGACAAAGTTGTGAGGATAACTGAAAATGAGCTCCCAATGGTGTACTAACTGGTTTAGCATTGAGCATACTAAACCTCTGTAGTACCTTTTCAACATAACTTTTCTGAGTTATCATAACTTTCCTGCCTTTCGATCTCTATGAATCTCCATACCAAGGATCTTTTTCGTAGAACCAAGATCATTCATATCAAACTCCTTGCTCAACAATTTCTTCAAGTGCAGAATATGAGACTTACTCTTCGCAACAATCAACATATCATCCACATATAATGTGAGCAACAACAGTGAATCATCATCAAGGACTCGATAATACTTACAACAATCATACTTACAATGTAACGACCCGATCCACGGCCCCACCACAGGGCGTTGCCTCCCTCAAAAGGGCTAGCCAAGTAGGTACTTATGAGTTCCTTGGCAAGGTCTTATAAGGGTCATCTTATACTATTCCACATCTGATGTGGGATATTACAATCTTCCCTCCTTATACCTTAGCGTCCTCGCTAAGGCTCAATCACACATAGCCTAGAATCTTCCTCTCTAGCCAATGTGGGATATACCGGGCTCACCCTTTATTGCCCCAACCATCCTCTTGATGTGGGATATACCCGGGCTTACCTTCGTTTCCCCAACCATCGGCAACCCGACTGGATATCCCAGCCCAAGCTTTCGAGAGTCAAGTCTGATACCATCTGTAACGACCCGATCCACGGCCCCACCACAGGGCGTTGCCTCCCTCAAAAGGGCTAGCCAAGTAGGTACTTATGAGTTCCTTGACAAGGTCTTATAAGGGTCATCTTATACTATTCCACATCTGATGTGGGATATTACACACAGCGAGAGTAACCATGAGTTACCATGAATGTGTCGAATCGCTTGTACCACTGTCGATGAGACTGCTTCAAACCATATAAGGACTTTTTCAGCTTGCACACATAGTCCTTCTTCCTAAGTTCAATAAATCCCTCGGGTTGCTGCATGTAGATCCTCTCCTCTAAATCACCATGAAGAAAAGCTGTCTTTACATCAAGCTATTCCAACTCCATATTATGCGCTGCTACAATGGACAATATCAATCTGATAGAAGTATGCTTCACTACTGGCGAAAAGATCTCATTATAATCAATTCCCTCTTTTTGAGAATATCCTTTTGCCACCAGTCTTGCCTTGTACTTCTGATCTTCCTTTTTCCTATAAATCCACTTGCATCCAATAGCATTCACACCCTTTGAAAGTTTAACTCATTCCCAAGTCTGATTCTTCCATAAAGATTCCATCTCCTCATGCATTGCTGTCAACCACAAGTTACCATCCTCTGCCTTAACAGCCTCGTTGTAACTGGTAGGATCTCCACTTCCCACGATTAGTGCAAATGAGACCAAGTCCTCAAAACCATACCTCTGAGTTGGTTTCTTGGTACGTGACTCTCTATCTCTGATTAGATTCCAAGAATCACTAGCTAGGATGCTCTTCTGGATCCTCTAAAGACGGCTCATCTGTAGATTCATCTGTAGACTCATCAGCTGATTTTGTCCTCTGCTCATGCAACTCTATCTCCACTATGTGACCCTGCCTCTCGCTAGAAGTTGCATTCGTATTCAACATGTGTGCTTCATTGAATACCACATCTCTACTAATCACCTTCTTCTTGGCCACTGGATCCCATAACATGTATCCTTTTACTCCTTCCTCATACCCAAGGAATATACATTCTTTTGACTTAGGATCAAGTTTGGATCGTTCTTCAGTCAGAAGATGAACATACACAGGACAACCAAAAATTCTCATTGCAGAAAAATTAACTTGTTTACCAGACCATACCTCTTCGGGAACTCAGTGATTAATGCCAGATGATGGAGAACGGTTGATCAAGTAACAAGCTGTGTTAACAGCTTCAGCCCAGAAACTCTTTGGCAAATCTGTATTCAACCTCATGCATCTAGCTCGCTCCAGCAAGGTTCTATTCATCCTTTTGGCAACCTCATTATGCTCTGGAGTCCTCTTCACTGAAAAGTGTCTGATGATACCCTTATCCTTGCAGAACTGTAGAAACTCCTCATCCTTGTATTCTATGCCATTATCTGATCTGAAGTACTTAAGCTTCTTACCCATTCTGATTTTCAACTCTAGCCTTCCACTGCTTAAACACGTTGAAAACTTCAGACTTGTGATTTATAAAGTACACCCATACCTTTCTTGAGAAATCATCTATAAATGTAACAAAGTAACGAGCTCCCCCATTTGAGATATGCTTGATTGGTCCCCAAACATCTGAATGCACATAGTCCAAAACTCCTTTACTAGTATGAGAAGCAGCTTTGAAATTAACTCGTTTCTGCTTCCCAAACACATAAAATTTGCAGGAATCTAGCTTGCATGATTTCACTCCCTGCAGCAACTTGCGTTTGTAAAGTTCCAGCATACCTCCCTGGTTCAAGTGTCCAAGCCGTTTATGCCATAACTCAGAGTTATCATTGCTAGAACCTGCATGAGTTGATACTGAAGCTCCACCTACAACTGTGTTGCCTATCAGTTTATACAAATTTTCATTTTTCTGATCTTTCATTATCACCATCGCACCTTTGCTGACTTTCATGATTCCACCTTTTATAGATATACTACAATATATAGAATCAAGTCTGCCCAAGGAAATCAATTTCTTCTTCAAGTCAGGTATGTACCTTACATCACCCAGGGTTCTCACAATCCCATCAAACATTTTAATTTTAATGGTACATATCCCCATGACTTTACAAACAGCGTCATTACCCATTAACACAGTACCACCTCACATGGAGTAAGACAATCAAACCATTCCTTATGTGGGCACATATGAAACGAACATGCAAAGTCAAGAAACCATTCCATAGAAAAACTATTGTCTCTAACTGATAAGAGATTACCTTCTTGCTGCTCAACCGAGGAAACCAAGTAGAGATCACCATCGCTGCTTTTGTCATCTTCTTCTGCAACATTAGCATTGTTCACATGTTTCTTTTCGTTCTTCTTCCTCCTTCCTTTCTGGACACTTTCTTGCAATGTGACCAATCTCTTTACAATACCAGCATTCAATACTAGACTTATCCTGCTTTCCACGAGACTTAGACATGTCTTTTCCATGTCCTGGATTTCTGCTTCTAGATCGATCTATGCCTCTTCTATGACCATTCTTATTTTCAGACCTTACCACCAGGCCTTCACCTTGACTGCTTGAACTCGTCCCATTAACTCTGCTCGAGTCCATAAGAGTCGACATAACATCATCAACAAGCAATGTCTCCTTCCCAATAAGCAACGTAGTCTTTAAGGTCTCATATGATTTTGGAAGCGAAGATAACAACAAAATCATCTGATCTTTCTCCTCGAGTTTAACATCTATACTCGATAATTGGGACACTAACCGGTTAAATTTTGATATATGATCACCCAGATCTGAACCTTCATCCAGCCATAACTGGTACAGATCTTTCTTCAGATATAACCGATTTGACAAAGATTTTGACATATATATCTTCTCCAATTTCTGCCACAGAGCTGTTGGAGAAGTCTTTGTCAAAACCTAGTACTTAACCTTCGGGGCAAGATTCAACCGTATCGTAGATACAGCCTTAGCCTGTAATTCCTCCCAATCGTCATAATCCATTGACTCAGGCTTATTTTCCAGCAAAGACTTGAGCAATCCTTGCTGCACAAGGCTATCCTTCACCGTGCTTTGCCATATGCCAAAATTCGTCTTCCCGTCGAATTGTTCACAGGCATACTTCATGGTCGTGTTGTTCGACATATTTATCCTCTCAAATTGATTTCAATTTTGCCCAAAAAATAAACCTAGAATGCTCTGATACCACTTGTTACAAAATTGCTCTAGATAAATATGTATAGAACACAATAACTAAATAAGAAAACACAAGAAATATGAGAGAACTCAAATTCACTTTGCACAAGTCAGATTTACAACGCTCCATCACGTGTATCTCTCAATTGTTTTCCTACACAAAGGACTCTTCTTTCTTTCTTTCCCACTCAAAGAAAGACTCTCTTCTTTTATCCTTAAACACAATATAAGATACCTTACTTATACTTGGAGAAAGCAGTGATCTTCTCTCTCCAAGCAATGTGGGACAAGATGTCTTATATATATACTAAGGGCCAAGTTGTAACCTTCTTTGAATAACCGATGTGGGACATAAATACAAGACATATATCAACATCTTCATGTGCCAAAACTAATCCATGGTCTCCACTATAGTCTACACGGCTAAGTTCTTAATACGGTTTTCTAGTTTAAGCCCGATCTTTTCTTATTTTGGGGTGACAACAAATTGTTGAACTTACACAGGTTTCCTATGGTAATCTTGGTTATGTCAACAAATTTAAGCAACACGATATTTTAACCTATAAATAAACGACGAAAAATGCTTCATTACAAATTCTAAGGCCCCCTTTGGCTTGTGTTTTAGCTGTACGTGGAGTGGGAATACATTCCAACAAGAGCATCATTCCATGTTTGAGGTGGCTAGAATGGGAAGGATGGACTGTCGGGGCAGAAAGAATTTTTATAGGATTAGAATGCCCGAGTGTTTGGCTTAAAATTAGGTTACCCTCATTCACACAGACAAAGCCCTTCTCCTCATGCACTAGTGCCATCGCCAACAAAGAGAAGCAATTTTGGCTTCTATGTTGACCTGAAACAAGAATAATGTCAGCTTCCCCTTTGTAACGTGCGATCTGATTTTTTTACAGTAAATATGTGTTGGAATCTAAGTGACCAGTTCGTGGTGCAGGAGCGAATGCAAGTACGAGTGAGCAAATGTTTTCGTATTCAAAAAATCACGTGTGGGGGCACCTAAAGAGCGCCTACTGTATTTGTACACCATCTCTTAAATGAAGTTCTAACACGATTAATGTCTCAAACATAGCTTTTAATTGAGTGATGGATTTATGATTCACTGAATAGGAGGCCAAAACAAATTTTATGACAGCAACTACGAAAAGAAACAGATGGCTGGTTCAGTGGAAGTGATCTGAACCTTTGGAGTTTGGACCAAGAGGTTTCGAGGTTGAGAGTTCATGGATCACATCAGTATTCACTATTCCACGGGTGGTTTGATTATTTACTGTATTATGAGTGAGCTTGCTCGTACAAGGGTAGAAGGAAGAGGATGGAACGTAGGCCTGAGTGCCTATAACAAGAAGGTAAACTCCAATTCTTGGTTTAACCAAAATGTTTCCCAGGTCATGGATTTACTAAGTTGAGGAACATAGATATTTCAACTACGAATAAGTGGTGATCAGTAAACTATCCAAACCTCTAGGGCATAAGAAGAGCTCTCGAGAAAAATGACTAGTTCCAACTAAATGATAACTAAGTTCAGTTTGAGCTATATTTAAGGGCCATGTCCTCTGCAGATACCCCCTTTCTTTTTTCCAATAATTAGTGAATTTTAGAGGCTGCACTAAAGATTGTTTAGTAGATGGCCTAGACGTTTATATAGTCAATAATGATGATATCGTATTTATATAAAAGGTTGCGCATAAATCTTGCTTCATGTAGCTTGTGTTAGAAGAAAGGGAAGACCATTACACGAGGTTCCATGTTTAAAAACTACGATCTCCATACTTATATGAACAACGCGACCATTATCCCATGGCTCATCATCAACCATCCATGTAAAGAGAGAATTGAAAGAACTATCCTAACAACTAATCGTTCTGGAGTACCATTTCTTCTCTTATTGACAACTGCTCTGTGGTGGCGGTATCCGTGAAGCGTCTGATGGGAAACGGAGGAGTTAGGGATTAGCCCTATTAGGTGGGTAAAGGGGTACTTTTGTGGGTTTTTTTTGTTTTTGTGTGGTGGGGGTGGGGGTTAATTTAATTATTATTTGGTTCTGTGTTACTGGGGGTGGCGATAGACGTGGATATATGTGTGTGTGTGTGTGTGTGTGTGTGTGTGTGTGTGTTATCTGATGTTGTTGTTTATCATTGTGGTTGACATATTAGAAAGGTTACTTACCTGAAGTGCCAATTTCTAATGCCGGATTGCAATCAAGTTAAGATGGAAAAGTAAGAAACGGAAGTGAAATTGGCCTTTAGCCGGTGGTGATTTTGGGCGTTGGCCGAGGTGGGGTGGTCCGTGATTGAGGAGTGAGGTAGGCAGGTGGAGATGAAGAAGTAAGTGTTGGTGGAGGTGGAAAAGAAAGGGTTTGGCTAAAGGGGATTGAAAAGAAAAACTGAAATACTCCTAATTATTAATGGAATCATTGCCTCTCGTTAGCAAAATCTTGCGATTACAAGACATGGCCAATCTTGTCGCTGCCTATTAGTAGACACTAGCTCAATAACCCGAGCCAAGCTCGGGTCTGTTTTTAAAATAAAGTATACTATAAGGTTTTAAAAAGTGTATTGATGTGTACCACATAGACAAAAAAAAAATTAACAGTATAAAAATATATTATTTGACTATAAGGATTAATCTTAGTACCTAAATTAATCACGATTAACTTAAGTAAAATATGAAAAGATGAATTCACTTGCATTGCTCTTAACTTTCGATTATTAAATAGCATTGTTTTTTTTATTAGATTGCATGCAATAATTATGAGATATATTTTCATGTACATGTGTGTTTACATGTAATTTTATTATACTGTAAGTTGAAGGACAAATAATAGATAGCGACACAATAGAGCAACTGGTTACTTGTTTTTTTTGAGCTTTTGTTTGAGGTTGTCAAATAATATTTTAAATGAATATTGCCTTAACACTGAGAATAGTAGAATAATCTGGTGCCATATAAAGTTAAATAGCGAATACGATTGTACCTTTAATTAAAATATGATGATGCTATCAAATATTCCTTTTGAATTGTAAATGTTACACCGATTTAATTCTTTAACTTTAGATGGTCTTTAAGGTATTATATATATATATATATATATATATATATATATATATATATATATATATATATATATATATATATATATTCCTGAGGTTATTATAACAATTAAGTAAAAATTTAAAATAAATAAATTTAACTGAACGACCACAAAATATCCAATATATTATGTATATGTTTTTCTTTAATTCTTGTAAGGTGCTAGTAATAAAAATATTTAATTGATGAACATGCTGCGTCCTTATTTTAGAGTATTGAAATTATTTTTCACATTTTTGTGACTATTATTATTATTTGTTGCCAAATTATAGTTTCTATATCTATTAAATGCATCCAAATGATATTTTGTTTTCATAAATTACACTTTTATTAGCAAATCATAATCTAACATTGATATAACAAATTATGTCAGGTTATACCTATAATTATAATCAGCTTGCACTGGATAACAAATATCATTATATTAGTAATATTAAAAGCGAGCGTTAATCAATTATTTGTTATTGAACTCGCACAATAGTTACCAGTCATACTTGTAATCAATTCCATCATAATCAAAATTAAATTTTAATACCTATAAGTTGTCTAAAATTTACTATTTATTATTTTAATAAAATATTAATAAGTATTACTGAAAAAACTGTTTTATTGATCATAAGGGCTCTATATATAAACGAATTGGTAAATCATTAGTTTTGTAGAATTGGATGCATATATTTTTGCATCATAAAGATTTTAAATGTTCCAAAATAAAGGAAATAAGAATTATTTGATTATTTTTTTAATGTATGTGATTTATTTTCAAAATTTCATAAATGTGATATAGTCACTTGTTGATCACGCGGTCATATAATTTGAAGGACATGTTTGTCAAAATTAAATCCTAATAAGTTAATAAATTTAGAGTTTTAGAATTAATTTGTACATTATATAAGCTTTCCTAATAAAGCCTTCATATAGTTTTTGCAAAAATAAAGAAACTTAAAAATAATAAAATTTGCATGCATTTAGAGACATAACATGTTTATTATATAGATTTAAATCATTTTCAACTATTAAATTTACGAATAAGTTTTATCATTACTGTAATTTTAATTAACAATAATTGTAAAGTTATTTGTTGATAATGTGCTCTCATCCATAAAATCTAGTTGATTTTTTATTTTATGAAAATATTCTAAAAGTTATACATTATATTGATAAATCTTTACATCCATTATGGTAAGCATATACTAAAATAAAATAAATATGAATCAAGTGTTAAATTATTTTTCTTATCTCAATCTCAATTATAACATCATTTTTTCTCTCTCTCTTAATGTTATTGATATTATTTAGATATATACATTTTATATTCATAATAGAGAGTGGTTTTAAGGATATATGCAGTAGTTAAAGTTAAGTCATAATATATTAGTACAATTAATTAGTTAGAATTTCATGAAGCTCAAAATTAATTTTTTTTAATTATATAATTCTTATTGATATGAAAATTAACTTATCAAGAAATAAGGACCACATTCAAGATAATATTTGAGACCTTTAGAGACACTTATAATGTTTATAATTTTATATAATTTTGAAAATATAATTTGATGATATGTCATATTTTTGCATCTTAAAGTTCTTAAATGTTTTCAACTATAGTAATTAAGAATAATTTGATTTGATTGCATCTTTTTTCTTCTATTTTATATGTGATTTCTTTTTAAAATCTTGTTTATACTTATTCAGCTACTACTTGTTGATCATGCGATCTTATCAAATCAAACAAGTATCCTATAATTTGATTAATGATTTTATATATTGCATAGATAATTTTTTTTTGCAATGATTATGTTATGTGTAAATACATATACGTTTAGTAAAATATAATAAATTTAAATTAACTGTAACATAAAATTTTTGTTCTAAAAATCTTATGTTGTTTTTATTTCTTAGATACATGATTTCTTATCTTCGTATGAGAGAGTTAGTTTTAAAAACATAATAGTCAAAATTAAATTTTAAAAAATTAGCATATTTGAGTTTTAGAAGCAAAATTAAATAAACTTAAGGATCACATCCAAATAATATTTGCATACCTTTAGATACATTTACATGTTTAGTATATAGCTTTAAATCATTTTCAACTATAAGATTTATGAATAAGCCTAGCCATTATTGAAATTCTAATTAATAATAATTATACAGTAATTTGCTGGTTGTGTGGTCTCACCAAAAAAAAAAAATTAAGTCAAATTTTTTACTGTGCCAAAAGATTCTAAATGTTATATATTATATTGATAAATTTTTACATCGACCACGATAAGCATATACTTCGGTCAACATATATTAAAATATAATAAATATGAATTAATTGTTAAAATTATTTGTATTGTTTCAATCTCCATTGTAACATCATCTTCTTCTCTCTTCTAAGTTTAATATGTTATTTTAATTTTGTAGATATATGAATTTTTATGTTCATGTTAGAGTTTGATTTCAAGGATAAAATGGTTAAAATTAAGTCATAATAAGTTAGTTCATTAATTAGTTAAAATTTTAGAATGCTTAGAATTAGTTTTTCAAATATATAAAGCTTATTGATATAAAAGTTAATTTATCAAGAAATAAGGACCATATTCAAGATAATATCTGAGGCCTTAAGAGACACTTATAATGTTATAATTTTATTTTATATTAAAAATATAATCTGATGACATTTCATATTTTTGCATCTTAAAGATTTGAAATGTTGTTAAATATTTGATGCCAAGGGAGGTGGGTTCGCAGTGGACGTGGAGGTGCCACAAGGAATGCAGCGCGACTCGGATGCCAAGTGTGATGATGTGAGACACAGCAAGGGCGGAGCAAGGGCAGAGACCAAGTGCTTCCCAGACAGAGCTTGAGGGTGGCAGTGCTGCGAGGGCGATGGCGCAAAGTGAATACACGACGACAGTCACAGTCTGATGCTTATGTCCGAAGTCAGGGTCCTGTATGTTTCTCTCTCTAGGATTCTAGAGTGAGAAAGTGAAAGTGTTCTAAAAATGTCCACCACCTAAATGAATTCTCAAGACCTCTATTAATAGAGGTTGAGATGATGATGTCATCACACGACACGTGGCGCTCCCTGGGAGTGACACGTCACTGAGGGGTCCACAGCTGTCGGTGCTCCGCGGACTGTCGAATCGCATATTCACCCGGACTGTCTCGTACAGCGTCGCTCTGTCTGTCTGGAAAGACTGGCTCCCACAGTGTCGGTGTGCCCAGAGAAACCCCTTGATCTAGCCTCCAATCCAAGCCCTTGCAGAGTCCCATAGGCCTGGCAGTGGTGGGGAAGATTCGACGCCCAACTGCCAGGTAGACTAGGCGCGATGCCCTCAGAAGACCTGCTCCCGTCTCGGAGTGACCCGGGGGTCATAGTCCACAGGGGTGCCAACGCAAGCCCCTAGTGCTGGAGCACATGTCATGAGAGTGGTGCGGCGACGAACGTCGCCAAGCAATACTTGGTGCTGGGGGCGCGCATGATGAAAATGGCGCACGGGCGCGGCGACGAAGGTCACGAAGCTATAGTTGGTGCCGGGGGCACGTATCATGAAGATGGCGCACGGGCGCGGCGACGAACGTCGCGAAGCTATAGTTGGTGCCGGGGGCACGCATGATGAGAATGGCGCACGGGCGCGGCGACGAACGTCGCGGAGCTATACTTGGTGCCGGGGGCACGTATCATGAAGATGGCGCACAGCCGCGGCGACGAACGTCACGGAGCTATAGTTGGTGCTGGGGGCACACATGATGAGAATGGCGCACGGGCGCGGCGACGAACGTCGCGGAGCTATAGTTGGTGCCGGGGGCACGCATGATGAGAATAGCGCACGGGCGCGGCGACGAACGTCGCGGAGCTATACTTGGTGCCGGGGGCACGTATCATGAAGATGGCGCACGGGCGCGGCGACGAACGTCGCGGAGCTATAGTTGGTGCCGGGGGCACGCATGATGAGAATGGCGCACGGGCGCGGCGACGAACGTCGCGGAGCTATACTTGGTGCCGAGGCACACTTCATAAGAATGACGCATGGGCACGGCGACGAATGTCGCGGAGACGGTGCACGGGCACGCGTCGGGTGTCCCGAAGATGGGATTTGAGCTGAGTGTACCTGTCATAACAAGATGATGAATGCAATATGTAGTAATGACAAAGTTGGAAGTGATGGTACGCGGTCGTCAGACGACGGACGTCACGAGGCTGATGCATGACGGACGTCGTGAGGTTGATGAACGACGTACGTCGCGAGGTTGATGGACGACGGACGTCGCGAGGCTGATGCATGACGGACGTCGTGAGGTTGATGAACGACGTACGTCGCGAGGTTGATGGAGGACGGACGTCGCGAAGTTCATGGGCGACGGACGTCGCGAGGTTGATGGCCGACGGACGCCGCGAGGTTGATGCGCGACAGACGTCGTGAGGTTGATGGACGAATGTCCGTAAACATCGTGGAGGTGCAAAGACTTGAGAAAACAAGTGCGCGCGAGGGGGGAGGTCATAGACCAAACATGGGGGAATGCTAAGGCCACCACCCTTGGGGAGGCCGAGGCCGACCCCTTGGGGAGGCCGAGGCCGACCCCTTGGTGAGGCAGAGGCCGACCCTAGGGGGTGGCCAAGGCCGATGGCCAACTCCCATGAAGGGAGGCCAAGGCCACTCCTCCTCCTAGGTGAACTTCGGGCGCGCCGACGATAGGTGTTTTGATGGGCAATGACGAATCCGGAAGTTGTGTTATGACAAGCGCGTCGACATGAATCGTACCCACGTGACAAACAAGGTGCCAAAGTCACATACGAAGTGTATGAGACGAACAAAGCGCGGAAGGGACTTTGCGCGAAGAGTGAACAACCGAGGGGGAAGGCCAAGGCCAACCCCTAGGGGAGGCCGAGGCCGACCCCATGGTCTGGGGGAAGGCCGAGGCCGACCCCATGGCCTGGGGGGAGGCCGAGGCCGACCCCATGGGGCTGGCCAAGGCCTTTGCCCCTTGGCCCCCTTGCTCGGGTTACGCTTTCGGTCGATGATTCTGACGAGAAGGTGTTCGTGTGGTCCCGACGTGACGATCACGCTCCCGTGGGTCACGTTAATACAAAATAAATTGCGCCTAAGTCACGCACAAGGCGCGTGAAGCAAAAAACGCACGTGATTTGAGCGTGCGCACGCTGACCGGATCGATGCATTGGACGAACGACTGTTGCATATGCCGATGTGCTTGCGCGAAGCGGGACCCCTAGTGGGCCCCTGGGTCCAACCAGAATGGGTTGGGAACAATATTGTAATTAAGAATAATTTGATTTAATTTCAAACTCTTCTTTTCTTATACGTATGTGATTTATTTTAAAATCTCATTTATACTTACATAGCCATTTTTTTTATCTTGCTGTCTTATCAAAGCAAAAAAAATTATTCTGTAATTTGATTATTAATTTTATATGTTATATAAATGACTATGTTATGTGTCAATACATATACATTTAATCGATCATAATAAATTTAAATTAACTATAACATAATTTTTATTTTGAATCTCATATGTTATTTTTATTTTCTAAATACATTTTTGTTTATCTTCGTATTAGAAAGTTAGTTTTAAGAACATGATAATCAAATTCAAATCCTAAAAAATTAGTAAATTTAGAGTTTTAGAAGCAAATTTAAATAAACTAAAAAAATAGGGATCACATCCAAAATATTAATTATTTTTATACCTTTATATACACTAAAATGTTTGGTATATAAATTTAGATCTTGTTCAACTATCATATTTACAAATCAGTTTTACAATTATTGTGATTTTAATTAATAATTATTATACAGTTATTTGTTGGTCTTACGGTCTCAATTAAAAAATATATCAATTTTTTTATTGTACCAAAAGGATTCTAAAGATGAATCAATTACCATTTTTATTGTGTCAATCTAAATATTGTAACATCATTTGTTTTTTTTTCTAAATTTAATATTTTATTTTCTTTTTTTAGATATATGAATTCGTATAATAATATCAGAAAGTAATTTTCAGGATACAATAGTTAAAATAAGTCGTAATAAGTTAGTTCATTAATTTATTAGATGTTCAGAATGTTTAGAATTAATTTTTCAACTATATAAGACTTACTAATATAAAAATTAACCTATCAATAAATAAAACCCCATCCAAGATAATATTATTTTTGTTTTAAAAAAATATAAATTTTTATATTCATATTGAAGAGTAGTTTTAAGGATACAATACTCAAAATTAATTCATTATAAGTGAATTCATTAATTAGTTAGAGTTTTAAAACATTTAGAATTACTTTTTTTTTCAATCATATAAGGCTCACCAATATAGAAATTAACTTATAAAGAAATAAAGACCTCATTCAAGATAGTATTTCATACCTTTAGTAACACTTATAAAATAAGTTAGAGTTTCAGAATGTTTAGAATTGATTTTTCAACTATATAATGCTTATTGACGTGAAGATTAAGTTATCAAAAAATAAATGACCCCATTCAAGAGAATAATATTATTTTTATTTTTTAGATATATGAATTTTTATATTCATGTCGGAGAGTGATTTTGAGGATTCACTATATAAAATTAAATCATAATAAGTAAGCCCATTAATTAGGTAGAGTTTCAGAACGTTTAGAATTATTTTTTCAATTATTTACGATTTACTAATATAGAAATTAACTTATCGAGAAATAAGGACCCTATTCTTGATAGTATTTCAGACTTTTAGCAACTCTTATAATGGTTATAATTATATTTCACATTGGAAACATAAAGTGATGATGTGTCAAGAAAAGAAGCTATTTCTGCGACGACGTGCGACGTAAAGAAGATCTTGTTTCGCTTATTTAAAAGACCACATTCAAAATAATAATATTATTTTCGTTTTTTAGATGTATAAAATTTTATACTCATGTTAGAGAGTGGGTTGAGGATTCAATACATAAAATTAAATCCTAATAAGTTATTTCATTAATTAGTTAGAGTTTCAGAACATTTAGAATTATTTTTCTCAATTATATAAGGTTTACTAATATAAAAATTAACTTATCAAGAAATAAGGACTCTATACATGATAGTGTTTCAGACTTTTAGTAACTCTTATAATGATTATAGTTCTATTTCACATTAAAAATATAAAGTGATGATATGTCAAGTAAAGAAGTTATTTCTTCGATGACGTGTCGCGTAA
Source organism: Escallonia herrerae (assembly GCA_033070095.1). NCBI lineage: Eukaryota > Viridiplantae > Streptophyta > Magnoliopsida > Escalloniales > Escalloniaceae > Escallonia > Escallonia herrerae. The sequence continues at coordinate 35,209 of JAVXUP010000327.1, forward strand.
AGAAGATGTCGCTTCGCTTATTATATATTATATAGATCGGAGTTTTAGGTGCAACTTTTTGAAAAAACACGGTGTTCAAAGTGCCATTAAGCCTTTATCGAATAACCAAAATCGATATGCCCTCTGCACATTCATCGCTTTAAAGTAAAAAATTTAGCACAACAATATGTATTAGCAACGGTCATTCGAGACCAAATCTAACTTGTATACGTTGTCCGTAGGTAATTAGAATTTCCCACTCGTTACTATCCAACCAAACTCCTTTCCATCTAGGTTAGGGATACCGCTGCTCCCCTAATATATATACACCTCTACGACCACAACGCAGAATCACATAGTCCTTCGTCTAGAGATTTTCTCCTCTCACAGCACATACAATGGCCAGTCGGACAGATAAGATCATGGAGTGGGGATTAGGTGGCTCAATGATTACTTTTTTGGTTGTATGCATGGTCATGTTCATCAGGTCGATTCTTAAGGAGTGTGATGAAGAAGAAGGGCAGCAAGAAGAAGTGCAACGACAGATACAACTACAACTACGGCAACTAGAACGAAGGCTACAAGAAGAAGGAGAAGTACGAGTCCAAGCACTGGGGAGCCCGTCTCCCGCTGCGGTCGCTCGAGCACCAGAACCCGAGCCACGACTGCAGACTAAGCAACCAGCTGAGTTGCACATTACCATCTTTAAAAGCGTCTGTGCCATCTGCCTGGAGGATGTCAGCGATGGTCAGCGTCTCGGGGGTCTTCACGGGTGCACGCACATGTTTCACCTCCAATGCCTGGCTGACTGGTTGAAGAACACGCAGTCTTGCCCCTCGTGCAGGACTTCTGCTTAGGGATTCGGTAGTAGTGTGATGAGAAATTTTCATTCGCCCCTAGCAAGTCCGTTTCCGAAGAGGGTTCTTGTTTGCAAAAGCTGTGTTGATATGCATTACCAATTTTGATATGGAAATAATACTTCTTTACATTCTCATTCTTGGATAAATTTAGATGTGTTTTAGTTTGTTTAGAACTACTTCGTCCAAGTTCTCATATGGGGTTTGCTTGAGGATACATATATTACGCACCTGGGATAGAATAAAGCACTTTAGATGTATTCTTGACAACAGTTCTTCCCAATGACAGCTGATTTCTTATCAATACCAACACTCAACGAGTAAAAAAATATTGGATTGTTTGGAACCAATCATCCCGACCATCTAGTAGATATCTACTACGTAATACTACATGCCTTCCCGAACCAACAAGGCAACAATAAGTCCTATTGCATAGTTACTTGCTGAACCCTACAAAGAAACAACCAAAGCAAAGCCATACACAACAAACCTCATATATCGGAGCCTTTACCAAGCCAACATACACCAAACGCCGTAAGCTATGAATTCTTCATTGTTGCACGAATAGATAATGCATGGTTATGAACCATTGATTCAGCCCATCAGACGGAAATATTATGCAATAAGAGGAGCTAAAGGGAGCATGTATAATTTTTGTCATATATCCAACGGTACTAATGACCGGAACCATTGATCACTGACTATCCAACACGACCCAATATTCTCTAGCCATCATGTAATAAATCTTAGTGTCAGATTGTAAGAAATACTGATAAAATATGAGTACACGAGAATTATGAAGGGGGCTTTTGATGGTTTCAAAAGATTGGGGAGCTATAGAAGATATAAGATCTAGAAGGGATCAATTTCCACAGAAGTATCATTCCTGTGTTTGAGGTGGCCAGAATGGGACAGAATGGGCTTCTTGGGCGGAAAGATTTTGGAGAGCAAAATTCCCCCATGTTTGGCATTACATAAGGCAACCCACATTCACTCGGACACAGCACATCTCTCGTCCATGCTCGGTGACCATCGCCGACAAAGAGAAGCAATTCTGGCACGGATGTTGACCTGAAACAAGAGCAATGTCAGATTCCCATTTGTTTAAACATGTGCCGGAATCCAAGTGGCCAGTTGGTTCGTAGTGCGGGAGTGGATGCAAGTTCGAGTGAGGAAAATTGCTACTACTCGAAAGATCACAGAGTGTGGGGGCACATTCAGAGCGCCTATTATATTCGTACACAATATCTTAAATAAAGACATTAATGTTTCAAACATTGTTTTTAGAACGAGTAATAGATTTATGATCCACGAAATGGCAATCGAAAACAAAATTTCCTGACAATTACTATGACAAGAAATAGATGGCTGGTTCATTGGGTGTGCTCTGCATCTTTGAACCAAGATTTTCCTAGGTTGAAAGAACGTTTACTTAATGTTTGGAGTGAGCTGCACTCACAATTCCTCAGGTGGTGTAACTCTTACTGTACTATGAGTAGTGACCTTGCTCGGACAAGGCTAGAAGGGAGAGGATAGAAAGTAGCCAGAGTGCCAATAACGAGAAAGTAAATTCCAATTCTGGGTGTTGACCAGAGTGATTCGCATACTTGACTTTCCTGAATTGCAGATTTACGAATTTCACATCGAAATTGTGGATCTCGGCTGCAGTCCAGAAACACGTGTTTTAACTTACAAATAACTGGTGATCATTAGACTATCAAAAGCTCCGGCGCACAAGAAGAGCTCTCAACATGACTTGTTCCAACTACGTGATTACTAAGTTCAGTTTTAGCTATATCAAGGGCCTTGTCCACCACAGATACCCTTTTTTTTTCCCTCAAATAATTAGCAAATTAGAGGCTAAGCTTTAGTAGATGGCATAAACATATCTTAGTAAATAATTGCTGATAACATAACATATTCATGTAAAGGCTATTCCTGGTACACGAATCTAGCTTCATGTAACATGATAGAAGAAATGGAGGACCAGTGCACGAGGCTCCATGTTTCAAAACCTTGACCTCCAGATTTAAATGAACAATGCAACTGTCGCCTCATGGCTCATCCTCAACCATCCATGTAGAGAATCAATAAAAAGAACTATTCTAACTAGTATTCTTTTTGGAGTAACTCATTTTCTTTTATTGACAAGTTCTCCATGTAGGCAAGGTCACAAAACTGGAATGGCATGAACACAAACGCCGTTAGCAGTTTAAACGACACACAGCTTGAATGCCAGGATCCTAACCTTGATGGAAGGAGAGAACCATCACTTAGCTGTGCACTTTGAAGCACCACAAATAAGGGAACAGTTGAAATCATTCTCGCTGGCTCCATCCTGGTCAATGACAATAATCATAACATCAGCTTAAAATATTCTAGCGATGTTTAGAAAACTGTACATTAATAGCTCCGAGAACATGTGCAAGTCCCACATAGGAGATATCCGGACAATATTTGCTACTTAATACAAGTTTGATCCAGAAACAGTCGCTGAACAGAAGATTGGTGAAATACAGTAACTCCCTCAACTAACAATTCGTCACAGCTCGATCCCTGAACAATTTATAAAGTACACCCTTCAGCCCCTTGAACCGGAAAATTTAGCCCCGAACGTAGTTGACCGTCTTGAGTGGATGGAAAAGAAGCACATGCTTATCATGTGCCAAATATATGCAACTTTAAGAGAAAAATGTCCCTTACTGGGGCTTTACAATTGAAGAGTCTACTATTCTCTCTTACCTGCTAAAGCCATCACAGTCCATATTTACCACAAGGGTCCATGACGACCATCATTGGTTATGGTGGTCGGCTTGGCGTAACTCAAAGAGGAAATGGAAGTTTGGCGGCTGGGTGAGGCAACTTAGAGGCAAACTGAAGGAACTATGGCCCTTGTGCAGAGGAAGTGTAGCGAAAAGGAGATCGAATCTGTAGGTATCGTATGATAGATACCTATACGCATGCATACAGACAAAATGCACATGCATAATCTTTCCTGAATTGCGATTTTCTTCCGGTTGCAGACTTTTACTCCCTTTCTTCATTAATGTATTATGTCAGTTTGCTTGGTTTTCCACAAAATTCTTTCATCTTTCCTCACAAAGCTATCCTACATAGGTACAATCTGTGATTAAAACCTCAAAAATTTTCACAATCCCCAAAAGAATCAAATCAAAGCCATAGTAGTCAATTCCTGCGTACTTATTTTGTTCTCCTGCCCCTATCGCGATCGCATCTCCTGGCTGAAAAATGGGGGTAGAACTGATAGGGCTGGGAGAGGAAATTGGGAGGTAAGAATGATGGTTCAAGCTGGGCGCGTCTAGTGAGGTGAGGAGAGAGACAAGGTTTGATGGAGGCTCAAGCAACAACTATGATGGTCTGCGGAGCGGTGGCCATAGTCTTTGCTTGGAATGCGTGGATAGTTTGGTGACTCATGGTTGGGCAATGACGGCGGCGGCAAAGAAACAGATGAGAAATCAGAGAGTAGGTTTGGAAGGGTAGTGTTCAGCGGTGGGCTTAGTAGAATAGGGTGTTGGTCGAGGGCAAAATACAGATCACGAAACATATCAACAGCAACAAGCTGATTACACTTTCTTTTCCATTCGTATCAAGAGCTGTGACGGTGTTTGAGCATGACTTTCAAAAGGCATCCCGGCACTTACCAGTTACCTCAACAGTTCGAAACAAGCTGCAATTCATTCCGTATATTACTTCAGTTATAAGAATAAGAAGATGACAGTATAGTAGTCAAACAAGCTGCAGTTCAGTATGACCACAGTTTAGTGTGACCTAATATGACCACAATAGATTATAGCATGTTGTTGCACTTACATCTATTAAAAGTTGAACTATTAGATCCTTTGCTATAATCTTTTCAAAAACAAAGATGCGGATCTGACAGTCCCATATGTTTCAGAAGTTTATTTTTTTTCCCTGCTATTATGCGTACTAATTCGAGTTACAGAGCAAATAGTTCAGTATGTTCCATCTAATTAATCGCGACATCTTATTACTTGAAACCCATAAACCAATGACATGGTATGCTCCTTGGAGGTTATAAACATTGTAGAAAGCAAAGCTTATCAATCTTTTTAGATTAAGTATTTCCCTTATTGAGATTCACCCACACTTGGTGCAACGGCTATGACTCCCTCATCAGCAACACGCACACACCTGCTAGGTTAAACACAATTTTTCAGCAGTAAAAGCAACTTATAGCTAGGGTCTAAAGAAAATTGTGCGTGAATGGTAGATTCAGCTAATTCACTAACCATGTCAGATCATGAGAAACAAGATTCTTGCACTTGGCTATACAGGAAAGTCCTTGATCGGATAGATTCTGGCATTAAAAAGACCTTGTCAGTATTGAAGCCTGTAAGGGAACTGTTTGCAGATTTTTCTACTCAGAAATCCTTTATAATACCTAAGCATCACAAAGATCCACGAATCTAAGGTGAGACAAATGGGATATCATCATCTACGACCCCTCCAAAGCTAGAGAAAAAAAGAGGTAAAAGGGAGTCCCATGTATCCAAAATCACGAAAGATAACATAGAGGCAGTGTAAAGAGGAGACCTGGCCAAGTTTTCGGTTGCGAAGGGAATGAGAGAAGAAACTACAATCTGAGTCGAGCTTCGGATTGGGAGACCCAGTCAATCCTTCCAAACCGGAAGGTCACAAGTTTAGAGACTCGTATGCTGGTTTTTTTTCTGATAACCAAATATATGTATTAACAAGGAACACCACCGGGGTGACACCCATGTACATAAAAATACCTACTCAGCTAGCTGTACATCATTTGAAGCTGTCCAAAAACTCAAGACATGCTTCCCTGGAACCAATAGCGGATTCCTCAACCCAGCCATAAAGAGAAATCAAAAAGGCTGCCTTAATCGTACTTAAAGGCAGCTCCTCTCCTTCAAGAGCTCTCATATTTCTCTCTCCCACACACCAGAACAGTAAAGGTGGAATCAGCTCTCAGAGCTTCCATCTTCGCCTCAGGCGCCTCTAAAGGGACCAGCTCTTCAGGAAACCCACAACCAAAAGAGGCATCACCCAGCTAATACCCTCCAATCTGAAAATCATATCCCACAGCGATTGAGTGGACAACGCAGAAGAATGTAGGACAGAGACACACCATTTTCTTTGGGGGGAAGCCCAGGTTGATGTAAATGAGTCCCCTTTCCTTCAGAGTCTCGCCAGTAAGAATGGCTTTTCTCGAAGCTTCCCACGTGAAGAAGCATACTGTAAGAGGGGTGGAGGACGTCCAAACAGCCTGCCAAGGAATTGAGGTACCTGCCTCAAGCAACAACTTTGCGTGGTACGATTTGACTGAAAACTGACCTTTGCGACTTCCTTTCCACGGCATTTTGTGTTAGTGTTTTTTTCAAAATATAGTGTCAAAGTGTTTCATTTTCTTTGTCAAAATGATGAAAGGAAGATGAAGAAGCAAAGAGGGAGGAATCCCACATAAGAAGGGAATTGAAAAAGTAAGTGAGTATATAATAAAGAACTTCACTTACTTTAATACTTATGTGGTGTGCTAAGGTGTATGCATGTGCACCGAGTATGGTGCGAAGCACCATACGAGGAACGATCGCATGCACGCGCGCGCGCGTGGCAGTGGGCTGTGAGGCGCAATGTGGCGCTTTGATGGCGCACTTTGCACGTGCGCATCGTCGCGAGATGCAATTAGACGCCTTTAAGTTTTCGTGACGAAAACTAGGCCGTCGGTGCAACGGATCCGACCGTTAGCAGCTGAGTGGTTACACTTGTACTGGTTCGGGTTATGCCCGAACGGTTGCACCTGTTAGGTAGCTGGATGGTTCCAGTTCGGGCCAGACCCACCTGTTGAGAGCTGGTTAGTTACCAGTCCAGATCTGGACCGTTAATCTTAACGGTTTCTAATCCGACGGTCCAGATTGTTTGGGTGCATGATGAAAGGGTATGACCCTTGATTAGCAACCACTAGTGCTTTAAATAGTGCACAATGGTCCGAAAATCTGACCATATAGATGAGCCTCTAATCTCTTCTCCTTTCTGCAGATCTTTTACAATAAGAAATTTCTGCAGAATTTCTTAGTTGTAAAACCCGTTATCCAGTATTTCGTACACTTTTCTGTGGAGTGAATATCGTGTGTGCAAGCGCTATTCACTAGTGCGCTTCGTTGTATCTTAGAGGGTATTTGCCTGTAACCCGCTGCACACCAATTTTAGGTGGGGGCAAATATAAACTTAAGGAGAGCGTTTTACAACGTGCCTCGAAGCCGATCATCTTTCAGTCACAAAGTCATCTCATAAAACTCCAACAATTTGTCATTACCGCCCTGACTAAGATCCAAAGAATAAAGCAAATCGAAGCTTCCCACGTGAAGAAGCATAATGTAAGAGGGGTGGAGGACGTCCAAACAGCCTGCCAAGGAATTGAGGTACCTGCCTCAAGCAACAACTTTGCATGGTACAATTTGACTAAAAACTGACTTTGCGACTTCCTTTCCACGGCACTTTGTCGTCACCGCCTGAGTAAGATCCAAAGAATAAAGGAAATCAAAAAACCGAGTGATAAGAATCCAATTCCCAATCGAAGAAATTTCTTCTAAAGATTGGACTCAGACTAACGACATTCAGAGATATAGACAAAATATCAGCCACCCTCGCTCCTTTATTACAGGCCAGGCCGTACAAATTAGGGAAAGTCTTCTAAAGCTCCTTTTCACAACACCAAACGTCAAGCCAGAGTCGCATGGACGCCATCACCCACACTAAAGTGAATATGGTTAAGAAAAGACACAAGCCCCGTGCAAATCCCAACCCACTGACTAGAACCATAAGTTCTCCTAACGATCTTGGAAACAAGAATCCTTCGCATCCCCAAACTTGCCGACCATTTCTCAAGAAGGGCAGCATTAAGTAGGCGCAAGTTCTTGATTCCCAAGCCCACAGCTAATAGGAGAGCAAGCAACCTCTCAATGACCAAGTGAAATTTTCTCTGACGGAAGAGCCTTTCCATAGAAAATCTCTTTCTAAACTCTCCGATCTCTTTGCTACAGAAACAGGCATCACAAGCAATGACATGACATAGGTTGGCAACGTACATTTAATAAGGGTTAGCCGACCCCCTTTCGAGAGATTTTGCTTTCTCCACCAGGCCAATCTCCTCTAAAAAGTGTTCGACAACAGCCGAGCTGAATCTTTGAACAAAGCATCCAAGGGTAAACCCAAATAGGTAAGCGGCAAGCAACCCATCCTACAACCAAAGGAAAGACCAAGAGAGGCAAGATTCGGAACATGACCTACAGGAATTATCTTGCTTTTTCCAACATTAGTTTTCAAGCCGGAGCAAGCCCGGAAGAAAAGCAGCACCAATCTAAGGTAACAAAGGTGGACTGCATTTGCTTTGCATAATAAGATAGTATCGTCGAACAACAGATGAGACATCACCACTCCTGACTCAGCATTGACCCCTACTCCAAAACCATTTATAACACACCCTTCCACAGTACGATGAATCAACCTACTTAGAGCTCCCATTAGAATCAAAAATAGGGATGGAGAAAGAGGATCGCCTTGCTGCAAGCGCCTTGAACAAGGAAAGAAACCGGTTGGGGAACCACTCAAAACTGATACTTCACAGTTGAAGTGCAAAACTGTAACCAAGCACTCCATTTTTCCGAAAGCCTATTTTGCTTATCATTAGCATAAAAAATCCCGGTTAACATGGTCGTATATGCATTCTCAATATCGAGCTTACAAATCAAGCCTGGTTCTCCACTTCTCATTCTTGAGTGCATATTCATTAGCAATAAGAACTGCGTCAAGAATTTGCCCCCCCCCCCCCCCCCCCAACGCATTTGGGAATCTGAAATTACTTTCCACGAAACATGTTTGAGACAGATAGAAACTACCTTAGACGAGCTTGTACACACCACCCACAAGACTAATAGCGCAATAAACTTTAATGTCCTCTGCGCCGCCTTTCTTGGAATCAAGGAAATAAACTTGGTGATTAGAGATTTCTCAAAAGACTCGTGATCATGAAACTCCTCAAAGAAAGCGAATATATCTACCCCACAACTGACTAGCAGTGACCGAAAAAGGCCACAGAGAACCCATTGGGGCCAGGTGCTTTATGCTGATTAACTCTCGAAGAACTGGTGGGTGGCAACGTGTTACACATTCTACCACAAGCGTTGTAGCAAAAGGCTACTGTGGCATATAAGTATAGCAAGAACGCGATATAGCATGGGTTAATGGGCAATCAGTACTTGTATTTTGGTTTGGCACCAGCAGCATTTTTGTTACCTCGCATTTTGCACTAGTTTGGTACCATGTTATCTACATTCTTAAATAATTTGCATTTTCAAAAGTAGCATTAGCCATTAGGCCTATCTCTAAGGGTTTGACATCCTCAAGTTGGCATGTGAAAAAAGGAACCATGCCCCAAACTCCACCCTTTCACCATCTCTAAGTGTAATTAGAACCTCTAAGATATACCTTGAAAGGGCATAAAGATTTGGATTCTGAATAAATGAGTACTTCTTGCAAACGCAGATCTGTTAGCTTGGTTCATCTGCAGACTGCCAGAACTACTACCCCTAAGTAAGCACCATCAGGAATTAAAAAGAGAAAAACAATTGAGAAGAAATCAATCCTGTCATACAACTTTATTACTCCGGACCAAAAAATAATTCATTACTTCACTATTGTTTCAAGTAGCAAAAGAATATTGAGGAGACATAAACCAGAGGCTAAAAGAGTTTAGGGTTACTAAAGAAGTTGGGTTTCCTACTCCACTGTTTCAAATGATCCTTACATAAGTTAACTTGTGTACCTAGTGTGATTCCAAACTACAGACTTTAATAATTGTCAGCAACCAACTGCAAACTTTTATCTTAAATATTCTTTGATTGTCACATCAAAGTACTCCAACTCTGCATAGCCTCCCTTTGCCAACTCCCTCTAACTGATCAGCATGCCTAGTCCCCTCATGCCAGAGGGTGCAACCTCATAGGCCACCCACCCATTCCACCAACAGGTCCCATATGGGTCACCACGTGCACCCTGTCTAGCAAAGACAATGCTCCTGCACTACTCCCCCCCCCCCTCCCCCTCCCCAACCCACCACAAAAAAAAAAAAAAAGAAAAAAGTTAAAGGAGACTCGAGACCTGGATCCCGGACCTTTTGCTCCAACACCACTTGATACATTATAGAGCAGCCAATTAACCTAAAAGCTTAAGCCATCGGGAAAGACGTAGATTATCCTACTTTTCTTAGCCTTTCCATATAAAATCTTGCCTCTACAAGGGTTACTTATCTCAGCCCTTGCCCAGCTCATAGGCTACGCCACCAAAAGGTCCCATGTGCGCCACCCCAGTTGAGTGGGTCTGGCTACCCTATCCAGCAAGAAGGGTTAGTTACACTCCTGATGTTCTACTGAAGTTCTACTGAAATCGGCTATGCCAAATCTATTGGAATTACACTACACTCAATCTGGTTTGTATTTAGTTTTACACAAAGCTCCCTCCCGTTAAGAAACTGTCAAAAAAGGTTGGGGCATCATACTATTTATTGTGATCTACCAAAAGTGCCCCTTGAGAAATCTTCCTCTTCTTAATACCAGCCACGCGGAGGCCCACCCACAGCGGAACGACTACCCAACCACTGTCGATCACCACCATCGCCGAACCCAACACCAAACCACCTTTCGCCTTCTGCCTATCACTTAGTTGCAGGAAACTCCTAATATGATGACGTTTCTCTCTTGAAAACTCGCTTTTGCGATCTCAAGTTAGGAGCTCCATGGGATCTCGTCCCAAGCTAAAATGGGAACTCGATCCCGCTAGTTGGATAGAGATGCATGGAACAAGTGATAGAATACATGAAAATCAAGCTCTTTTCAACTCAATTCCTTATTTCTCTCTTCCTTCAAGTCCTTAAAGTCTCATTGTCTGTTGTTGCTATCTATGTAAACTATGCTAAACAAATGATAATACTCTTTACGTATTTATTTATTCGAGCCGCTCCCAACCTCAGATTCTTCTTGGTGCTTATGCTTCCCCGCCCCCCGCTTTGTGCAACTAAGGCCTATCACACACACGCGCACACACACACAAACAAAAAAAAAACACAGCCACCATAACCCTCACACAAACGTGTGACTGGGCACAGACCCAAACTCATAGGTCTATATCACCCGCCGCCATCCTCAAGCTACCCAATGTCGCCTGCTGCGCTGCCACCATATGCCCCTTAGGCACCCCCCACACACATATGCACGCACGCACATACAGACCCAAAACCACAACCGCTAACCCAAACCCACAAACTATACCACCTATCACCGTCCTCAAGCTCCCCACTGCCACCTGCTACTACTGCTATGACTGCGGTCATGAGCGCCTCCCACACACGCATAGGCACACAGACCCAAACCCACAATAGCCAACCCAAACTCATGATCGGTACCACTTACTGCCACCCTCCCTTCAAGCTCCCTAGAGTTGTCAAACGGGCCGGGCGGCCCGCGGGCTGGCCCGACCCGGCCCCGTGCATGAACAGTAGCGGCCCCAGCACAGCGGGCTTGGGGCCTGGGCCTGGACCAGGCCTTCATTTGCTCCGAAAAAGCCCGGCCCGGCCCGGCCCGGAAACGGGTTTGGCCCGGCCCGAAGTCGGCCCGGGTCTGGCCCGGTCTGCGGCCCGGATCTGGCCCGGTCTGCGGCCCCACATGTTTGAATTTTTTTGTTTTTCCCCCCTTTCTTCCACCCCTTTTCCAAAATTCCACTTTTACCCCCCCAACAGCAATATAACGGCTAGTTTGGGGGGTATTTTAGTCTAACCTATATTTTTCAACTCCTTTACACTCTTACCCTCCCCAACAACTATAAACGGATAGTTTGTAGGGGTATTTTGGTCTTTTGTGAAGTTTCTAAAATCTATAAATTCACACCATTTCTCTCTAATTTTTCACACCAATCTTCTTACTCTCTCTTACCTAAACATTCTATATTTCTACAAGCTTTGCTACTATTTTCCTCTCCAATTACTACTCTTGCTAATTACTACTAGTATTTACTAATTAGTACTCTTGTTTATTAATTACTAGTCTTGCTAAATTCTTTTTAATTACTAACTCTCTAATATTTGTTACTTGTTCATTCTTTTAATTGTTATTTCTTATTACTACTCTTATACTTGTGTATTTAGTTACTCTTACAAAGTTTAGCTCGAAATATGGCTGGATTATTGAAGAAAATGAGGCGTGCATCGTCATCACGAAAAACATCATCATCATCGCAAGCACCACCACCAGCACAAGCGCCAGCGCCACGGCCATCACAAACACCAATCCAAGCACCAACACAACCATTCGTTCCTGGACGAATGAGTACAGGCTGTATGATAGATACCCAAGCCAATTGGGAGTTCAATCAAAACATTCCAGATTTTGAATACACGCCTGATGAAGACCCCCCGCATTATAGTCAAGGACGCAGCTCGGTTGGCGAAGCTACTACTCCGTGGCATAATCTCAACCCTATGCCTGGTCATGATGAAGAAGGGCCGAGCAATGCCTCCGGTAATGAGCCAGAAGTCCAAAAGGGGAAAAAAAAGAAAGCCGAGTGTTGGAATCATTTCGATGTAGTTATGGTGGACGGCATCCGAAAAGCTCGATGTAAGTACTGCGCTAAATTATTTTCGTCTGGTAGTGGTAATGGACATCTTAACAGGCATTACCCTCTGTGTGCACCTCGACAAGGCCACGTCGAACCTACCCAAACGCAGTTATCTTTTGACGGTAAGTTATTTGTTTATAATCAGCGAGAGCAAAGAGACGGTCTCGCTGAATTTGTTATTCATGATGAACAAGCCTTTTCTTTTGCCGATAATCCTAAGCACTCTAGATATATGAACACATACGTTCAACCTTTGTACAAAAAGGTTCATAGAAACACAACTAGATCCGATGCACTCCGACAGTACAATGCTGCTAAAGCACGCCTTATCGATTATTTCGATAAATTTGAAGGTAAAGTTAGTCTTACTTCTGATATTTGGCAATCTCCTTATACTTTTGTTAGTTATTCTTGTGTGACCGCTCATTGGATTGATGTAGATTGGGTTATGCACAAGAGAATCATCGCTTTCGAGCACTTCCCTTATCCGCACGATGGAATGAACATTGCTATTCTTATATTAAAAGCATGCACCACATTTAAAATTAAGGATAAGATTATGAGTGTTAGTTTTGATAATGCTTCTAATAATAAAGTTGCTGTTGCAGCTTTAAAGGAGACGCTTCAACCTGTACTTAATGGTGAATTATTTCATGTTCGCTGTGTTTGTCACATTATTAATTTAATTGTTCAAGATGGTTTAGCTGCTGCAGGAGATATTCTTCTCAAAATGAGGGGTATGACAGCGTATGTTAATAGCTCGAGTCCGAGAACACAACAATTTAAAACGTTGTGTGTTCAATATAATATGCCTCGCAGGAGAGCAGTTACAGATGTGGTCCACAGGTGGAACTCTACATACCACATGCTTTTACACATTCTGGCATACCGAGAAGTCTATACGCATTTTCTACTAACCCAGTTCCCAGCCGGCTTGCCAACTCAAGAGGAATGGCAGATGGCCACATACCTAGCTGAATTTTTGGAGGTATTCTACACGTCTACCAATTTATTGTCTGGTACGTACTATCCCACCTCTCCTCTCGCTGTAATAGAAATTCTGAAGATGGCTACAATGTTAACAAAATGGAGATATATAGGACCCTTTAAGGAAATAGTAAAAGTGATGGATCAAAAATTTAATAAATATTGGAGTAAACTGCCTGCTATTTTTACTGTGGCTACTTGTTTAGATCCTAGGTTAAAGTTGCATGGCGTGAACGCCTCGATACAAGAGATATCGAAATTAATGTGCTACACAGCAGAGGAGACAACCGCATTCACAGCAAAAGTGAGCAAGAGGTTTGAGGACTTGTTCAACGTCTATCGTAATTCTGCTGACGTGCGCGGGCGAGCTACATCATCATCCACTGTTGAGAGGTATTATGCGCCATACCTTCAGGGCTTTGAACATCTAGTAGCAAGACAACTACCAGGTGAAGGTACTTCTAATTCGGCAGGTTCGTATACTTTTTCCTCTTTTAATGAGATTGGTGTATATGCAAATACTGATCATTATTCTGATTTATCAAGGCAAGAACAGGTTAATTTTAATTTGTTAAATTTTTGGAAACAAAATCAAAACATGTATAAAACTTTATCCCAAATTGCACGGGATGTACTGCCAGTGCAAGCCTCCACGGTTGCTTCAGAGTCGGCATTTTCAGCCAGCGGGAGGGTTTTGGATGACAGGAGGAGTCGTCTTAACCCCGAGTCGCTCGAGCTATGTGTATGTTGGAAGGATTATCTTGATGCGAAATACCGCGAGCAAGATAAACCGATTGATGATAGGAAGAGCAGTGACTCGGATATTGAAGTACTTCTGGATGATTAGGTAATTTGTTTTTATTTTCCTCTTTTGATCCTTTTGGTTGACGTTGCAGATTTCTTGATCTTTGATTGCTGATATTTTGGATAGACATGCATTATTATTTTGATTGTTAGAATTTTAAGAATAAATTTTTTCACAAAATATACTTTTTTTCCATATATATAAAATAAATTTTTACAAGCAAGATATATATTTTTTCGTATATATAAAAAAATAGGTAACTTCGCCTGTTTGTTTACAAGCAGCCGGTCCCAAGCCCGGATAAAAGGAGGAGGGCCTATGAATACATTTATTATTTTTCTATATAAATTTTTATGTGTTAAGATTTTATTAATAAAGCTCACCAAGAAGAGTATGAAAATGTTTAACATATAATAAAAAATATAATGGCTAACAAATAAATATGTATATACATACATACATATATATGTATATTACTTATAATGAAATAAAAGGATAAAGATTAGGTTCGTTAAATTGTGAATATTGCCTAGAGATGAAATTTAAAATTGAATAACAAGAAGAAAAAAAAAAAAAAGGGCCCGGGCCCGGCCTAAGCCCGGCCCTAGCTATTGGGCCTAGGGCCAGGGCCTGGACTGGGCCTAGGTTTGCCTTCGGCAGGCCCGGCCCGGCCCGGTTGGCAGCCCCACTGGCCCGGCCCCGGCCCGGCCCCACAGTAGGCCCGATGGGCTTGGGCTGGGCCGGCCCAAGCCCGGCCCTTTGACAACACTAAAGCTCCCTATGCAGTCTGTTGCTACTGCTATCACTGTTGTCGCATGCCCCTTTCCTACACACACACACACACACACATATAAAAGTACGAAAACAGATATGGGCTCTCTTGCCCCCTTACCCAAAATCTGGACTCTCTTGCCCCCTTACCCAAAATCTGGACTCTCTTGCCACCCTTTTTGTGGTGACGGTTGTAGTTCGATTTGTATGGTCAACTTAGTGGTGGTTGTGAGAACCAGCTATACTAATGGTTGTTGAAAACAGACAGTGGTTGTGGGGCAGTGGTGGGTGTGGTGAAGATCAGAGGTGGTGGGTTCATTTTTGGTGATAGTAGCGAGGCAGTGGTGGTAATCGTGTAGATTGACAGTGGTGGGTTCGTTTTTGGTGGTTGTGATGTAGATAGGCGGTGGTGGGTTTGTTTACAGTGGTGGTTGTGGGAGACAGTGCTAGTCTAGGTAGCACGGACACGGTGTCGGACACCGACACCGACGGGGACACCGGACACCCAATTCTCAAAAAATCAAATTTTGGACACCGCAGGACACCACTATTTTTTAATATATTTTTATTTTATATATATATATCAAATACATTTCACAATCTAAAATAATAACTAAGTCAAAAATATATTTCTGAAATGTACTGGATAAAATAACTAAGTAAAAAGAAAAAAAGAAAGAGAGGGACTTTCTTCACTTAATCAGTACTAATGCAAGAAACAGAGGGAGAAAAAATAAAAAGAAAGAAATGACTATTGACGGAGGAGAAAAAAAAGAAGGAAGGACTCTTCACTGAAGAGTTCACAGAGAAAGAAACGACGGGGAAAAGAAGAAAAAGGAGAAGGGATGAGGAAGAAGGATCTGTGGGTCAGCGACGGCGGCGGAGGACCTTCGGCGACGAGCTCGGCGATGGCGACGGCAACGGCGACTGGATCTGTTGGCGACTGAGCTCCGGCGACTGGATCTGTTGGCAACTAAGCTCCGGCGACAGTTCCAAGTCGGTAATAGCTCAGAAGGGCACCTGTGAGGTGAGTAAGAAGGAATCGGCCGTGAGGTAAGAGAAGCAAATGGTCCCACACGGTGTCGGAAAATTAAAAAAATAAAATAAATTCCCGACACAGATTGGCGGTGCCCGACACGTGTCGGACGGTGTCCGAAGGGTGTCTGGGTGTCCGTCCGTTTGGGACACCAAACCTCCACCTAGGAGAGGTGTCCGTGCTTCAGAGGTGCCAGTTGTAGTGTAGTGTCATCAAGCCACGGCGGGAGGGAGTTGTGTGTGAACTTGACTGTGGTGGGTAGGGTAATTTAACTTTTCTATAAGAGGTATTACCATCTTTTTACTAAGTATGTTAACACCTTGAACTAAAAAATCAAAAATTATCTAAGTGTAATTTCAATAGTTAGACTTGGCCGTGTGTAATAAATAGAAACCTTAGGAGTGCAAGTGTAATTAACCCTAGCAAGACGGTGCTCCTGCATTACCCATTAAAAATAAATGCCAGCGGCAGTAGCAAAGGCCAGTCCCCACCACAGCTTCTTGAGAAAATATACAGCAATAACGAGTAGATAAGATTGCTTCGATGATGGCAAAAATGAAACTTCCTTCTACATTACAGGAGTACATCTCAAATTCTGCAGCCACGCTAGAAGAAGGGCAGGGATTTTGAGATGTAATACCGCGGTAACCACGCCAAAATCTAAATAACAGCATTACATCTCAAAGTTACATTCCCTTACCTCAATGCAATGGACTCCAAAAGTTAGCAGCCACGCCCCTCAAGCCCCCACCTTGCTACACCCCTGTATGAAGATAACAGGGGCGGAGGAAGGAGGGAGCTCCAGAAAACATGACCCTATCGACTTTTGAAGTTGCAATAACAAAAGATTGAAGTAAGCGTAAACTTAAATCACCCTAACAATATATGAACATCCAAATTGCTCTCCACTAATCATAAAGAGACTCATAATTTTTTGAAAGTTAAAGAGAAGAAGAGTTTAGGATGTGCCAAATGACCAGCTGGTTTAGGATGTGCCAGATGACCTATTTTAAACCATTCTCCTTGCATTTTACATTTACATCTTCCGCTTGTTCTCAAATTCCAGATTGACTTAGTAACTCACTTAAAGATTTTTTTTATCTCAAAGTAACAACTTCAAAAGTTAGGCAGCCATGCCTCTCAAGCCCCCACTTTGATACACGCCTGGATTAAGAACCAAAAGGGGCTCTAGGCAGCATGACCCTTTGGACTTCTGTAATTTTGAGTGCACAACATTGAAGTCAGGATATGCTTAAATCTCCCTTATGGTACATTAACATCCAACTTTGCGCTCACCATTTTTATTGCTCAGCTTATTCTCAAATAATACATTTTAAGTAGAAACTCACTTAGACAATCGTTTTACCTCAATGCCATCCAATCCAAAGGTTAGGCTGCCCCCCCCCCCCCCCCCCCCCCCGGGTCCCCTTTGATACACCCGTCCTAAAGAGATAGAGTGGACCTAGGATGGGGGCTCTAGGCAGCATGACCCTGCTGACTTTTGATATTTCCATTACGAAACATTGATGTCAGGGTATGCTTTAATTCCCCTCATAATACTTTTGGCAAAAACTGTTTAAGATATACCAAATGCCCAACCTTAAACAGTTCTCCCTTCAATTAACTTTTCCTTTCTACAAATTGTTCTTGTAACATATATTTTCAAGTCGCTTACCTGATATCATGATGCAATCTACACCTTAGTTGCAGGAAACTCCTAATATGGTGACGTTTCTCTCTCGGAAACTTGCTTTTGCGATCCCAAGTTAGGAGCTCCATGGGATCTCGTCCCAAACTAAGATGGGAACTCGATCCCGCTAGTTAGATAGAGATGCATGGAACAAGTGATAGAATACATGAAAATCAAGCTCTTTTCAACTCAATTCCTTGTTTCTCTCTTCCTTCAAGTCCTTAAGTCTCCTTGTCTGTTGTTGCTATATATGTTAATTATGCTAAACAAATGATAATACTCTTTACGCATTTATTTTATTCAAGCCGCTCCCAACCTCAGATTCTTCTTGGTGCTTACGCCTCCCCGCCCCCTCCCCCGCTCCCGCCCCCGCTTTGTACAACTAAGATCTACACCCCAAAAAATTGAGCAAGCATGCTCCTCAAGCCCACTCTCTGATCCCACCCTTGTCCTTAGTCAACAGAGGGGGAAGCAGGAGGTGGCTCAAGGAGACACGACCCTTTAAACTTTCATAATATTGATTATAATACATTAAGGTCATGGTGATGCTTAATCGCACTCATAATGCATGAAGATCCAAAATGCTCTCACCTTGGTCATAAATGGACGCATAAATTTGGCAATCGGGAGTGAGTGAATAAGAAGATTAAATCTTGGGAACTTTAATGGAAACCCAAACTTCTACAGCATTGTTTCGTGGAAAGGACTTGAAAACATGAGCATCGCATGATTCAACATTTCATAACAGAACACATGAAGGTAAACCAAACAGGCCCATTTGCCATATTATAGCTGAAAGCAAGCAGCTTACAACTTCTGCCGTGAGGGCAAAGACCCAGGCGGTTGTCATGTTGCTTTACTACACATGTTGTAGGGAGTTCTTAAATCAAGTGAACGACTAACAGACCGTGAAAGTAATATCACAATTGAAAGACAGAAAAAGTAAACTGGTCCAAAGTTTAATCTTTTTTGATCAGCAAGTGATAGACTATTCAAGCTTCCAAACAGAGAAACTGATATCATTAGATTACGCTTGTTCAAATATACTGTGCATTCTATGTGTTCTCCAAACTTCAATATAAACTTTTCATTTGGCTACATCATCTTTAAAAGCATTACCTTGTTTTTAAGCACTTAGATGCTTGTCTTCAACATCTTAAAATCATGGTTTATCTGCTTCACGTGTCCATATCTAGCCAGCATAACACAAAGAACATATGCATACACATATATGCCCCAACCCACACAACATTCAGGAAAAGATGAGATAAAGATGGAGTCTTTTCCCGCTTTCTCAAGAGTTCCTCCATCAACTAACCAGATGATAGCCACAAAGGGTAGCTCTATCCACACTCCTCTGTAGCTATCACACTTCCCGAGCACTTATAGGAACTTTTTTGTCGTTAAACTTAAAAGGCAAAGAAAGTGTCAGTAAAGTCCATAAGGGCAATCAATGGTTCAAAACTTGAAATGGGTATATGAAGATCACTTCCCTAACCAAGATTAACAAACCAAATCCACTAAATTATTAAAAGCCTGGAAAGAAACCAGTGAAAGAGATCAGCATTATTTATCTTATGCAAATCAAGAATCTGAAAATCTCAAAACAACAAATAAACCATTTATATATGCAGGTTTGTGTGTATAGAAAAACATTTTGTTAGATTTGTGTCTGTGGGTGCGTGTACGGAGATGGGGTTACCTAGAAGCCAGAGGGAAGGATAGGAGACAAGAATGGCGAAGGCAAGGGCTGAGAAGTAATTGAAAGATGGGGTCTCTCTGTGGAAGTCCTGTGCTTACAATCTTCATCATCTTTGGTATTCTCTGCTCCATGCCCTAGGCTGCTCTTCTTCCATTACTGATTCTCTCTCCTTCCTCCATTTGCGATGGAGAAAAGAACTAATGCTTAAAGAGTGGTGGTCAGAAAGTTACTGCATCATTCATGAGAAGGTTCACCATGTGTCATATTCACATGTCTATTCAAGTAGGCCTCCATGTACATGCAGGCTGCAGCTTGTCAAAGGCCCAGTATGCATGGCTAGTCCAACTCTTATAGCCCTACCTGGTCTAGCGAGTAGCTTGCCGAGGTCGCCTTGACAGACGTCCAGTTCTTGTACCCCCTGCGTCTCACGTTTAATGGTCATATATATATTTTTTATATAACATGATGTGCATTGCACGTTAAACGGTAATTCGGAATAAAAATATTACAGATAGTAATGAAAAAGAACAACTAAATCATAATAAGTATAACTGTGAACAGTTAAACAAAGGATTTAAATCACGAATAATTTATTGCAAAAAATATGGTCTTAATTTTTAATGCACATTGCTAATGCCAATTATCAACTATATATATAACTATTTATCATACTTGTTCTTTTTGTCTCAACAAGTTGGCACTAAAGAGAATTCTCACTATCTTATCTTACATCTTGTTTCCCAATATGCACTGCCATCAAAAAACAATTTTAAACATCTTCCATTGATATTTAATTTTCAACTAACACCATAAGCTTGGCATTGCAGAAATAAAAATAAAGAACGTGTTATAGTGACAATTTTCATTCACATAACATATAATGTGAAGTGTATTTATTGGAGTTGTCTGATATCTTATAATATAATTCTATAGAATGTATGTAAGTCTTGGAAGTGGGAGATAAAAGTTGGGAAGTGAGAAGAAATTTGAATCATAATTAAGTTATATTATCAAAAGTTCAAAATCTGTAACCCAAAAAAGATCTTAAAAACAAAAATATTTGATGAAAAAGAGTTAGGATTAACATACGTAGAACAAACTTTTTAGAATGGAAGGACTTAGGAGTTTTAACGTTATATCTTTAAAACCGAGAATCAAATGGACCTAAGAAAACCAGCAAGGCACATATTAAAACTTAATTGTTTAGGTAACAAATATAGTAGCTATAACTTTTCAAAATCTTGCTAAATTTTCTACATTCACTTTTATAGTTCTACTCATTTTTTCAGTAAGCATATCCGCTAAAGTTTAAAATATCATCATATAAGACTTAAAAGTATCGTCCATTATCCATCTTGTTTGTTTTTATTTAGTGATGGTCATTTCTTGTAGTTATAGTTATTGGAGGTTACAATATCCCCTCCATTTTATTCTCTTTCAGTAATGATGTAGTCTTATTAAAATTTTTATGCATCTATTATTTGAAAGTTTAATTAAGTACAATTTGTCTAAAGTTACGTTTAATCTTAGTGTTATTTTCTTCTTTCTCTTAAACAGTCTATAATGCATTCTAATCTCTCTTAATAAGGTACTCTAATCTCTTTGTTTTAGCCCAGTATGACCTTGTTAATTTTAATAGTACATATTAGGCTATTCATTTTGTTATGCATGTAATTCAGCAAATAGTTGTCATAAGATTTTTATTTTTAGCACATATCATATGTATGATCATACTATCCTTAATCATTAAAAGCACTATGGTCCTACATTGATGAATTCGAACTTAAAATATATGCAAAAGCTAGTAAATATAATAGTCGGTCCACTTTGAAAAAAAAACATGTAATTCCTGGATTTAGGAATGGTCTTCCAAGAAGGAATACTAATTAAGGTGTTCTTTTTATAAAATTTGATACATGCAAGTTTTAAGGTTACATTTTGACATGGTTTTTTTCAACCTATACAGTAATTAAATGTTAAAATTTAGACAAGAACGACTTGCTGACTTGGTTCCTTAAAACCGAATTCTTTGATAGGTTTCAGATATATAAATGAGTGCAAAAAAAAAATTAATAATATGTTCTTAATGATTACATAAACATTGCTCTAATGGGATTTAAGCTTGTAAATGATGTGTTTCCAATGTTCGTTTATTACGAAGATGGATACGTGCTACTGTGTCATTAAGTTTATGCAGTTGAGTATGTTATTGTGCTTGTAAATTGATATTATTTTGTCAAATCTAGCTTATTAAGCATTGAACTATTAAAAAAATTCTTAAAATATTTGTTAATAAGAGGCAAATAGAACATATCAACAAATTCAAGATAAGGGTAACTTGATTGAATTTAAGTTGTTTCTCTCTAAAAATTGCGTAACTCGGTTGTTTGAAAGTTTTGGTTTTGTTTGTACAAAACTTATGTCCAGAAAAGGTTGAAACTTTTTAATATAAATAGGTTGAATTAAACAGGATATTTGAAAGCAAGCAAGTCCAATAATACTTTTAGTTTTGTAAAGCTCTCAAAGTTAAATGGGTATTTTCTTTCTAAAAAAAGAAGTTTGATATTATGCTAAAAGTCAAAAGCATCATTAATTTAAAACTATATATATAATTAGAAAACATTTTTTGGTGTCATACCCTTTTGGTGTTACATTAAGAGTGTCTGTGATACTGACACGTGTCCAAAATGAGGGTAAAATCGTAAAACACCTCATTGGGTGTTACATAACTACCTACTTATACTTATACTGGTGACAAGTGACATTTTAAAAAAAATTATAAAAATTGACAAAATAAAGATCTTAATTGATAACTAACTACCCATAAAAATATGTTTAATTTTATAAATTTACATTTTAACCAAATTTACACTATTGATTTTATTCTTGCACACGCATCGCGTGTGCTATTGTCACTCGTATATATATATATATATATATATATATATATATATATATATATATATATATATATATATATATATATATATATATATATGGGAGCTGATCCATTGATAGCGCTAGCAAAATGGAGTATTTGCTAGCGCGATCTGGGCCGTCCGTCCTGAAAGATGGACGGTCCAGATCGCGCCTTTTTCGAAAACTATCAGTCGTCCGCGACATTATATCGCGGACGAATTTTTTTACCTTTTTGCCCCTCCACCCGTCCGCTACATTGTATCGCGGACGACTGACAGGCCCTGACGCATGTCAAAAAAAAGTAATCCGCGACACAATATTGCGGACGACATTTTTTACCTTTTTGCCCCTCCATGCCGTCCGCGACATAGTATCGCGGACGAATGACAGGCCCACACATGTGTGGTATGACTTTTCTGTGTCATTAATGTGTCCGCAAGGGAGGGAAAAAGAGAAGACTAGTCCGCTACATAATGTAGCGGACTAGTCTTCTTTTTTTCCCTCCCTTCTCTCATTCTGACTTCTTCTTTTTCTCTCTCTTCTTACTTTGATCCTGATGAACAAATCTTCATGAAGTTCGTTGGCAACAGATTGCCATTGGTAAAAAAGACTCCAAAACGAGCACACTTAATTAGCACTTCCACCTGCAGGCTGGAACCATTCATGAAATTGGCTAGCAACAGATTGTCATTTTGTTCTAGGGTCTTCAACCTCCTCCATTTCTATCACCCTTCCACCGTCTTGAAGGAGCTCATCCAGAAGAGAGAAGATAAGAGATGAGGGGGAAAGAGAAAATAAAAGTTGGTTGTCTTTTTTCAAGAGCTCTGACAACACAGATGTCTCTTTTCGAGAAAGTAAAATAGTCCGCTACATAATGTAGCGGACGGTATTTTTGTTAAAAACGTCCGCTACATTATGTAGCGGACGAACTTAAAAAAAACGTAAAAGAAGATTTGGACCGTCCGCGATACAATGTAGCGGACGGGTGGAGGGGCAAAAAGGTAAAAAAATCCGTCCGCGACATAGTGTCGCGGACGACTGACAGTTTTCGAAAAGGCGCGATCTGGACCGTCCATCTTTCAGGATGGACGGCCCAGATCGCGCTAGCAAATACTCCATTTTGCTAGCGCTATCAATGGATCAGCTCCCTATATATATATATATATATATATATATATATATATATATATATATACTACTTATAATGAGAAAACATTTTTTGGTGTCCTACCTTTTTGGTGTTATACTAAGTAAGAGTGAATAAGGTGATGACAAGTGTCCATTTTGAGGAGAAAAAGGTAAATTAATTATTTCCCACTCACCATATCTTCAGCTACATAAAAACTCTCTCACTTCCTCATATTACGTAACTACAATTTTCTGCATCTCCATCTCCATTCAAAAATTACTTACAGGTATGGAATTTTTTCTTCTATCTGCAATTTCTTTTTCATTTCAATGATAATCTGTACTTGGCTTTCTTTTACACTTCATCCATTTCTTTACTTTTAGCCTTTCTCCTTCTCATTTCACCTCTCAGCAGAAAATCAAATCTCCACCAATCTCTCAACTGCCAACATCCATCCAGAATTAAAGGTATTTTCTTGCTTTCCCGCTTTAGCTATTTTCATGCTTTTCCTCAGAGTTGCATTCTTTTTCAACTTTGCTCTTCCCTTTTGGTGTGATTTTGGTGGATGTTGCCTGTTGGACTGAGTTTGAGGAGTTTGCGGTGCAGGGTATGGTGGCTGCCGGCTGGAGTCTGGTGGATTTTGGCTTTTGGTCACCGGCGGCGTTGGTTGTTGTCTACATATCTCCGATTCGAATGGTTGATGCCGTGAGTTTTGGTGGTTGTTGGAGCTGTGGATCTGTCGTGCACATTCGCCGGAATGGATGGTCTGCGGCGTGAAGTTTACGGAGGTGCTGGGTTGTGGTGGATCGGCCGCGGTGGTGGTCGGTTGCAGGGAAAATGGGTCATGTCGGAAGTGTGGTGGCCATGGCAGTTGGGAGATGGGTTGCGTTACGGTGGGTTGCGGCCGATTGGTGGCTGTTCGAAGTTTTTGCATTTGGGTGGCTTTTGGTGGATGGTGGTGGTTCATGAGACGGCGGCAGGGATGAGATTGGGATCGGCCGGCGTTTGTGTGGGGTTGGTTGCGGCGTTTGGGTGGTTGTTTTCTGGCTGGTATTGGAAGACGGCGTTTGGGGTTGGTTGCGGCTGCGATTGGGGAAATCGAGATCGGTAAAGGATCGGTTATGGTGGTGGTGGCTGATTATGGTGGGTTACAGAGATGAGGGAGTGGATGCGATCCATTGACGACGGCGAAGATGGTCTGCAGCGTTCGGAGAAGAATGGTGGTTGCGATCCATTGACTCGACGGCAGGGGTCTGGCAAAGTGGTGGTTGGATTGGCGGCTGCTGCGACTGCACGGCGACTGATCTGGTGGTGCATCGAGAGAAAGGTGGCGCGGCGATGTCCTCGACGGCCGGTTGGGCCTTGGCGCCTACAGCGCCTGTTGCCGGCGGTGGTGGTGGTTTCCTGCTTTAATGGTTGTCCAATGTATTATGCTTTTTGTACCCCATGCATGGTTGATTGTACAAAATGATTATAATGTTATTTGAGCCTTTAAATAAAATTGTAGTTCTTTTTTAGCCCATATAACTTCAGTAGTTTTATTAGGATCTTCAATCTTCAACATTTTATTTTAGTTTTTTTCTAACCCATGCAACTTCAATATTAATTAATTTTAGGTTTAGTTCTATAATTTAAATTTAATTTAACTCAAAGTGATAATAAATATTTATACATGATTTAAAGTTAAATTATGATTTATCCGTACTCAAAGCTAAATTATGATTTAAAGTTAATTTTATGTACTTTTTTTTTTACCCATACTCGAATCGATAATATTCAACTTCAATGTTTAACATAATATTGTTTAACATTTTATTTTAGTTTTTTTTCATTTTTTTATTTTAGAATAAAAATAAAAAAATGAAATTTAGCAACAAAAAAAAGAACAATTATATTACAATAAGGGGAAAGCTCAACTCTTTTCCATCAAGAGAACAGCTCGGACCCCGGCACGGTGGAGGTTCCGTAGCGCGTCATGAGCACCGGGCTAAGGGGCGGTTGAGCAAAACTTTGGTACCGGTGAGAAGGGCATGTTTAAAGCATCAAGAGCATGAGCGGGTGAGTCGCAAAACAAGACAGAAATTGGCTAGTTCTGATTCAAAGCAATTTACGCGAAGGCCTCTCGTTAACAGAAAATATTATTTCTTGCTTTGATTAAATTTTATTTCGTTATAATACATACTTCACTGTAATTAGTGCAAAAGGTTATGATTTACAAAATAAAGAAAAATTTTAAAATTTTCATTTATAGATCGATAGATATATAGTAGCCGAAACAAAAAAAATATCATAACATATAATTGTTACAAGATGCGGTTAAAACTAACGTTTTGGTGTAACACTGTTGCTCAAACATTGCAACACTTGGCAATTTATGTATCTAGAATGAAAAATTGAATTTAAACATATTAGAGGCAATAAGGTGTGCCTTCATTTAGTGGCAAGAAGGTTATGATCTAACACTAGCGACGCTAGGTATAGATTATCTTAAATAATAATTATTAGTTGGATGAGAGTGGAAAAGATACATCTAGCTCGGTAATCACGTTGCCTCACTGCACATTACGTAAATGTCAAAACTTTAAGTGCACTGACATATTGCAATCTATAGTTATGGAAATGACTCTTAGGCATGAATCAACTGATTCAGAGGATGTAGAGAGACGCCGTCAAAGAGAACGTAGACGGATTCGTAAAGATTTGATATTCAGCCGGCGAACTTACCCAAGAAGAATGTCAATTGTTGCGAACGAACATCATCAAGCAATTATTTCTTTACACAATCTTATTTGAAAGCAATTGTGTTTAATATGCTTATTAAAATAACTACCTTGAGATATGTGACGTTATATCTACTTTTTTACTTTGATGAAATATTGTCTAAGCACATCTATTTTGACTGATACAATAAATGATTCGCACACGCATCGCGTGTGCACGGCAGCTCGTATATATAATGAGAAGATATTTTTTGGTGTCATACCCTTTTGGTGTTACATTAAGAGTGTCTGTGGTGCTAACACGTGTCCAAAATGAGAGTAAAATCATAAAATACATTTTTGGGTGTTACATAACTACCTACTTATAGTGGTGACAAGTGGCATTCCAAGAAAAATTATAAAAATTGACAAAATAAAGATCTTAATTGGTAACTAACTACCCATAAAAATATGTTTAGTTTTACAAATTTACATTTTAACAAAATTTACACTATTAATTTTATTCTTGCACACGCATCGCGTATGCCACCATCACTCGTTAATTTAAAACAAACTCTAACATATATAAAAAGGGCAGTTCAAGTCATAAAAATTTGAAAAGGGTATTTTTAAGAAAAAATGTTTAGCCATTAACCCTTAGGATCATATTTATACAGTGGGGATCTAAGCGCATTATGATTAAATTGATACTCTTTTGTCATTAAAAGATGCATGAGTGAATGTTTAACTTATTTAATGGTACAATTTTCTAATCTAGCCACAAATGTTGTAATTAGCCTTACCCTTTCAAAAGTCAAAATCATCCTGACACTACAGTAAGGATTCTCTTTGCGGTAACTTGATGTGAGAAATAAATAAGTATGATAATTATTAAAAAAATATTAGTGATATTGGCGTGAAAAATTCAGGTTTGAAAGTAAGACCATATTTTGTGCAATTAACTTTTCATATTTCAAGTATTTGATTAGTAGTTAACAATTGATTTATTGTTATAGTTTAATTATAATAGTCATATTAATTAATTTCAATTGTGTTTTTCACTAAGATTCATAATATTTTTATTTCAAATTACTATATAACGTGCAAAGCACGTGATCTTAATTAGGAATCCAAGTGCATTTGTTGCGTAAAATTCATACTCTTTGTCATTAAAAGGTGCATTAGTGAATGCTTAACTTCTTTAATGGTAGGATGTTCTAATCTAGCCATGAATGTTGTAATTAGCCTTACCCTTTCAATAGGGAAAAATCATCCGTAAATTTTTTTTTAAACTCTATTAGGCTGGGTAAGTATGACCCTCTTCTGTCCAAGTAGCCATGGTGATTAATTTGGTTATGAGCTTGAAATATTCCCTGTTGATAGACCAACTATATCATATGTAATATAAAATCAGTCTTGACCTTTTGGCTATGTTCAAGGAAATTGGTTTTTGATTTACAAGACTGAATTCCCGATTTGAAAGGTTGGTTTTTTGTAATTGGATGGGACACTGAGTTTTGTGTTAGGTTCTCTCTTTTGTCATTTTCTTTTCAACTTAAGCGGGTAAAATTGAAGTGAAAGAATTGATAGCTAGTTGAGAAGAAATTAACAACTAAAGAGGCAAACTGGAAGGAGTTCAGCAAAAAAGTTATGATATTTCTGTGGCTGCATAAACATAAGTGATATGCAAATAAAAAGAAACCATGCCTTTCATAGTTCTATACCAGAAAAGTGTAGTTGGTTACTACAACTGAGCGGTTGTGTAGCTGGTAAATAGAGTTGGAATTCGGAAGTTGGTATGGCATTGCAGTAGCTAAGGACATGCATATTAGCTATTTTCCCTCGACTGATCCTCCCTTGAAATGGTTTCAACCGTCGTGAGATTAATTTTATGAAAATTGCAACCTGGTATGCGGCTGTTTGAAGGCACTTCTTCTTGATCTACATGCAGGAAAAGGAACGCCTGCAAAAAATATGTTGCAGGCTCTCCTGATTTCCATTGCAAAGTGTACAGCTGCCATCCATAATAACTCCCCATTTTTGCAATCTGCCTTGGTTTGGCATTTGTTAATGCAATCACTGCTCTAGACCAGCTTGTACCATGCAATAGATTGTACCACGGAGTAACTGGGGCATCGGTTCTCAAGTATTCCCAGGCTGAGGTGATTGTAAAGGCCCCTTCTTCATTTGATAAACATCCATAACCATAAGTGGAGGGGTGTGGCACCATAGTGGTACGCTCATGCGGCCAATAATACTACCCTGAGTGCCAAAGAATTAGCGTGAAACCAGTGTCCTCCCCTCAATAGCAATGGAAATTTTAGCATCAACAGTAAACTTACAAGATGTGAAACATATTTTTTCATCATAGAAACAACTCCTCTCATTTCCATGCATCCCCTCTCATTACCATGTACCAAATAATGAGTTCCACAAAGCTACTACCCACCTCCTCTCAATGCCACCAAATCCCTCCATTAATCTGAAACTCACTTCAATGGGCACCAAACTCCTCAACCAACTTAAACCCACCATTCCAACCCAAGCCCCCCTTATTCCTGGCCCCCAACACCATCAAATCCTACCTCGACATGGGCTTGTTAAGCATGAAGTGAATGGTAGCGTGTACGTCAGACAATGATGTCTCGTGGACAATGTTGATTACGGGATACATCCATCTGCGTTATGGCTATGGGAAAATGGCCTTTATAACCCACGTACCAATGGTTAACCAAATTTTCAATCTCTACATCTTCATTTTTTTTACAAGGGTGTCACATGAAATTAGGCGCATAATATCGACGAAGTTGGGGCGCTGGAGTTAATCATAGCTACTATGGATCAGATAACATAAGCATCAACTGGGGTGCTGCCTGACACACGGCAGACCACCATATCACTGTTCGAAACTACCAACTGCCAACACCCAATCTCACATTCACTCGCCATGGAGAACATGTGAGTAGTTTTCCAATGACTACCATGCGTGGCCACATGACATTCACCTTCAAACATCAATTCAACAGTGCAATACCAAGCACATCTTCTAATATGGTGCACATGGCTTTTGTGCCCACAAAAACATAGGAATTATGGAGGCCGTGAATGCCTGGTGTAATCCAATTGCTCTAATTACAAAACCATAACTATAACTGCACGACATTGAAGTTTCAAGAATGCAGTGCACACCTAATACCGACCATTTATAAAACAAATTAAAGAGATCACAATTAATTAAAACCCAAACAGCCCAACATAATAATGCAAAGAAGCACATGATTATAAACCCACATTACTCTATCACATAATAAAGCCCTAAAAAATATACAATCAGTTACAAAGTCACACACACATAAAAACTATGAATACACACAATCCCATGATCGTTTCAAAAACATTTAAAAAAAAGGCATGAACAAAAGCCAATGAATTGAAGCTGTTCATAAAAAAAGTACCTTTTACCTTAAAGCTTTCTCCTTATATTTACCAAACATTGGAGCAATAACCTGAACGATGGAGCAATAATGTGAAGAGCTTTGGTGGCTGTGGTTAAACGTGAATGGAGGCAAGGCATGAACAAAAGCCAATGAGTTGAAGTTGTTCATAAAAAAAGTACCTTACACCTTAAAGCTTTCTCCTTACATATGGAGGCAAGGCATGAACAAAAGCCGATGAACTGAAGTTGTTCATAAATATAGTACCTTCCACCTTAAAGCTTTCTCCTTATATTTTCTGAACAAGTGAGCAATAACCTGAACGATGGAGCAATAAATTGAAGAGCTTTGGTGGATGTGAACGTGAATGGAGGCAAGGTGATCTAGGGTTTGGAGTCCATACATGACTATATAGGGTTGGGTCTTCTTTTTTTGAGTAAAAGTCTTAATAACCCTTATATGTAATAAAATCCCATACTCTAATAAGGGTAGTTCAGGAAAATGCTTGATATTGTACAAGAAGTCATAAACACCCTTATACTTCATTAAGCCTCAACCCCAAAAAGGGACATTTTATGAGAAAGAAATGTTATAAGTCAAAAAAGCCATTACTCACCCTTAACTTGTTATGGAAAAATCAATTAGAGAAGGGTATTCTAAGGAAAAAAAAAAAGATTAGCCATTTAAGCCTATACGTGCTTTTATATATGTATAGATAATTTACTAAATCTAAAATAACGTTTTGTAACCTGTTACTGATAGTTATAATTACATTTAACTTTAACTTCTTAACTCAATGTAAAAAAGATCTAACCCATTTTTAAGATTCTCTAAATGCAAAATATTCTGGACATATTTGATAGTGAAACAGGACGAACTTGTACTCTTTTTATTTGTACATACATGTATACGATTGAAGCAATAGTTTTGAGTTGGAATGTCGTGTCCTACGCTTCGGAACCTTGTTCCACCGGTGATTAGTCAAAAGGTCACGAATTGTCTTATCTCGACTTAATTGTGTTAAATCATTGGTGTTTTGTTGTGTTAGTGCCCACAATTTAAGACGATTTCAATTCTCTCATACTATTTTGATTCCGTGCTAGTACACAATCGAGCAAGAACGAATCAAGATGGAAAGTTCATCAGGAAAGGAAAGCTTAAAAATGAGAATACTTTTTTAGATACTAGAAAGGAACGTCCACCATAACAAAGTATTCTGAGGATTGTCATTGCTATGTAACCAATCTGAGCAAAAGAATCATATGATTTAAGCACAGACCAACTTGGGAGGTGCATCAACATAAATTTCAGCATAGTTCTTTAAGGGATGGTGCCGTATTTTGGGATTTGGTCTTCCCTTCTGAGTGCAAAAATATGAGGAAGATCAGTTATCTATTTCTATTGAAATTGAAGTAGCAGTACCCTGACCTCGGCAGGGGTGAGGGTGGAGGCCGTGCTACAGGTAATCGGTCGGCGAAGGTGGTTGGTGTATATGGTGGATTCAGATGCAGATGGCACAAGTGGTTGATGAAGACGTCTTTCTTTCTTTCTTTTTTTTTCTGTAAGTGGTTGGGTAAAAATAAAGCAACCCCTCCGGGATACAGAATTATCCCACCTTAGTGGGATAAAAACCAATCCCTCGAATATCTTATCCACCCCTCATGCATATGGCCAAACACCGGATAGGATTACTTTTGTCCTATCTGAGACTCGTAGCCGGCACTTCATTCTGGTTCCTGATATCAACCCTTCTTTATCACTAGAACTAGGACTTACTAGAAGTTCATGCCATTCACTTTCGTGCACAAATGATTAGCGTGACATCAGCAATGCCTTGACACCATTTTTGAATGAAATTGCTCAATTTTTACCCAAAAAGAAGAAGAAAAAAATCAATGCATGTAGAGAATAAGATTGATTAAGGTTGTCCTGGATTTCAATCATATCAAAAATCTTCAGAATAATAGACATCAATGTAGTCATACAACACAAAGAATAAGA
This sequence comes from Escallonia herrerae, assembly GCA_033070095.1. Lineage (NCBI taxonomy): Eukaryota > Viridiplantae > Streptophyta > Magnoliopsida > Escalloniales > Escalloniaceae > Escallonia > Escallonia herrerae. Next base: position 66,891 of record JAVXUP010000327.1, read on the forward strand.
TTGAATTAAAGTTGTCCTGCATTTTAATCATATAAAAAATCTTTAGAATAATAGACATCAACGTAGTCATACAACACAATTCCGGAGATGAATAGAAAAATCGAAATGTCCACAACAATAACAGGAGGAACAACGATCCTCTATCTTGCTTTTGCTCGCTAATAAAGCAATATAGTGGTTAACTTCTATCACAGACATACAATGTCATCGAGTAAAACCTCGCAAATATACAACCAACAAAATACCAACCAAAATCCAAACAAACCTCGTACTTCTAAACCGCTCCAAAACCTACTCTGGCAGGAGCTTGGTGCACGAGGCTGCCTTTTAGTTGCCCGATCTTTTGACCATCTGCCTCCATCGTTTAGCTGAAAATAAGGTGATGCTGAGGACTGCATCGTGGGACTGCAAAATCTGTTATACACCTACTGCATCTTCAGATAATATATCCACCCAAGCTAATTTGGCTTCCCCCTCACAGCATTGCGGCCAGAAGAAGGCACAAAGTACAAACTCGAGGAACTGCAGCATGCAATCTTTGCCAAAGAGCTAAAAAATTACCAATTGAAAACATTAGAGTTTGATCTGAAATCTTCTGGCTCAGCTCCGAGTCTCTTTGAAAGATTATCCAGGGACTTACAATATTCGGCAACCCAGACACTAGCTAAAACTAAAACACGGCCTAATTCAAAAAATGATTAGATGGTTCATTAGTAGATAATGCATGATACGATTTTCATGTAAAATGCCACTTTTGGTGCAAATTTTTAGCTCCGTGTGGCTTGCATAAGGATTCATGTAGCTTCACGTAGCACATAAGAACCCATGACCTCCAGATATAGAGGATAAACATAACCATTAGGCGAACTCTCACCCTCAACCGTCCATGCAAAAAGATAATTTAAAACCTATTCAAACAAGTATTCTTTTAGGATTAAGTTCTTTTCTGAAGTGAAACTGAAACTGCACTGTATATAATACAGGGATATCATTTTGTAGAGTAGGTACAAGTGGTATGGCACTGTTGCAGTCGGGGATACATACCATCCGCTTAAAGTTTCTAGACAACATATAGCTTCTCGACAGGACCCTAACCTTTATGGAAGGAGAGAACCATCACTAGCTGTGCACCTTGAAGCACCTCAAACGAGGGAACAGTTGAAGTAGTTCTCGCTGGCTCCGTCTCTACCATGGGAAACAAGTTTCAGTTTTAGAAAACAGTGATAAAAAATACTGAAGAAAAAGAAAGCAAAAATCATAGCAACGTCCCAACACTCCAATAAATGAAAAGAAAACGTAGGCAGTTAAGGAAAAGGACAACAAAAGCTGACCCAAACATAAAAGTAACTATTCGATTTTTTGACAAACGGAACATATTAAATGTAATCAAATGTATCACCATATCATGTCTCAGTACAGTCATAGTCTTACATAAAGCATTTCCTACTCACTTGAAGTTCGATTAAGATGCCCTCTCTCTTTCTCAACACGCAACACATATATTCATGTAGTTATGTCCCTTTCTGTTCACTCCCATCCTCCTAGAAGAGCTGAACTAGGATATTTTCTGGCGTCTTTTTTTCCCTGATGTGGGATCTTAAAAACCACATACGTAAATTCAGCTTCAAATCCTCCAGCATTCTAACTATATTTTAAGCGACAAAGGTATAGATGATGATATGTAATTTCATTGCTTGCCAAGAAATATCGTTAATAAATTGCAAAACAATATTGTAACTTGACGTGTCCAGCGAGATCTATGTATCTCCGTGTACTAATGTGTGTGTTCTAATCATATAAAGTGGAATATTCCAAGAAGAATTGTAAATCCCATCCTAATTTTGATCTGGAGTCTGGCCCTGGATAAAAGAATTTGAATAATGTCAATGTAGGGACCACAATGAGATCAACTAAAATTCAACTGCAGCAAGCTGGATTGCAGAGGGTGAAGGGGGATATATCATATTGAAGGCCACAATGATTAAATGGCTGCGGAAATGTCACAAGAAATGAAATCAGTAATCTACCTTGACTCCAACACATCCATTAACATCTAGGGTTGTCATTGTGTTTGAGCACGACCTTGAAAGGGCCTCCAGGCACTTGTCAGTTACCCCGATAATCCCAAACAAGCTGCATCGTATATCATGTATGACTTTAGTTACAGAAGCAACATAGAGAACAATGTATGAAGAGAGAGAAGGTGGGTAAATAGAGAGAGAGGGAGAGAGGGGAGAGGGAGGGAGAGGAGGAGGGGGGAAGAGAGAGAGGGGGGGGGGACCACACATAGGTCAACAATGTTCGTATCCTTTTTATTGGGATTAATAGATGGAAGAGCAAGGGTGTTTTCTGTCCAAATAAATGGGGCAATTTAAGGCTTAACTCACAGTAGGGTAGATTAACAGCTCTATGAAGTAGCCAAGAAATTAGCACATAATATAGCTCATGGACCCTCATTTATATGAAATTTTAATTCGCTATTTTCTGAAAGTAAGAGCATATGAAGTTTTGAATCTCTATTTTCTAAAAGTAAAAGCTCCATGTATTTTTACTGTTGAGCTTGTTAACTATTGCTATATCCCAAACAAGTACATTTTTGTATGATGTCACTTACAGAAGCAATATAGAGATAACCATGTATTAGCCATACAAGCTGCATTGTAATCCATGGCTTTCACTGTAAAAACATGGACTGACAAGTGCTCTTGCGTCCATAGCATTTGGAATGCATTTTGCTAAAATTTGCATAAACTGAAAAGTTAATTAACAGACCTCTCGATACAATCTTTTCACCAAATATACTGATCTGACAGTTGCGTATATGTCAGAAGTTGTATACTTGAGTAAGGCTAGCCTTCACAAATTCCTATCCCAAAATCCAATTCCCAAATGATGTCCCAAATTCTAAGCCAAGTATTTATTGAAAAACTGGGATCCGTTGGTTTTAAATGCATAAACCAGAATGTGCCACCTTGTCCCGGAGTCAGAACTTGGGACATAAATTAGGAAGAGTAGAACTACTGTTCATCTTAGGCAAACTGTTTGGTATGTTCCATCATAATGCACAATTTTGAAACTACAAATGGATAAACCAACGACACGGTATGCTCCTCGGAGGTATTGCAAAATGCAAAGCTTGTCAACCTTCGAGATTAACCATTTCCTATTTCAAGATTTACCTAAGAAATTCAAGGGAGGTGCAACCCTCTGCAATGGCGATGACTCCTTTATCAGTAACACGAACACACCTGTTGGGTTGAAAACACAGTTCTTAATAGTTTAAAGCAACTAAAACTCTTTTATCCAAAGAATAACTGTAATCAGTAGATTCAGTTGAATCACTTACCATGTCAGATTGAGAGAAGCAAGATTCTTGCATTTGGCTATACAGGAAAGTCCTTGGTCGGATAGATTCTGTTATTCAGAGAACTCATCAGAATTGATGTCTTTGTAAGGAACTGTATGAAAATTTTCTAACAGCTAGCCTTTACATACCTGAGCACCACAAAGATCCAAGAATCTAAGATAGGGTAAAAGCGATATCATCTTGTAAGCTACATCTGTAAAGCTACGAAATAAAAAGTAAATGCCAGTCCCAAATATCTGAAACCAGGAGAGATGAAAAGACTGTGTAATTAGGAGATGAGAGCTTGACCAATCCAACTATGCTGATTGCGATAAGAATGTGAGAAGAAAGTACAACCTGACTCGAGTTTCAGCTGGAAGCAGTATTATGACCAAGTCAAACCGTCCCAACCAAAATGTCACAAGTTTGGATGACTCATATGCTACATGAGAAATGACCGAGACTTTCTCGAGAAAGGGTGAGGCATCAACTTGTTCCCCATCCTACCACAAGCATTGTAGCTAAAGGCTACTGTGGCAAGGAAGTATTGGAAGCACGTGATATTTAGTTTAATGGGCAGTCAGTATGGTTCTTTTAATTTGGCACCCGCAGCTTTAGCTACTTTGCTTTTGGCACCACTTCTTCAGTGACAAGTTATTTACATTATAAGTAATTCGCATTATCAAAACACAGCATGAAGACGATCTGCGTGTTTAGTAACCTACATTGGGAATTGAAAGGGCACAAGTGCAAATAGAACCTCTAAGATGTACCTTGAAAGGGCGTAAAGATTTAGACAACGAAGCGAAGAGCACTTGAGCAATATTTGTTGCAAACCCTTATCTGTTAACTTGATGCACCTACAAAAAGTTCGAAGAAGTCAAGCTCGTCATATATCCTCAGTAGCAAGAATATTAAGGAGAAATTAGTAAAATGTGAGCACTCTAACTTTTAGTATGCCACCCACAGGCACCGTGATCTGGATAAACGGGGGCCTAAGTCAATTCTAAGGTTACTAAAGTAGTTTGGTTTGTTAGTTTACTTTTAAATGATACTCGAAAGTAACTAAGGAAGATGCTATCTCCACTCCCGAAAATGCTAAGCCACCCCCTTGTTTGTAGCTAAAAGGTCATCACCTATCACTAAAGTGCATTTTAAGCGACAAAAAGGGGGTGGAAGTATCATTTCCCTGCTTGCAAAGATCAACTTACGTACCTAGTGAGATTTAAAAGGTTACTAAAGTAGTTTGGTTTGTTAGTTTACTTTTAAATGATACTCGAAAGTAACTAAGGAAGATGCTATCTCCACTCCCGAAAATGCTAAGCCACCCCCTTGTTTGTAGCTAAAAGGTCATCACCTATCACTAAAGTGCATTTTAAGCGACAAAAAGGAGGTGGAAGTATCATTTCCCTGCTTGCAAAGATCAACTTACGTACCTAGTGAGATTTAATAACTCCAGCTCTTGATAATTGTCAGCAACCAACTGCAAACTTTTATCTGAAATATTCTTTGAAACTCACATCAAAGTACTATAACTCAGGATATTTTCGGTATGCGAGTATTAATAACAGTTGACAGCTGAGTAGTGGCATGAAAATATTACTGCTCACGTGCATGTAATAGAGAATTTAATTTTAGCATGCATATGACAAGGAAATTAATGTGAATGCCACATTACCAAGGTCGTCGCAATTCATGCTAATAATTATAAGAACAGACTCGCATGCCTCGTTAAAATTTAGCTTTTGCAGAACGTTGAAAATCAAAATTTGTGGGACCATTAGGCCTTAACTATGAGAGAAAGCTAATGTTGCTATAAGAGGACTGGCCTCAGAACTGATTGCACCGAAAATTTGAATACACACAGAAGGGAAGTACAAGTTGTTCAATAGCATTACAAACAAAACGAGATTTGCTTGCACAACAAGTATTGACATTGACCTACTCATCATATACCTTACAGCCACTCATGTTCAAATCAACTATATGTTTACAGTCCTTCACCAAATGTGCTACCCCAATATCTGTAACCCTGAAATAAACAGATCCAAAAGTTCATAAGTTGTTTAAGAAGTTTGGTCTCACTTTAAGTCAATACCAAAGACATGCACACTTAAAATACCTTATATTCCAATAAATAGAGAAGACTTTCAACGCAGGGCAGGCCATAGTTATAGTTTCAATCCCCTCATCGGAGATCTTTTGGCAACCATTCAGATTTAAAAACTCCAGGTTTTGAAGGCAATTTAAACACTGTAAAATTGCAAATAAAAATTTCATTAATGATGAAATATGAAGATAGAAATGAGAATCTGTACAACTGCAATGTACACTTTCATAAGATACTGGTATTTTTGCATGTAAGAACAGAAACTGGAAAATCATGCATTATAAGATGTTAAGGATAATGTCTTGCTTAAAAACTGAAGAGAGATACATTACCTTCGAACATTTAGATGTTTTTTGTGTATTTATATCCGAACATCTTAAAAACAGGGTAAATATATGAGATTGTTCTATGTTGTAAGAGTCCATTGACTCAACAAAATGAACCCTGACATGGCTGAAGGGGGTAGTGATATTCATACTCGTAAAGGTCTTTTAACACGGGAATCCATCCAACAAAATGAACCCTGACATGGCTGAAGGGGGTAATGATATTCATACTCATAAGGCTCAGGGATCCAATCAATCTTTCAATTCCTGTTCGAACAAGGTAACAGTAGCAAAATCGATGTTATTTGGTGTCGAGCTCTGTCTGTCTAACATCATGTCGAACGTGTTTGCGGGACGGACTCTAAGATACTGCATGATATGGTTAATGGAAAAGAAACGTGCCTTAAGATTACATATGTCATTGCCAGAATCTAGCTTCTTTCCATGGACATGAATGTATAATTGGCAAATTACACAACAGCAAGAGTACAGCTTTTATAAGTTCCTTCACCTTTTGTACTCGACATTTTTATAAACCCAAATTTCTGCTCTTTTTTTTTTTGACATCATCAATGATGTCAAGGAGCAGGTTCACATATTTCCACTTCCTCTGAATAAACACGAAAATCATGATCCTCTTGAACTGAAAACAGAGAACTGTTTAGACTTGTGCAAACTTTCAATAAGGTCCTCTCCCCATCCACATTTGGGCAGGTTAAGAGGATCATGTCCCCTCCATTTCCTTTTCATTGGCCTCCCTAACCATGAAAGACACGAAATTAACTTACTTTTATTCCCTTATTTTTTACTCCACCTGATGCCTACCAAAGTTCCTCATGAAGAAATGAATCTCAATATCGTTTGTATCAGGATGAAGGATCTAAACCACCAATCTCAGGATTTGGAAAGACTACATCTTGGAAAGCATCAAGGTTTCTTACTCAGCTTGACAGGGAATTGTAATTGCCCCTCATCATCGCAAATCTTAGTTGCCAGATTGTCCAATTCTAGTGACGCTCCCGCCCCGCAAGTCTCACACCTGCGACCCTTGCACCCACTCCTACCCCAAAACCCCACTATACTCGTGACACTCCCCGCTCCAGAACCTCGCAGTGTATGCTTATATGCTTATATCATTCTCATAATAAGTTAACATCCAGATTGCTCTCAGAACTCACCTTAGAAACAAAGAGACTCCTAATCTCTTGGAATTGTGCCAGGCCTAAACAATTTTCTCTATACAGGTCTTGTCAAATTGTATGTTTCATGGAGCAACTCACTTCAACATTCCTTCTACCTCAATGCAATCCACTTCAAAAATTAGGCAGCCGCACCCCACTTCGATCCACCCCTGGTCCTAAGAAAAACAGGGACGGAGCCAGGAGGGGGCTCTAGGCGGCATGACCCCTCGACTTTTGAAATTTTATCGTAGAAACATTGAGGTTATGTTATGCTTACAATCACCCTCATAATTCTCTTTGGAATTAACAAACACAAATGGTTTAGCATATGCCAAATGACCAGCTTTAGGCAATTAATTTTTACTTTTCTATTTTTAGAGTTGTTCTTAAATAAATAATTCATGTAGCAGCTTTGCTTTAACATAACTTTTACGTCAATGCAAAGCAATCCACTCCCAAGATGCAGCAGTAATGCCCCTCAACCCCCTCTTCAATAGACCCAGTCCTTAGTAAACAGGGTGGACATTGGAGGGGGCTCTTTGTGGCAAGATCCGGACTTCAATTAGAAGACATCGAACTTGGGTGTGCTTAAATTTCTCTTTTGTTCATTTAAGCTTGAGATGAAACGGACATGTTAACAAGGCCTAAATTAATTGGATTCATGCAGCTCCAATATCAAGCAAAATGGCCAGCACTGGGATAGTAAGTTTGAAGGCACTGAAGGATTAGCTTAAACCACTATTATGAAATTGGTCACCAAACGAACGATCTCTAAGCTAAAAGAAGGTGCACACCATCGGTTGCGCATTTAAATTATCATCACAGCTAAGCCCAAGTACACAGAAAGAGATGGGGTTATGTCCAATGTACCAAGCTAATTCACTAGGAAGTCTAATGGCTATTGTGACTTGTACAAGACCTGACATCTCTAAGGCTGTTAGTGTTGTTAGCAAGTACATGAAAAATCCTGATAAAGAGCACTGGAGTGTTACAAAATCGAATCTTTGATATCTCATCTAATACCCATATTGCGTTGAATCAAAATAGTGCTTCAGACCAGGTCGTTGCTTATGTTATGGCAGACTATGCCAGGGATCTTGATTCAAGGAGGTCGATCACTCATTTTTGTTTACATTTTCTGAAGGTCCCCTTTGTAGGAGATCAAAAGCTAAGGTCTGCAACAGCATTATCCACAACAAAAGCAAAGTAAATGGCAAAAGCAAAGGCATCTAAAGAAGCTTTGTGGTTGAAAGGTTTGGTTGAAGAACTTTGTTTCAAACAATGGGGTATACTTTTGCAATGTGATAGTCAGAGTGCAATTCACTTGGCAAAGAACTAAGTCTATCATGCAAGAACAGAACATATCGATGTGCGATAACATTCGTCAAAGAGTGGATTTCTTCAGGAGGAACAAGTTTATCCAAGATCCACACCAACAGCAATGCAACAGAATGCTAAACAAGCTGGTGATGACTACAAGCAAGTTCACACGCTGCACTCGATATCTCGTAGTATGAAGAACAAGTTAGGACGCTCACGGTCGTAGGCACGTAAAGCCAGACCACTTCAAAATCCGGTGCGTTAATTATTTGCACAATGTTTATTTTACTTCATTATTATCATTCTCCCTTCACAATTAAGTACCGATGCATCTCCGTGAGCAATACAAACAGGGTAACCAAATATTCGATTAAAGAAGACATGATGACAATTAAGCAGGCCCAGCCATCTCTCGAGGACAGTGCCATTATATTTTAGGTAATTGAAAACCTCTATAAAAGGGCAAAGGGCCCAGGAAGCCATGCCTTATTAAAACTGGCAAATGCTATCCCAAATCAACAGAAGTAAAAGTTACGCAAAATATAAGGCCGCTTCTTTCTGTAGCAAGTGAAGTATTAGCTTTATCCTTAAACGATAGAAGTGGGTATCATGTTCTTCTTCGAGCACAGCACATTGTAGCATGTTCCTAAAGGTTAACAAAAAGTCACAATCAAGCTATACGGCAATCGAGAACATCACCTTGTTTTTAAGGACTTCAAGATGCTTGTCTTCAATATCCTGAGCGAACTCAAGATTTATCCGCTCCACCTGACGATATCTTTCCTATAAAACGCAAAGAAGGCATGCACATTTAGATTCATAGATTATGTACGAAGAAATGACATCAAAAGCGAAAACTTCCCATGCATACACACAAATAGAGTCTTTCTGCTTTCAAATTCACGGAGGGTATAGTGCTATCCGTACTCCCACTAACAATGCACTCCCCAGGACTTTTGGCGACGGTTTTAGGTTCAAAGGCATGGAAAGCACCGATAAAGTCCATAACAGCACAAGTGATGGTGTGTGAACATCGGAGCAAAATTACCACTCAAATATCAAAACCCTAGAAACAAGCCAATAAAAGTCCATACTAGCAACAGTGATGGTATGTGAGCTTCAGCGCAAAATTAGCCACTCAAGCACCAAAACCCTAGATACAAACCAGTGAAAGAGCTGCAACGAGTCGATCTCCGGCATTACCCATCTCGTGAAAATCAAGAACCTGAAAGTTCCAACCCAAGTCCAAGAACTTACATGTGGGTACGTAGAAATAGTAAACAAAAAGTATATACACACACGGATGCGTATAAAAAGAAGCTGGGGTACGAACCAGCCAGAGGGGAGGGTAAGAGACGAGAGTGTGGTGAAGGCAAGGGCTGACAAGTAAGAGAGAGATGAGGTCTCTCTGTGGCAGTCTCGTGCTTACGATCTTCATCACCGTCGGTATTGCTTCTCTGCTGCCCGCCCTGAGCTGGTCTGCTTCTTCTTCTTCCATTACTGCTCCTCTTTCCTCCATGTCTGACACGTTTTCCGGGGATGTAAGGTTAGCCGCCGCAGGTTATTACTAGTGCCGGTCAAATGTTTTTGGCTTGCACCCTGTTTGCGAGTTTCAATCCGGAGAGAAAGAAAGAAAATGGAAAGGAGAGAGGAAAAGATGTTTAATGAAACATTCAGAATATCAACATTACCTTTGTCTCTGAACATAAATTCTAACATCAACTGAAAAATATAAGCATCTTTTACGCGCTGGTTGTCTGCCTAGGTTTTTTGGTAGAACGGAAAGTAATTTAAGAAAAAGATGAATGAAAGAACAATATAGAAAGATGAGAATGAATTTATAGCGGCTATTTCAATTTCTTAAAATTCAAGATTAGGAAGTAATATGTATACAGCAGTATGGAATTAAATTCAGCTTGTACGTTATTTTTCCAGGAAAGTAAATATTCAAAAACAAATTGGCGCTAATAAATTCGTAAGGTGTATGAAATTATTTTATTAGAAGTCTAAAATAGTACAAATTTAAATATACATTTGAGTATTTTGTGTTTTGGCTCTTACATTTCTTTCCAGAAGTAGATGGCAGCAGTAGTAGCAGCATAAATGATCACATGTTTCCGGAATTACCAAGAAATAGTAGCCAAGAAGTGATTTTTTCTTCTATCATATCGTACAAGTTCTTGTATCATATTGCTAGTAGAGAGCCGCTTACAATAGACTAGCAACTGTTTAAAAAAGCATGTGATTAGTATATTTTAAACATCAATAAAATTGAGAGAAGACTGTATGCAAAAAGACATACTACCATTAACATCTCTGCGCATCATGTCCAATAAAGACAACATTTGTGAGACATCCAAAACTTAGAGAAACAATACATCATTGGATTACTATAGTATTCTACATATTATGCATCATCATCAGTCTATCAAGGTGTTTGGCATTCTGCACAACAAATATCCTGAATCCATTCACTCTCTCTTTCTGTTCCCAATTTCGCAAATTGCTATTTGCCCAAACATGTTCAGCTAAAGGCCCACCCAAGATATCCCAGCAAATTGTAAGAAAAAGAAACTATTATACAGTATATGGAATGAGCAACATGTTGCCTACATGAATAATTGGTCTTACAAGTGGCCACAAACCAAAAAGAAATCAGATGAGCGTGACCATGTGAAGAAACTTCTTTACTTCATATTTGTTATTCTTTTTCCTAGATACGTGTTTTCCCATTTTCTTTGCAGGGCCAGTAGTTAGTTCCTCTGGTTTCCACTTCTATCACTCCTGCTAGGGTGGATCATCCCAGACCCTTTGCCATTCCCCCCACTCTCGTATGCATATTCCTCTAACCTGGTAAAAGCAGCCAAAATGCAGAAAATTAGAAGCTGACTAAACAGAGTCAAAGAAGTAGATTCTTCATACTTAGAAAGTACTGAACTTGTTGAATTTCACATTTTACTATTTACTCAAAATTATTAATTTTTTTGGGAATTTAAAGGGCATACTCATAGCAATAGAAACCAATGCCATGAAACAAACACAAATTGCAGATGAAGTAAAAAACTGAAAACACTTATAAAAGAATATAACAAGTTCTAAACAGAATAGCGAAAGTCTGGAAGTAACTGATTCTACATCAACCACAAGGGTCCTTGGATGAGTCCGTCTACAGTTGTTTTTAGGTTGTCATGACTCAATTCTTTGATATAATTAGCATCATAGTTGCAGTGATAAAAACTTGGAAAGAAACCTAAGAATTAAGAGAATAACCACAACAGAGAAAATTACTTCTGTGGGAGGATATAATGACATCATCCAAGTCTCAACATCAGGAGGAGGGTGCATAGAGCTTCTTCCTTGTATGCCAAAATGCTCATCCCTAACTGATGTCGCCTCCAGATCCAGGTTCTCATTGGTTGGTGCAGCATGAAGATCCAAGTACAGTGGATTCTTTTAACCCCGAGTATTCCTTGCATACTTGAAAGGAGGTGGGCCTTATCTCTCGGGAGCTCATGCTAAGTACAACTATCACACTAACCATGCATGAAAGGAACTTGCACAGCATCTAGTCATACAAAAAGCACTTTGAACTCCAAAAGTGAAATATAAGCTTGCAAAAATCAAGTTCCATAACTGAAAGAACAAAAAATCCATGAATTACAGCGATCTAGCTTATTGTAACATACCACTTTCATAAATAAAGCATATAATTTCACGTTTCAAATATATATACTTGAACTATAAAACGGAGATCGACTAAATGGTGCTCAGCAAAAGATCACCCAAAATACCCCCAAACACCACAGTAAAGGAAAAGATAAAAAAGTAGAATTTCATACAGTAATGACCTGAATATCCGAACTTCCTGAAAAAGTTAACTTTTGAAGGCATTTCTTCCAAAAAACAAATCATGATGCGGTCACATAAACCACACATAGAAAGTACACATATAATCAACATGAAAATAATAAATCCAGCGAACTTTTTTGCAAAAATCAATTGCTCCCCCTTCCGCCCTCCCTCCCAATTCGCAATACTTTCATCTGGATACCCGTTCATGCTGGAAGCACTGACTGCATCCGCTATGCGATCAGTAACCGCAAATGCTTTAAGAGCATGGAATAGAGAAGAATAGGTTGTACGGTCTCTTTGAAGAACTACCTATTCCATACATGTGTTAGATCCAATGTCCACTGATTCCTTTCTGGAGTTTGGTTCAACCACACAAGCAACAACGGCAAGCTGAGGAAAATATTTCACACACAACTGCTTACAAAGTCCATTTTCAATCACTGCAAAACGTAAAGTCAACAAGAACCAATTACACAACATCTCGCGCAACCCCTCTACGAGTCTATTATACTTGTTACAAATACATTGACCTGCTAAGAGCCTTTACAAAAAGAAGGTGCAACTATCTTTTTCCATCACCTGAACTCGATAAACCAGGAAAGAGCAACTAATATATACATCTAAGAAACATAAGCTGAAAAACGTAAAAAACTCTGACTAATTTTATGACAAGGAAAAAAAACTTATTTTGCGGCTTTTGGCATTTCGAAGGAGACCGGCATCAAAAGTATCTAAGGCAGTCATCTTAGCTCAGCAGCATTCGAGATGCACCGAAGGATACTCCTTTCAGTTACTACTTTTCTAGCTTTCACTTCTTTGTTTTCTTTAATCCAATGTTCTGTATCATTGCAGCTTCTTCAACTTAATCATTCCCAATTTCCATTTCCTATTCAGGGTAAAGATTTGAAAGTTCTCAATTAGCCTGCGTCAAAATCGTTCCAGAAACAGAAAAGAAAATTGTGCCTAACTTTAACTGCACCAATAATATAACTAAAAACAATCAAACTTGGCCTACTTTTTCTTATAGTTGTCAAATAGAAGTACGCATTTTTATACTCATATCGTTAGATACCTTAGTCTCAGCATATGTCGCAAATGCATAAATAAGTAAGAAGTTACAGTAAAAGAAACATGATGTGTAGAGCGCAGCAACAAAACAATAAATCGAGTGTCGCAGCTAACCAAAATGGCGCCAGAGGCGTGAGACGGATGTAGCACGAATGAGATTAGACGGATCATCCAGATACATCAGAATATTAAGTGACATGTCAATTTCAAGCCATTGCAGGAAATCAATTCGAGTCTCCATTTCAAGAAACAAGGCAGAACCTTAGCCAAAATCCTGTAGTCTATTCGAACCTCTAATCAGTAACATTGTAATTGCAAAAGTTAGAGCTCCAAAAGGTAGTGCCATAGAAAATTTTGACAAAAATGACCATAATCCTTTGTTTCCACTTTTGCCAATCTGGAATTGTGTTCACTAATTCAAAAAAAAAATTGAAAACACTAAAAATTTCCTCATTCAAAAAACCAGTCAATAAGCCTTGCACATAATTTTGTCAAACCTTCTTGGAATTTACCCCACTAATCTTGACACCAAAAATGTCCAGCGTAGGCGTATATTTTCATACTATCCAATTCCACCATGGTTATCATGTTTAGGAGATCAATATCCAAACATGCTTGTAGCTTGTAGCCGGTTCCATCTTCTCTGAAAGGGCATATTTTGAAAGATAGGAAAACAAGAACAGTCAAGAAATTACGCAGACATAGCGTACATATAATTCTAATCGGTGTGATGTGTGCTCACAAAGGCATTGATTGAGCTCAATAAAGACTTGATTGCTGGAATATAAAAAATAAAAAAAAAAGCAACTTGTACTTCTACTGGTTTTCTTTTACATTTTAAACTGAATACCCAACTTTATTGCTTAACTTTTCTGCCTTACAAACACTAAGAGGGCCATAATGCAATCCTCGTGTAGACCTTGGGATTGCACCTTGAGCTTTTAAAAAACTGGAAAAGTTTATGATACAAAGCCCCTTTATTGCTTGGATAGATTTTATTTAGGCATTCAGGTTGCTCTAACTAGTCAGTCAGTCAGTCATCCCTGCGCGTAAAAAAGAAACCCATTTGCGTTCCGAATTTCTTGTTATTTGCTATTAGTTATGGATTTTGAATTCATGTAAGGAGGAAAAGGTATGGCTTCTTGTCAAACTCTAGTGGCCAAAACTCCAAAAACCTGGATCACTTACGTGCCTTTACATGACATGTTTTCATGCCAGAATTGGAGAATTCAGCATAAACACCAATATAGCAAATTTTAATCCAATAAGCCCATTTCAGTTTAGACTCTGAAACTTGCAATTGAAAACCCAAGTAACAATATCAACCGAGACCCAATTCTCAGATTATCACACGTAAGAGATAATATTGATCTCAACATTAATAAGAGCTAATTATAAGCTGTATGTTGGAAATCAGTTCAAAATTGCCTGCTCCACTCGGTCAACCAAATTTATAAGTTCAACTTCAAATTCAAGTCAAACTAAGATACAAAAGACCAAAATTACCAAAATTCAAACATAAATTAGATATCACAACAAGCTCAGATTCAACAGTCCAAAACCCTAAATAGAATGTCCGGTCATACATGGCTCAATTAATTGAAGTGGATGTTGTTGTGATGAAGAACCCGTCCTCAAATGTTCCTGCGGATCAGGCTCTAGCTCAAGGAGTTCCAGCACCTGCGCTTGTGAGAAGATCTAGAACACAGGCTTAATTCAAGGTCCAGAAACACAGCGGTGGTGGGCGGGGAAATCTGCAATTTTTCTGATGAGGTGAAGCCGCAGAAGAAAGGAGAAGAAGAGTTGGTGAACGTGCACGTGTACAGAGATGAATTCCTTTCAGTGGCATGGTGTGTAATTTTGTTGAAAAGCATGGGCAATGACCTAAAATGGATGGAAATGAAGTTAGGCTCTTTTATACTATGTGTTGTGTACAGAGACAATTAAAAATTTCTCTTCCGTTTTTCTTTCGCTTTTCACTCACACACAACGAGTTTTTCCCCATATTATTACATATATTTAAAATTTAATTACTAATATATTTCATTTTAAAACTTATTTACTCGCATACTACACTTTTAAAAATTACTATTTAAAATCACGATTTCAAAATAGAAATTGTTATTTCAAACAGCGATGTCTACTTTATTTCTACTTTAAAATAGAAATCTTTGTTTGAAACCACCATTTCAATGTGAAATCAAACAACGATTTCTAAAAGTGTGGTATGTGAGTAAATAAGTTCTAAAAAAGAGTAAATTGATAATTAAATTTTAAATATGTATTAATTGAGAAAAAAACTACAGATACAACATCAAAGAAACTGTTTTTCTCCCGTATCCTAAAACTCACAAACACACGAAAAGAAAGGCCAAATCTTTGCTCCTCCCTTCTCTTCCTTTCTTCCACCCAAAACTCAGAAACAAGCGATTAAAGTTACTGCCATAGTTCCAATCCTAATTAAGCCTTGTTATGTTGGGATTCAAACGTAGTTGCTCACGCAATTAAGGTTCTGATACGATTTTGGTGTTACTAGCTTCTCAACATGCGCGATGCATTGATGTGGAAAGGAAACGAAGTTGTTAAGGAAATATCCACTGATTTACTTAGAAAAAAGGAAGGAACCATATGTTCGATTTCTCTAAAAGAACGTACGAGTCACAATTTTAAATGATTTGTCAAAAAAATTTATTTAGAAGAGATCGAAAAAATAGTATTGCTAAGGTTGTTGAATGCCTATAACGTCCATGAATAGATCTTTTATTAAATCTCTAGGAGGTGCTTCTCGTATCCAAAGTCGAAAGGGTTGTTGCAACTCTTTTTGACAAATTTATTCCCACAAATATTTACTTCACAATAATTGAACGTTAGTGACGTTCCCATTCCGTTTGTAGTATGCCATGGATGACGAGTAGAAGATTATCATATGCATTTCACCAAACAGAAACTACCTCTAGAGTGGACTTCACCATTACAGAGCAACCAAAACCAACAATCTTATGGGTACAGTTTCAAGCTCTTGTGTTTTGGCTCCTGGTGTTGTTGTCTCTGGCATGCGCATCTATCCCTCATCATAATATTATTTCAATGGGTCAAGAACATGGTTAGTTATGATTGTCTGCAGCGGGTTTATACGTGTATCTGGCGCGTCAAAACGCTAATGTACCGGTTTTTTAGGGATAACTGCATAAAACGCTCTTGTAGTTTGGAAGTTTTGCAAAAGCCATAGGGGTGAGCGCGGTTCAGTTTGGTTCGATTTTGAGGTCAAACAGTAAACCGAACAATTACCCCTCGGTTTGAAAATTTATGAACCGAACCAAACCAAACACTATCAGTTTGGTCGGTTTAAACTGTTCGGCTTAGTCGGTTTGAATCGGTTTGTGCTCACTTAAAGACGTTATTTATTTGCACACTACTAATTGAAGTTATATTTTTCTAAATTGAATATAATTTGTTTCATTCGATATATAAGTCACCATTGATGAATAAGAAAGAATGAGTAAATATAAATGAGATATTAATCAAAAAGAAATTTGTGTGATAAGAATTGTCAATATTTTTGTTTCTTTTAACTTTCAAGATTTATTTATTTGGATTTGCTTAGTATCATATATGTGTAGTTACCAATGGAATGTTATTAAAAATAGATTAACATATCATAGGTTGGTTCGGTTCGGTTTACAATCAGTTTAAAAAATATGAACAGTGAATCAAACCGAACCAAGGTCAGTTTGAAAAATATGAACCAAACCATTAAGATCATTGGACGGTTCGGATTGGATTGGTTTGGTTTGGTTTGGTTTGAACGGTTTGGTGCTCACCCCTAAAAAGGCCCCTGTAATTTGAAAAATTACAAAGAGATACCTGAGGTTGCTAAAGTGTTGCAATTGTTAAAAAAAATTGTTCAAGTTAACGGAGCGTGATCTTCACTCTTTTAAGAAGTGTGTTTGGTAGATTTTAATACATTAAAAAGACTAAAATACCCTTCATTTCTTTTTTCTCTCCCACTCAGTCCTAATTTCTTTTCCAATCCAACCAAACTCTAACCATAGCAGCTACATTCACCAACAAAAACCCTAGTCACCACCTTTAACCAATTAACCCAAGTCGCAATTTCTGCCACCACAGAGCCTCATCCACCACCACCATCCCTAATTTCTGCCTTCACCCAACACCAACTGCCAATCACCTGTGTCGCCGCACTAGCCTTCATCAGCCCCAGCCACATGTGCCACCGCCACAACCTAGTCCACCCACCATGATCTAAGTAGGTGAGGCAGCAGGAAGGGGACGAGATGGAAGAGGAAAGGGGAAAGGGGAAGGGGGAAAAGGGAGGGAAAGCTATTGCAGATCTAGGGTTTCAATCGCACATTGCGATATGAAACCCTTGATCTACATTTGTACTATTAGGATTGTTGTGGTGTTTGAGATTGTTGACATGGGTAAGTGGTGTTTGGTCGTGGTGTAGTGGTGGTATGCGGATGGCTGCAGCGGGACTGGGCGGTGATGACAGCTGCAGCATTAGGTGGTGATGGCAGCAGCGAGATAGGGTATAAGTGTTGGCGTTGCAGGATTCGGCACAGCAGGTGGCAACAATGGGACTGGGTGCAGGAGATAGCGGCCACGACGATTGTGGGTAGGGCAGGTGGTAGACAGGCAGTAGTGGAGGTTGATGTGGTTGGGTTGGTTAATGCGGCGGCTATGGCTTGGCTTCACCTATGAGGGCCAAGGTACCGGCTGATCAATCAGAGAGCGGCCTGCCGGCAAAGAAGGAAAACAGACCACCATGTAAACAATAAAACCCTAGATTATGGTTTATATATATGGGCAATTTAGACATTTCGGTCAATTACACCCATGTCCCTGAGATTAGTGTGAAATTACACACATGTCCATTAGATTGAAAAATAGGCACTTATGTCCATTGATCAAAAGGAATACGAAAATACATAACGGTTTGGATAAAATGACCAAATGCACATTGTATAAATTTAAAACCCTAAGATGGGAAATTAGGGTTTCAAACCCAAATTTGGGAATTAGGGTTTCAGACCCTAATCCCAAACCTTTATTCTCTCTCCAAATTAGGGTTTTAACCCTAATTTCTAAATTACGATCCTTCTCTTTTCCCCACCACGCCGCCGCCCTCCCTCCACCCCACCCTACTACCACCCCTAACTCCACCCACTTTGCCGGCCCCTCCTTTCCTCTTCTCCCCACCACGCCGTTACCCTTTCCCTATTCCCCTCATCTCAATCACACAGGAACACACTGATGATGCGGAAAATGGTTCGATGCTACGTGGAGGTGCCACAAAGGATGCGGTCTGAGTCAGCTTCCAGGTAGGCAACGCGGGAGACAGCAAGGACGGCGTAAGGGCCGAGGGCAAGGCTCCCCAGACAGGTCGTGAGGGCTGGCAGCGCTGCGCAGGCAGGGTGACGATGAACAGGACCGACAGTCTACAGTCCGTGACAAGGGTGCAGCGTCAAGGGTCCGGAGACGGAAGTCCAAGTGTGTTTCTCTCACTAGAATTCCAGAGAGAATGTCATTTTAGAGAGAGAAGGTGAAAAGCTCAAATGAGAGAAAGATCCTTAAAAAAGCTCCAAAGTCCACTATTTATAGGCAAAAACGTGCATGTGTCATAAGTTGACATGTGTCACCCCCTGGGAACGACACGTCGCCAGGGGGCCAAACCACTGATCCTCCGTTGGGACTGCCAGTCCCTAAGTTCGTGCTGCCCTGCCCTTGCGACGTCTCTCTGCCTGTCTGAGGAGACTGATCATGCCGCGGTAGCATGGTCAGAGTAGCCCGTTGCCCCAGCCTCCAGTCCAAGCCCTTACTGAATCCCACAGGCCTGGCAGCGGTGGGGAAGACCCGACGCCCAGCTGCCAGGTGGACTAGGCAAGATGCCTTTCCGAAGACCTGCTCCCATCTCAGAGTGACCCGGGGGTCATAGTCCTTAGGGGTGCCGACGCGAGCCCCCAGTGCCAGAGCACGTAGGCCAGTCACGCAGGCACCCTGGCAGAGATAGTGTCCTGGAGGAGTCGCCTATCCCGTAAGCATATAACATGATTGTGGCGCATAGGCGCGGTGCCTACAGCACGAGACATTAATTGTGGTGCATGGGCGCTATGACAACTGTCGCGAGTCCTTACCTGGTGCCGGGGTATTGTAATGTGACAGAGAGCGTCAGTGGTCGTTGCGTGGATGGCGCGTGACTGTGAGTGACGGTCGTCATGGCGACAGAGCGGCCACAAGCGACGGTCGTCGTGACTACGAGCGACAGTCATCGGACGACGGAGCACGGCCGAGAGCGACGGTCGTCGTGACTATGATGGAGCGCGGTCGCGAGCGACGGTCGTCGTGATTATGGCGGAGCGTGGCCGTGGGCGATGGTCATCGCGACGAAGGAACACGGCCGAGAGTGACGGTCATCGCGACCACGGTGGAGCGAGGTTGCGAACGACGGTCGTCGGTCGTCGATCGTCAAGGCAGGTGGCCGACCCCCACGGGTGGCCGACCCCTTGGGTCGAGGGAACGCCGAGGTCGCTTAACGAGTGGTTCACGTGACTTGGGCATGCATTGCTTTGACCGGCTCTTGAGCGTTGAAAAGTTGACCGCTGACTGGGTGATGTGTCGCGCAAAGTGGGTCCCTTAACGGGTCCTGGGGTGTGACCAGAATAGGGTATGAACACACACACACAGAGTCCATACATAAAGAGTCTACACAAGGTGTCGCCCTCTCCCTCTTCCCCCCACCATGCCGTCGTCCCCCCTCTCTCTCTCTTTCTCTCTCTGTATCTGTCTCTCTCTCTCTCACTCACACACACACACACACACACACCTCTACCTCAACCACTCACGGCCCCTCTTTCATCGCGAACCACCGATGTGATGCGCCATCCCCAGCCACTGCGCCAACCCCATTGCACCACTATCGCACCACCGTCGCACCATAAGCCCACCACCATCACGCCTCAAACCACCTACTAATGCGACGTTGTAAGCCACTGCCGCGATCTGCCATTCATAAGCCCTCCTCCATTGACTTTTTCTAATTAATTAGGCCAAGATTACTCTCCTAAAATCCATCTGTGATGGCAGTGCATGGCATCGTTGGGGGGAAAAGGGAGGGAGCGGCGGCGTGGTGGGGGGAAGAGCTAAGATTAGGGTTTAAACCCCTAATTTGGAAAAACAAGGATCTTTGAGTTTTTTTATATGGTATATACATTGTATACACATAATGAGGGTTGTATTGTCACATAAAAAATACGTAGCGATGACATGAGCAAAAATGTATATTTTTAACGGAACAATGACGGAAGGATACGGGTATAACCTTTTAAAACTTTGTCTTTGACTGTATTTTCACCCTAACCTCAGGAACATATGTGTAATTAACACTAGACATTTCTATCATTCTATTACGGGAATCATCTGATGCAACACTTTAGCAACGTCAGGTGTCTCTTTGCAATTTTTTAAATTATAGGGGCCTTTTTACAAAATGCCCAAACCACAAGGGTGTTTTATGCAATTATCCTTTTTTGTGACAATATTATTTTGCTCTATTACCATTATCAGTGACATCATTTCTTCGCTTGTCGCATGCAACTTCGTGCGTCAATTGTACACGATTAGTGAATCTATTGCCATGTTTTGCATAACTTAGATAAGGTAGAGGGCCTAAAACGTGAAGTAAATTGACTTAAATAGCCATTGAAATCTATTTAGTTTCTTAAGATCATTGATAATTTGGTATTTCATATTTTGCAAATTGATAGAAACTATGTTCCTTCTGACTATTCGAATGTTACGTGTTGCTGCTAAAAATATGTTCCACGTACTTTTTGGAACCCGAGCCTGGACCGATGACCTAGAAGATAAAAAACGAGTGACCTCCGGGTAGGGTTCATGGCGGAGAACTCTCCGATACTTAAGTTAAAGCGCAGCTACAGAATTATAACTCTGAAAAAAGCATGAAAGATACAATGTGTATCTGTGTGTGTCGTTGTCCCATACCTGGGGGGTAGACCCCTTTATCTAACTGTAGGAGAATACTCCTAGTAGGACTGGGCCATGGGCCAGATATGTTAGGATCCCGTTAGGATCCTTAAAAATCACATCACAACCTCTGAGGACTCTTCTAGAATCTTGATAAGATAACCATCAATCTCCCAGTTTGACTGGAATCGCTGGGTGTCCTATAATTATTAGGAGTTATATTTAAGTTATATCATAAGCCCCCCACTTCCTTAGCTAAAATGTTTGGCTGATGAAGTTTATATCTAGTCTCGAGACACGCATCAGATTTATAAGGGATTCTAAATCCACTTGTAGGGGTAATAATATTTATCTCCTCCATGTGCTCGGACCTAAGCTCTTGGGAGCTTAAGCCTTGGAACTTTGCCCAAGTAGGGTGCTAGAACTCTAACTCTTAAGAGCTAGGTCTTTAGAATATTGCCTAGGTAGGCTATTCGGAATCATCTTTGGAAAGACGAATCATGGGATCTCGAGATCCTTTAGAGGTTGTGCCCCATGGTGGCCTCTCTTGAGAGAGGATACAAAGTTGTGCATGCAAGTTGTTCCACGTGCTAAGTGTTCGAATGTTCCCTTGAGGGGTCACCTCTCCGTGAGAGGGTGTTTGATGTTCCCGTGAGGGGTCACCTCTCCTTTGGAAGGTGTTTGTTTTTGTGCAATTGTGTTCTTTAGCTTAACTTGACGACATCATGCTTGCGTTTTACTTTGAAGTGAACTCTTATCATCAGCTAAGAGCTGGCAAAGAAGCCTTGCACTCACGCTTGGCTGGATTTTGAATTGACAAAGAATGGAAGAGGGATGAAGTCCCATATAGTGCTTTGCCATTTCACAGGTTAGAACTGTAGCTAAACTGTTCGGATAGAACTCTAGCTCTATCATGTCACCCTTGGGGGTGTTCGTCCCTAGAGGGCTAATGGAACGAAGAGTTCTGGTAAGCGCCATTGAGGACTAATGGAGCATAGAGCTCATGCAAATACCCTCGGGGTTTGACGGAACTTAGAGTTCTCGTATGCACCCTTGAGGTGAATGGAGCGCGGAGCTCATGTAAATACACTTGGGGATTTGGCAGAACTTAAAGTTCTCGTCGTACGCTCCATCGGGGGCAGATGGAGCGCAAAGCTTATGAAAATACACTCGAGGGTTTGATAGCAATTTCGAGTTCTCATCATACCCGCCCTAGGGTGGATAGGGCGCCAAGCTCACAAAAATACCCTCAAGGGTTTGACAAAACTTAGAGTTCTCATCGTACGCACCCTCGGGGGCAGATAGAGTGCCAAGCTCAAAAAAATACCCTCGAGGGACCATCGAGGGTTTGACGGAACTTAGAGTTCTCGTCGTACGTACTTTTGGGGGCGGATTGCGCGCCAAGCTCGGGAAAGTACCCTCGAAGGTTTGACGGAACTTTTTGTTCTCCTCTTATGCGCCTTTGGGGGTAGATAGAGCTCAAAGCTCATGAAAATATCCTCGGGGGTTGACGGAACTTAAAGTTCTCATCGTACGCCCTCGAAGGCGGATGCCATAAAAATACCCTCGGGAGTTTGACAAAACTTAGAGTTCACGTCTTACGCGCCCACTGGGGCTGATGGAGCGCCAAGCTCATGAAAATACCCTTGAGGGTTTGACAGAACTTATAGTTCTTGTCGTACGCACCCTCAGGGGCAGATGGAGTGTAAAGTTCTCATGTTGTGCCTCAAGGGCTGATGAAGCGCAAAGCTCATATAAGCGCATGCTCTGCTGTATGGCCGTTATCATGAAGCCCTGCTGCCCAAGAGGGAACAGGGCATTACCCCCATAATATGGTTAATATCATAAGATATAAATTCTCCCTGCCTTTCAGAAGGCATAGATATAAAGAAGGCTTTTCAGCCTATATGTAGGGCACGGTCGTAAGAAGACCTGTACACGTAATAGAGATATAGAAGACCATAATCATTTGTTTAATTGGAAGAGCATATAAGCTAGAGGATGCAAGTCCATCTGAGCAAGATGTCACTGGTGATCTTTAAAGAAGTTGTCGTAGTTTACCGATATACTGAGAGGCAACTAGATCTGATCTACTAATTGCATAGCTCGAGCTTGCAGTTGTACCAGACATATTAGCGATGATATTGGCGAAGTGCTCTGATTAACCAGTTGTATTGGTAGCATGTGCTGGTGTGAATGTTTGACCGTTGATGGTCGGTCACTAAATGACCGAATATATTACAAGATAATAAGAAATGTCGAGTCGGCAAAATGTTGTAGCAAAGACCCTAGTTGTGACTCAAGTAGGAGGATGCCTGAATTTGTTCCTAACTTATGAAGTAGTTTATTTTTCACTATTGATGTTGGTAGGCCCGGTTTAAACCTCAAAATAAGAAAAGTACATGACCAAAAAAACAACCTAATTGCCGGGTATGCCCTTCTTTTCCTTGGCCAAAGCACGGCAGCTGCTGTTGCCGATCAGTTCACCTTGCTGACGTCCAGCAAGAAGGGAATGATGATGAGCTGTTCTGACTGTAAAAGACCTACTAGTCGACGTATCACCGGACGGGAGAGCATATTGGTGCAGGTTCAACGGTCGCTTGGCATAGATCTGGAGGAATGGGTGGCGGGTGGCCGCGTTTGACTGCAACGGGGCTTCTCACAACGACGGCAGCCCCTGGGCTAGGCTTCGCCATCGAGTGCTTATGTCCGGTTATGACGGCGCCTATGGTGATTTTGTTTAATTAGAGTTTTGACCCTAGGACGACGATCTACTGGTTATAGGCGCACCGACGGCTTATGGCAAACATGGTAGCTACCAATTATGGTGGACAACAGAGGCAATTTTCCTGTCGCTGTGATGATGCAGAATGGGAGCTTAATGGCGACCCACGGTGATGCCGATTTGGAAGGCAGTAGCGGTGTGATAGCCAGTAGCGGTGTGATAGCGGTGATTAACACCATCGCTGGTCACAGTGGTGACTGCTTGAGTCTGATAGCGGCCCTGATGCGTCTTCTGTTCTCTTTCTCTCTTTTTTTTGGTTGTTAAGATGTTGTTTTCTTATGGCGACTGTGAGGCCGGTGTGGTGCCGGTGACTCTAAAAAGGGATTGATGTGCAGCCGTGGAGGCTGTCCTTAGTGACGGTCGAGGCAGTGTCACGGTTGTAATCTTGGACGCCGCAGCGTGGGAGACTGGGTTGATTGGTTCTGCCATCGGCAATACACGAAGTATTGTGACGGTAGCAACCTCCGGCCGTGGGCTTTGTTGGTCAAGCAATTCGATGCCAGCGCTGCTATAGTAGTGGCATCGTCTTCTCAACCTCTCTTTTTTTTGTTGAGTTGTTGTGATTGTGTTGATCAGAGAAAGGACCTGCCAACGGTGATAGTTGGTGGTGAATGTCCTGTGACAGGGTGACCGGAGGAAGGCACCGTTTACGACAGCCCTTTTGCGGCGGATAACTTGGTGGTTCAGAAGCATACGCGATGGCGCGTACGGGTTGAACCTTGTGGAAGTTGGAAATGGTGACGTCTGGACCTTGTTTGTGGTTGTGTAAGCATGGGCCTACCGGGTAGGCGTTGTTGACGGTGGTTTCCAAGTTACACTATCAGAGTAATTTTTAGGAGGTGGTTACATTTTCTTGAGGTCAATCGGTTAGGTTGGCGGGTCAATCGGTTAGGTTGGCGGGTCACACAGATGACATCAATCTATTGCTTCTAAAAATATGCCCCGCGTACTTCTCAGAACTCGAGCCTAAACCGATGACCTGCAAAACAGAAAACGAGTGACCACCGGGCAGGGTTCCCGGTGGAAAACTCTGATGCTTAAATCAGAGTACAACTACAGAATTGTAACTCTGAAAAAGCATAAAAGATACAATGTGTATCCGTGTAGGTAGTTGTCTCATACCTAGGGGTAGACCCCTTTATACAGCCGTAAGAGAAGACTCCTAATAGGACTGCGTTAAGATCCTTGAGGATCACGTCATAATCTCTGATGACTCTTTTAGAATCTTGATAAGATTATCATCAATCTCCCAATTTGATTGGGATCGTTGGGTGTTCCTTAATTATTAGGAGTTATATTTGAGTTATATCATTACCATTCTATTGATAGAGGCAAAAGCGGGAGAAGATAAATGCACAACATATTTGGACCCCACATTTTGTCATGGGGACGAGACCAGGACGCAATTTGTAATGAGTTAGAAATTTCATCATTCAACGAAATTTCATTAATTCCTCTAAAATAATTCCTCTGCCTTGTCTCTAAAAAGTCTTCCCCACAAAATCCACGGTGGTCGCCCCACCTTGCATTGGCACGCGTGGGGCGACGGCCGAAATCTGGCCTATATCTATATATACTTTTTGTCTTTAGTTTTCGTGTGGTTACATTGTGGATCGGTGACCATAGTGGCCGGCGGCAGATCAAGGGCGGCGACGGTGACTGACGACGGTGCGATGGCCGGCGTCATCTCCTAAACCTGATTGGGGATGGTGATGCCATTATTTGCTTCGATCGAGTCACACCTGCTCCGATTTCTTTAAATCCCTGTGAATTTTGGGTATTTTCTTGACTCTAAATCTGATAGAATTAAATCATAGTGATTGTCTTGGGTTGATCAGTTTTCACGATTAATTGAAGAGGCGTCGTTGGCAAGATTAAATCTTTCATCGCCGGCAGTGGCTGGAATTCCACCGGTGGGGCCGAATTTTTTGTCGACACAGTAAGGATTTAAAAGCTGATTATGGGGTTGTCTTTTGTGGTTAATGAGTAGTGTGCCTAGTTTTTGGTGTAGTGTCCTTGAGGGTGGGTGGGGTAGTGGGGATAGGGCCTCGGGGGGACTTTGGGGTTTGGGCATGTGTGTGCGTTGAGTGGGGGGTGGGGAGGGGAGGGGGTATTTAAGGTAATCTGCTTTAGGGATTTGTGTGTGTGTGTGTTTTGAAGGGGGGAAGGGGGAGAAGTGATATAGTTGGCTTAGCTCTTGTTTTATTGTTGTTTGTTGCTCGGCTTTATGGTGACCGTGTTTCTTGTGGGGAAATGCCGATGAAATATTGTGAACTATGCAGGACTGATTGCCTCTTGTTTTACACTGTGATTCCTTTGATTGTCGAGGACCCCTTCGATTATCCGTCCGGTTTCAGTTGACTTCTTCAATGTAATCTTTGTGTTTCTAATTTTTTATTTCGTCTTTATTGAATATGTAGTTTATGTAACCTTTAGACTTCCGCATGTTACTTAAAGTTAGGCTAAAGTGTAGGATTTGCTCTACTTTAGTTTAATTGTAATTTGTATCGGGTCTATAGGTTCGTTGTTAGTTTCTGACCTTTGTGGTCTTGTAAACACATAGTCACAGGAATGTCGTGATCAATACATGCCGTTGGACGACTTTGTAATCTTTTATTTATCAATGCTATTCTCTTATTTACCAAAAAAAAAGGAATTCCATTGGACAGTGAAAAAGGCTCGTGTATCTGCTCCCATGGTTGTCTATGATTGTAGTTAATGCAGCTGCTTTCTTGATTGTTTTCTCCCCAATAAAGAGAGGAGTCGGCACTTAATATTTACTTGAAATTTCACATTTCATTCTCCTTTTGACTTCTTCAAGGTTTTGTATTATCTTTCCGTTTTAGCAGACACTATTCCTACAAATCTAACTTATATGGAATAAGGTTCAATGCATTTTTCAAGAATAGAAACAAAGAATTATGTTGTTAATAATATGCAAGAACATTGAGTGTATAGTTCTAAAGTTAAATTTAACTTTACATCGTGGTGAAACTTTTTGAATACACTCATTTCTTTAAAAAAAAGTTTGGTTAAATGGACAGCATCGACATCATTTGAGTTTTTAAGTCACAAGATGGAAAGAGAGTAGATCTAGTCGTGCTTTAGGTAACTTATCACACAGTTATGAAATTGTCAAATGCACGTAAGCCAGTTTGTAATGCTATACTATGTGCGTCTAAGTTACTATTAAGCGCTTTATACTCTTAAATTTGTAAGCCAAAGTTTCAATTACAACTGAAAAGAAATTATAGTTGTGCTTAGAGGCGAAAATTTGGTCTAGGTTATCTTTTTGGGTTAAAGATAGAAAAGCAAAACTAAAAATATGAGACATGCCTTAACATTATGACCTACATAAAAGTCCGTGTCAAAGACTTGAGCTTGTGTATGCCGACGTGGTTAAGAAACACTGCAATCTCATATCATATCGTGTGTGTGTGTGTGTGTGGCGTCGATGTGTATTCACACTAATGAAAACACATTTAATTCAACAAACTAATAAGATAACTATCTTAGATTGCTAAGGTTTGACTTAAGTTGAAATTGGACTTAAACAATTGCCTTGAATCAAAACGAACATCAAGTGCCCAGCTAGCATCTTATTCACATAAAGAGTGATAGTCGATTACAAAATGCTTTGTCCATGATTGTAGTTGGTGTAGCACCATCTTTCTTGATTGTTTCTTCCCATTAAGGAGAGTCAACGTTGAATATCGGTTTTAAACATTACATTTCTTTCCCTTTTAACCTCTTCAAATTTTTGTAGTATCTTTCACTGTGGCTTATTCCATTCTTGTATATTTATGGTTCAATGTATTTTTCAAAAATGGAGACAAATAATTGTGTTCTTACTATTTGTACTTTCACCAGAAAGATCATATGATCATCCTCTTGGCGAGCACCTACAATCTTTGAACCCTTGGAGCAAGTAAAATGCAGTCTACCATTATGTATTCTACCCAATTCTTAGTTTTACGCTATAACATCAATGAAATAGTCAAAGCATAATTGAACTTTTGAAGTTTAATCTAAGGCTTAGGAGCTCACAGAATCTCATACTTAAACTCTGATACTAACTTTAATGACCCAAATTATTGGAGAGTTCCAGACATGCTACTTGCATAAAATCTTAACCATTAAAATACTATAAGTACCTTTGAAGATAAAGCAGAGCATTCTATACATCATAAAACTTACAATCCAACACCATTTCCATATTCCTTAATAATGAACATCTGTATAAGTACAATATTTCAAAAACAAAGTCTATTTAACAATCTACTCGACAACAAATATAACAAAATCCTTCAGTAATATTTGGTCAAATGGACTGCGTCAACATCATTTGAGTTTTTAAGTATAAAAAAAAAAGGTGGATCTATTTGTACTTTCAATAACTTATCACACGATTCTTTTATATTAGATGCTCGGAAGCCGGTAAGAAATACTATGCCACGTGCGTCTGAGTTAACGTTTTGTTCTTTATATCTTGAAATTTTCAAGCCAATGTCTCAATTATTATAGTTAAAAAGGTTGTACCCTTGTGGTTAAAGACGAAACATTTTTCTTAAGGTTAAAACAATTCTGGAGTTGCTTTTTAGAATAAAAAGTGAAAATAAATAAATTAGAAAATGTTAGAAAGAACTAGCACTTATGTTACACAACATTTGTTCGCTAAAATATTAGGTCCAAAATGATGAAATGCCATTCCTTTACAAACATTTCCTTCCTTCTATTGGAGACTTGGGTTTACTATTGTATGCCGTCGTATTAAGAAACACCACAATTTCATAACACATGTTTTCGCGTGCGCACGTGTGTTCACATATTCTAGGAATCCAAAGAAGATTACATTAGAAGGAGGTAACCAAATCAATATTTGCTGAACATGACAGGGTCCTATTTCCTATATATACCACCTCTAGAGAGGACTTCATTATTCTAGAAAGCAAGGTAATCCAACAGTGCTATGGCTACAATTTCAAGCTCCCGTTTTTGGCTCCTAATGTTTGTTCTCTCTGGTATGTGCATCTATCCCTTTCCATAACGTAAAGGGCCTGAAAAATAAAATAAATAATTGACTTAAATCTCCACGGAAATCTTTGTCATTTCGTGTGATCATTGATATTTTGGTTTTCCATATCTTTGCAATTAGGGGAAATGATAAATAAACCTTCTCTCATGCTTTTCGGGTTGGCCGGTCGACCTCGAGTATTAATTTTGACAATTGACCCCATATTTATCAATTTAGTGCAATTGAGGGCAATTGCCTGATTTTGGTCAAAATTGACCTGTGTAAAAAGACACAATTGCCCCTCTTATCTCTCATCCCTATTATTTTCGTCCTCAAAGATGGCAGCAGCAGGGGTGGGCAGTCATGGTTCGATTGGCGATGGTAGCTATGTGGGGAGGGAGGGAGCATCGGTTTGATCATCGATAGCGGGGGTGGAGGGAGAGAGAGGTGCGGGTTCTGGGGTTTTATTTTTCCTTTTACAAGAAAACTTGGTATTTTAAGTCAGAGTTAGGGATTTTTTTTTTTAAGAAACTTACGCCCAAATTTATCCTCGTTGCAATTATTGATAGATAAGGGAGGTCAATTGTCAAAATTAATATCCGAAGGGGGTGACCCGTAAACCCGAGATACATGAGTGGGGTCATTCTTCATTTCTCCTTGCAGTTAAATGAAAATTAAGTTCCTTTAGGAATAGCATACTAGCCGCTTTGTGGACTCATAAAAACAGTGATGCCATGTGCATCAAATGTGGTACAACTTATAAATCATATTTTTAAACTTTAACAATCAGTTCTAACCATTGGAATTGCGGCAGTTGCATTGATGGAGGCACAAGAGGGGGAAGTAAGATGCCTAAAATATTTGGATGGCAAATTCTGCTCGTGGGGATCAACAGAAGTATGCAATTTCGAGTGCATTAGAGAATTCAACTATCAGCGAAATGCCACTGGAAAATGCAGTGATAGAGGCTTATGTCTTTGCCATCATGATTGTCCATGATTGTAGTTGGTGTAACACCATCTTTCTTGATGGTTTTCTCCCCCAATAAGAAGAGTCAGTATTTAATGTTGACTTCAAACTTCACATTTCATTCCCTTTTTGGCCTCCTCTTCAGTTTTTCGTAGCATCTTTCCTTTGTGGCTTATTCTGTTCCTTGACATCTATTTTCTAAGTATTAATTATGGTTGAAAGCATTTCAAAAGTGGAAACAAATATTTGTTGTTAATAGTATGCTTGAACGTTAAATGTATATTTCCAAAATTAAATTTGACTTTACATCACGATAGAACATTTCGAATACACTGGTTTCTTCAAAAATGTTTGGTCAAATGGACCGCATCCACATCATTTCAGCTTTTCAGTAACTGAATAGAAAAAATGTACTCATGCTTCCGGTAACTTATCACGCGGTCATTAAATACTAAATGCACGCAAGCCAATATCTAATGCTATACCATGTGCGTCTGAGTTACTATTTTGTTCTTTGTACTTTGAAATTTTCAAATCAAAGTTTCAATGTAGTTGAATTATGCTTATGCCTATAGGAAAAAAAAATTGGCCTAGGTTAACAATTTTGTGTTAAAGAGAGATAAGGAAAACAAAAAGGATGATTAAACAGCCCATAACGTAAATGACCTACATAAAAGTTTGTCTATTCGACACTTGAGTTTGCAGTTGTACGCCGACATACTTAAGAAACGCTACAATTTCATGACATATATGTTGTATTATACATATAGACATATATGTTGCATTATACATATAGATATTGTATGTACGTACGTACGCGCTTGTTGGTGTGTGTTTGTGCGTGCGCACGCACGCGCGCATGTGTGTGTGTGTGTGTGTGTGTGTGTATGTGTTTGTTGGTGTGTATTGAAAACATATTTAATTCAACAAACTATTATAGATGGTTAAGGTTTGACACTAGTTGAATTTGAACTTAGATGGTTGCCTTTAAATGTAACGAACATCAAGTGCTTCGCTAGCATCTTATTCACATATAGAATGGTCGTTGATTTCAAAATTCTTTGTCCATGGTTGTAGCTGGTGTAGCACCTTCTTTGTCACCGATCAGGAGAGTCAATGTTTAATATCGTCTTGAAACATCACATTTCATTCATCTTTTGGCCTCTTCAGACTTTGTAGTATCTTTCCCTTATGACTTATTATGTTCCTTCATAATTTATCTTCTATGGAATATGGTTGAATGTATTTGTCAAAAATGGAAACATATTATTGTGTTGTCAATAATGTGCATGAACATCAAAATGTAGATTTCGAAAATTGAATTTGAATAAGATCAAGTTTGAACATTTCGAATACACTGTTTCTTTAATAACAGAATTACATTAACTTAAAAGACCCATAATCTAATCATCACACATATATGGCGCATCTACTAACTTTCAAGTCTCTAAGTTACCACATCATTTCTATTTTGAAATCACAACCTTCGTTGTCTATAACTACTAGTTGATAGAGATACTCAAAGACACAAAGATCATATGATCATCCTCTTGGCGAGCACCTATAATCTTTGAACCCTTAGAGCAAGTAAAATGCAGTCTACCATTATGTATTCTACCCAATTCTTAGTTTTATGCTATAACATCAATGAAATAGTCAAAGCATAATTGAACTTTTAAAGTTTAATCTGAGGCTTAGGAGCTCACATGATCTCATACTTAAGCTCTGATACTAGCTTTAATGACCCAAATTATTGGAGAGTTCCAGACATGCTACTTGCATAAAATCTTAACCATTAAAATACTATAAGTACCTTTGAAGATAAAGCAGAGCATTCTATACATCATAAAACTTACAATCCAACACCATTTCCATATTCCTTAATAATGAACATCTGTATAAGTACAATATTTCAAAAACAAAGTCTATTTAACAATCTACTCGACAACAAATATAACAAAATCCTTCACCAGAAAGTATCTTACTTAGCCATGCCTTATAATCCTTTGCGCAGCTCCTAACACTTGCCGATAACTTGAAAGTAGGGGACGTAAGCACAAACCCCAGTAAACATAAACACACAAACTCAGCACAAAGCATGCTCGATACCGATAATGGTATTGAAGTTGATAAAGGTGATACTATGGCGAATACCAAAACTAATGCATTAACTTTCAATTCAAAAAACTGATTAGCAATAAGATCAAGTAGTTTGTACCAGTGGGTAATACCATGCCAAAGTAACGAATTCTCAGAGATAACTACACTTACAGTGGGTCAAAAGGTTTCAATATGTTCAAAATCGTTCAAAATTAAATTCGAAACAATTACAACACTTCAGATAACAATACTTTATGATTCAAAAGGAATCCAATAAATGCAATAATACTTTCGATAAGTTGAAAGCGTTTTTAGACTGATGAGATATCAAATTCAAAATATTCGATTAGTAATAAGAAGAAGACCAGGGGAGCCATTCTAAAACGTATCACGCATGCCATCACTAACACGTGAGACAAGGTTCAAAATTTAATATCATAATCTCTAAATCATCCTATTGAGCTAGCTCACATTCGAATTAATGTGCGTAAGTCAGAAACAGATAAGCTACATGCATTTTGACATGGCTCACTAGAATATATACATAAATCCAACAAATCTAACAAACAACAAGAGATTTAAGTCAACATATTCATTCTAGTTCACATGATTCAACACACAATTGTTTTATTCAAGAGATATTTCAACAAAGAGATTCGTGGAATCTACAAAACTCAAAGTGTAAAAGTTGCTTGTTACAGTTTTTATAATGTCTTAGATAATAAAAAATTAAAGGAAATGAATAAAATAGAGAAAGTCAAATTAGGCTGAATTGCAATATTAAAACATCAAATTTTGCACTAACTAAAATTCTCAAGCACAATTTTGACCAAGAAATAAAAGCATTCCAATTAAACAAAAAAACTAGAAAAGTTAAAGAGGATCTTTAGGGATTCCAAAATATCCATAATCTTCAAAACCAATAAGAAGTAAAAATAATGGAGTAGATCGAAGTGGAATGATTTACTGTGTCAAAAGCAGAGAAGTCTATAGTGACAAATAACTTTCAAAGTCAATTTTAACTAAGAAAAAGAAGATTCTGAGAAAACCTAAAACTACAAAGATACTTCAAATGTTTAGAATGTCCAAGAACATCAAAGACCAATAAGAAATAAAGGAGATAGAGCAAATTGAAGTTGGCTGAGTTGAAACATAAAGCATAAAAATGTTTAGATCTATTTTTGAAAATTTATCAATTAAATTTCTAAAAACCTCAAAATACAAAGTTATAGTAGATTGTTTAGGGTTTTCAATAAGTATAAGAACACTAGAACTAGATACAGAACAAAGAATATACGATTTCTTGAAGTTGCTACAAATATTAGTAATGAAAGGTCGCAAATCCAAGTCAATAGTTAAATGTAAAAAGAACTAGATAATCAATCTATTGTAATGATCAAGAATATGATTATGTTTTTAGAGCACGAATTAATCTCTTTATAATAAATCAATTAATTCACTGATTGATAATTATATTTCAGATGTGATAAAAGCATGAGAAAATCCTTACCTCAAAAAGTAGCGAATTTACATAAATCGAGCAGAAAATTATCCTTAAAATCTCAAAAGTCTTTAACTATCCTTGAGAAGTCTTTAACTAATTCATTTTCATTTTTTCTTCTTCTTCTTCTCTCTCTCCAATAATATATATATAGGGGAAAGCGAATATAAGGCTAGCCTCACGCAAGTTGCGTGAGGCTAGCGACCAAAACTACGTAGTTTTGGATAAAAAAAAACCTAATATTTCTTTTCTTTTTCTTTTTCTCTCTCTCCCTTCTCCCTATTTTCCTCTATCTCCCTCCTCTCTGTGGCCACCATTCAGAACCCACCACTCTCACCCCTCCAGAACCACCACTTCAAAAAACCAACCACCATCATCATGCCCGATCGCCAGCCTCCATCACCAGCCAGCCTCCATGGCCTCCGTCACCGGCCAGCCTTATATATATATATATATATATATATATATATATATATATATATATATATATATATATATATATAGGGAGCTGATCCATTGATAGCGCTAGCAAAATAGGACATCTTGCTAGCGCGATCTGGCCGTCCATCCTGAAAGATTTACGGCCCAGATCGCGCCTTTTTCGAATACTGTCAGTCGTTCGCGACATAGTGTCGCGGACGGACTTTTTTACATTTTTGCCCTTCCGCCCGTCCGCTACATTGTATCGCAGACTGTCCAAATCTTTTTTTTACGTTTTTTTTAAGTTCGTCCGCTACATAATGTAGCGGACGATTTTTTGACAAAAATACCCTCTAGCTTTCGTCCGCTACATTATGTAGCGGACTAATCTTATGACTTTTTCCTCTTTCTCTCTCATTTTCCTCATTTAATGTTCT
The DNA here is from genome assembly GCA_033070095.1 of Escallonia herrerae. Classification (NCBI taxonomy): domain Eukaryota; kingdom Viridiplantae; phylum Streptophyta; class Magnoliopsida; order Escalloniales; family Escalloniaceae; genus Escallonia; species Escallonia herrerae. Next base: position 101,324 of record JAVXUP010000327.1, read on the forward strand.
GACATTTTTCCTTTCTCTCTCCTCTCTCTCATCATCATTTTCTCTTTCTCTAATTAACTCTCTGACTCTCTCTCTCTCTCTCTCGTCCATGCCAGAAACCGAAGGGAAGAGGAAGGGGCGCCAAGAGGAAGGCAGCTCCGCTTCCGGCGACGACAGAGGGAGGCAGCTCCGCTTCCGGCGACGACCGAGGAAGGCAGCTCCGCTTCCGGCGACCTCAGAGGAAGGCAGCTCCGCTTCCGGCGACGACTGAGGAAGGCAGCTCCGCTTCCGGCAGCAATCCACCTGCTGTGGTAACCCCATTTTGGGTGGTAAAACTGAGACCCAATTAAAATTTTGAGAATTTTGAGACCCAATTGAAATTTTGAGACCCAATTGAAACCCAGATCATTTTTTATGATCTGGGTTTTGTTGGTGGCCGCTGTAGGCCGTGGGTCTGCGATTGACCGATTGACGGAGGTGTGGTCGTGGGTGAGCGACTGGCAAACGTGATGGTGCGATTGGATGAGTTTCACTGTGCGATTGATCGTGTGAATGGTGGTAAATGTGCGATTTGTGGTTTGGATGTTGTAGTGGTCGTTGCTACGGGGAGGCAGCGGCACGACAGCGTGGGTCTGTCATGGGTAGTTAATTGGGGGCCTTTGGAAAGATGGGTGCTGATAATGATGGTTCAGAATGCGCAACAGAAGAAAAAAAATAGTGCTGCCTACTCCTCCGCTACATAATGTAGCGGATGGAACGTGACTGTATTTTGTCAAAAAAATAGTTCGCTACATTATGTAGCGGACGAACTTAAAAAGAACGTAAAAAAAAAGATTTGGACAGTCCGCGATACAATGTATCGGACGGGCGGAGGGGCAAAAATGTAAAAAAGTCCGTCCGCGACATAGTGTTGCGGACGACTGACAGTATTCGAAAAAGGCGCGATCTGGGCCGTAAATCTTTCAGGATAGACGGCCAGATCGCGCTAGCAAGATGTCCTATTTTGCTAACGCTATCAATGGATCAGCTCCCATATATATATATATATATATATATATATATATATATATATATATATATATATATATATATATATATATATATATATATATATATATATATATATCAAGGTTTCCACATCTCTCTCATTCTTATACTACTGGAGATGAATCAATCTAAGTTAAAATCTAATTTAATGTCTAATAATGCTGCAGTCGTCATTACAAGTACTTTCACATAGTTATCTAAAGCCCACCAAGTAATTCAAAGTCACAACACAATTCAACTTACACAATAGCCCAAAGAAAAAAAAAATATTGAGTGTTACAGAGTCTTTTAAATGTGCCTTCTCCCGTCTAACCGCCCCTCTTTGATGTGGTTAACCGCCATATTTTTTTTATTAGTTTATTTGTATAAATACTAATTCGACTTTGAATTAGGTAATGGACCTCAAAAATTTATTTGAAAGTCTTTTAGTAACAAAATTAGCGATAATTGTTATTAAGTGGCTAATGTGATCACATTAGGCATTAGAAGAGATTTTAATGTCGACTAGGAATTTAAGTTATGTGATGATTATATTAGCAATGAAAACTTTAAGTTGCATTATAAGTGTATTAGCAATTAGAACCTTTAGTCATATTATAATTATATTAGAAAATTATATAAGAATGAGAAAGACATAAGAGTCTTCATATATATATATATATATATATATATATATATATATATATATATATAGAGAGAGAGAGAGAGAGAGAGAGAGAGAGAAAAGGGCTAGTTTATTCTCTTACATTTTCAAGCATATAAGTTTGTAATCGATTTAAAGTAATGAGGATATTTTATGCAAAATTTGTTATTTTGAGGTACAGTGCCTACGCAATCTTTTTGTTTGTTACACAAGAATCTTTGTACCTTCCTTTGATTTCAGAAAAAAAATTCTTCTGAGCTAATTATTAATCATCATGCTTATTTTTTTTATCTTCATCATAAAACTTTTCACTATGTTGTGACTCGAAAACAGCTCCTTACAAAGTTTAAAATTTTATGTTTTTTTTATTAGTCATCCTTGTTTTAAGGGTCTGTTTGAAATCACTTGCAGTTTTGATTTTCTATTTCTAAAAAAATGAAAACCAAAATCAGTTAGTTTAGTTTTTATTTCTTACAAAAACAGATAAGTATTTGATTATTCAGTTTTTATTTTAAATTTTTTCTTTTGAGTGTTTAATTACCCAATTTTTATTTTGAGTTTTCTCTTTGGTGGTAGTTACAGTGGCGGTGGTGGGGCGTGGCGGTGGCCAGCGGTAGTTGCAGGCCTGTAGCGATGGCCCCCGGCGGCAGGTAGTGGCCGGTAACGGCGTGGGTGTCTGTGGCTGGGGGGGTGGGGGTGGTCTCAAAACAAAAACCAAGGCTGGAAATCCAAAACTCCAAAATGAGAGTTTTAAAAAACAATCATGTTTTAAAAACTGGTTTTCAAAACTGAAGGGGAAAAAAATGAAAACTGTGTTCTAAACGCGTTTTTTCTCTCCAATTTACAAAATTGAAGAAAAAATTGAAAACGAAATGGTTTTCAAACGCTACCTAAAAAGGCATTCCTTCCTTTTTCAAATTTTCAACCGCCACGTGTCATATCACCATTGGTTTTTCTGATATATAATTTTTGAACTTCGTCATAGGTTCCGATTTTAATGCATACAGATTTGTATTCAATGTATACCTTCTTCCTTTCCTATGCCACGTGTCACTCTCTTGTCCTCTTAATTTTTGTGCCTTTACTTTTCACCCAAAATCTCTATTTAAAGATATATCACTTGTCCAATCTCTGACAGAGCTTATTTTTATTTTATTAGATTTGTATTTTCGTCCTCCTCACCTCGGGTCTACGGTGATTATTTTTGGACTTTGAATGCATATTTTTCATATTTATTAAATTTATTTTTTGGTGATATCTGTATTTGAAAGTCACTTTTAATTATCAAGACTTATGTGTGACGCGCCTACTATAATATCCTACATGATATAATCATAATTTTGTGTTGCTTAATAAGGAACAATTGTGTACGTGACACTTACAAGAATTAATAAATTGTATTTTATATTTGATATTTGACTTAATGGTTATTTAACTCTCTTTTGGTTATTTTTTATCATTTGTTTTTCAAATTCGATTGAGTTATCTAAATTTCTCATTCAAATTTTATATTTATTTTTGGTTCCATGTGTGTAAAAACTCTTGTTGTATCTCATCCTGGCTATACACACTTTGACCTCTGCTATCCCATCTGACTGTTACGGCCAGCCTGCCCCAGTCAGCTGGTTGCATATATTTGAACTCCTGCGTTTGTGCACCAACTTTGCAACGCCCATCACCCGCACTAGCACGCAGACTCTACGACACCTGTCGTCGTGCCCAGGCACCATCCCTGCGTCACGTGCCCTCGGCATGATGCCCGACTCTACGATACTTGTCGCCATGCCCGTGCCGCCGTCCCTACATCATGTGGTCCCGGCACAACACTCAACTCTGCGATACATGTCGTCGCTCCCGTGCACCATTTCCATATCACGTGCCCACTGCATCGCACAATATGTCACGCCCATACACCGCGCTACTTACACATTCGCGCCCCCTGGCATTACGCCACATTACCGCACTCCCGCATTGGTCCATCTTTTCATCACACCATGCATACCTTGCCTTGGTCATGGAACACGCTTTGACCCACTTTTCATAGTGTGCAGCATCCTGCAGGGATAGGCGACTCATTCTCGACACTATCTCCGCCAAGGAGATCCAAGTGCTCTGACATGAAGTCTCCCCTTTTTTCAGGTAGACGGCTCAACTGGGATGCTACCTCGGTACGTCAGGTAGGCGACTCCTCCAGGACACTACGTTAGTACGCTCCGAGTACTCTGGTACAAGAACTCACCCATGGGATAGGCTCACTCTTTAAGACGATATCTTTGCTAGGGTGACTGCATGAATAGTTTATGTGCTCCGGCACTAGAGGCTCTTCATCGGCACTCATATGGACAAGGACTCCCTTGTCACTCTGAGATGGAAGCAAGTCTTCAAAGGGCATTGCATCTAGTCCACCTGGCAGTTGGGCGTCGGACCTTTTCCACCGCTATCAGGTCCTCAGCGTTTCTCGACGCCCTGTGGGAGTCTACAAGTGATTTAGATTGGTGGTTAGATTAAGGGGGCTCTCTGGCCACATTGGCACTGTGTGGGCTAGTCTTTCCAGACAGACACAGGGCAAGCCATGTGAATATGCCATACGACAGCCAATAGAGAACTGACACATGTGACCCCCTCGATAACGTGTCACTCCTGGGGAGTACCACGTGTGGTTTGATGACATCATCATCTCAACCTCTGTAAATTGGGAACTCAAGAATTCATTTGAAGACAACATATTTTCAGAACTCATTCTCATATTCACTTTCTCACTCTTGAATTCTAGAAATATAAACAAACAGGACCTTGTCTCTAGACCTAAGCATTGGACTGTGACTATTATCGTGTATTCACTCTGCGCCATCACCCTCGCAGCATTGCCACTGCTCAGGCTCTGTCTGAAAAATCTCTTGGTCTCTGCCCTTACTCCATCCTTACTGTGTCCCACATCAGCATACTTGGCATCTGACTCGAACTGCATTTTTTATGGCACCTCCACGTCGACTATGAACCCACTTCCTTGGCATCAACTATTACAAAAAGTAAAATCTCATTAATATTTGCTTCCTTCTTCTTCCATGCCAAAAGTAGCACGAACAGTAACACAACAGTGAGATGTTTAAAGAGCAGTAGAATTTGGTGTTCACAATTAGGAATAGTAGATGTTATGGATATTTAGATAAACTACTAGTTTAGTTTAGTTTTATTTACTTTGGATTCAGACAGTTACTCTGAGTTAGTCTGAGATGGTTATAATAAAGTTTTTGATTAAGTACTTGAGATTTAGATGTTTACATTTGTTGTACTTTACATGTTAAGCTCTGTCAATATGAGAGTTAGTTTAAAAACATGATTAGATTTTGGTTTAAAGACGTGTACAGACTCCTAGCTTTTGAGGCATTATCATATAAATGTGTGTGTGTGTGTGTGGGTGGCTGGGAAGGCTGATCACACCTGGCAATCAATTTTTTGATATTTTATTAAGCGCATCGCAGCCGTCCACGTGATAAATGAGGCGGTTTAAATCTAGTTTTTCTTAAATTTTATGTAATTGCCACAAAGGTAGCTGTTAGTATTTTTTAAAAAATGCTCATATTGCTACTTGTCTCTCTTTCTCTCCAAAAACTCTTCTCTCTCCTCTCTCTATTCTTTCCTTCTCTCTCTCCACTCCTTCAGGCCTATCCCTCCATGTCTCTTACACCTACCATCACCATCAATTTCACTGCCAACCACCACCACCTACTTTCATCATCCACCAGCACCATCTTTTTCACCACCCCCACACCACTTTGACAACCAACTTCACCCAGTCGACCAAAACCACTATCCACCGCACCATAATGACCACCCGTTGTACTACCATCAGATCTTCGGTACACCACAACCACCAAATCATACATATGCTTGCATATACACTAATATTATGATTCGTCGCCAGATATTCATCTCCGTTGACACCACCATTGCGTATCGACACCATCCCTGCCAACTGACCATGCTGACAGATGTCGCCACCGACTGACGGCGTCAGAGCTGCCACTTCTCACACGACGCTAATCCTGACGCCGTCCTTCACCCAAGATACCACTGCCGCCACCGCGAGATCCATCCTTCGACCAAGCCAATATCATCTACTTTTGTTTGATTTTCAAATCTATTACCTTTTTGTTCAATTTTTTCCAAGTCAAGCTAAGCCTAGGTCATGGTGGGTTCGGTATCTGGGACATCCAATGGATGAACAGGCACTCCTAGCTAAAGGAGAGGCACACATGATCTGGGAACCTGAGAGCTTTTTGAGTCGTGCCTTCTTTGGGAAATACTATCAGCTTTACAAGTTCCTTCAATATAAGCCTACAGGCAAATTCTCATACTAGTGGCTAATTATCATGTTTGGCTAAGACTTTCTACTTGAAGGGCTATGTTGCCCGACTACAATGACTTCTTCATTTAGTTTATCGAATACAATTGGATTCATGGATATTCTACTCAATCTATTGCCAACCTACGATCATCTTTGACACAGCAATTGACATTGTCGAATGTTCTGGACCCTCAGCAGGGCTGGTTGAGTTGGAAGTTAGTTGAGCATCTTATGCCCCCTATGATAATGTGTCTAGGATAAAAAAATTCAAAATGTGTAAGTGTCCCACATCGGTAATTCAGAGAAGGTTACAACTTAATCATAAGTTTATAAGTCTTATCCCACGTTGGTTATTTACAGAAAGTCACTAATTATCTCTAAGTATATATATGTCGTCTTGTATTGTATTTTAAGAACAAGAGAGAAGAGTCATTCTTTGAGAGAGACAATGGTCTGTAATCTCCAGTGACAAACATAGTGAAATCGCTGCTACCATTGTGGAGTAGGCCTTCGCTGAACCGCGTAAATCTTGTGTCTTGTGTGCCTTTATTTTTTGTTATTATTTTCGATTCTCTTCTTCATTACTTAGTACGGAATCTAGTATATTATTTAACAAGAGGTATCAGAGCTGAGGTTCACGGTAGATTGAAAGCACCTTGCAATAGCGCCAAATACTTTGACAAAGTATGATTTTGAAGAAGTTTGATGGATCAAATAATTTCAGTTTATGGAGGATGAAGATGCGTGTTGTTCTAATTCAGCAAGGGTTATTGAAAGCATTAAAAGGGAAACAAGGGGTTCCTGATACAATGCATGCTGATGAAAAAGAAGACATGTCGGAAAGAGCCCATAGTGCCTTGTTACTGTGTTTAGTCGACAACGTATTGTAAAAGGTTTCTCAAAAAAAAAGATTGCAGCTAGATTGTGGCTGAAATTGGTAAGCTTATACGTGAAGAAGTCTCTAACAAATTGCCTATATTTAAAGCAACAGATGTATACTCTTCGGATAAATAAAGGTACATCAATCAGTGATCATCTTGATGAATATAATAAGGTAATATTAGACCTGCAAAATATTGATATCAAGATAGAAGGTGAGGATAAAGCCTTACTGCTATTGTGTTCTTTAACTCCGTCATATGAACATTTTGTTACTACCTTATTATATGGAAAGGACAGTATCTCCATGGAGGAGGTTGAGTTTGTGATAAATCCTTAGGAATTAAGGAAGAAGGTTTCAGAAAATAGGTGAAAGGAACATGGTGATGGTCTGATGGCTCTGTTGGGTCTAAAAATAAAGGAAGAACGAGGTCTCAGTCGAAGGATAGAAAATTGAAGTGCTACATTGTCATAAGGAAGGGCATTATAAAAAGGATTGTCCTAAGCGTAAAAAGGAAGAAAAAGGATAATTCCAAGACGACTGATTCTAGAGTAGTAGAAGATAATTCTGATCGTGCGGATGTTCTCTCAGTTAATATCAGATCCTCAAATGGATGGTGGATTCTTGATACGAGTTACTCTTATCATATGTGTTCCAATAAGAATTGGTTTGCCACTTATCACTCATTTGATGGTGGTAAACGATATCCCCTGTAAAGTGGTTGGGATAGGTTCAATTCAGATTGGGATGCATGATGGTTTTGTGAAAACTTTGACTGATGTCAGGCACATTCCAGAGCTGAGGAAAAATCTGATTTCTTTAGGTATGCTTGACTCTAATGGTTGTAACTATCGGGCTGCAGGTGGAGTTATGAGGATAATGAAGGGTGATCTTATTGTGATGAAGGGGTTGAAACAAAATAGTCTCTATTTGTTGTAGGGTAGCACACTTATAGGAGCAGCAGCAATAGCTTCATTTGCTAATATAGATTCTAACACTACCAAGCTTTGGCATATGCGTCTTGGGCATATGAGTGAGAGGGGTATGAATGTGCTGAGCAAACAATGGGAAGCAAAAAAATTAGAAAGCTGGATTTTTGTGAGCATTGTGTCTTCGGGGGTGCAGGGTGAAATTCAGTCAGGCTATTCATGCCACCAAAGGTAGGGTGGATTATATCCATTCAGATCTTTGGGGTCCTTCCACGGTTCCTTCTAAGGGTGTTGGCAGATATATGTTGACCCTTATTGATGACTTCTCAAGAAAGGTCTGGGTGTACATTCTGAAAAAGAAGAGTGATGTCTTTGTCCAGTGGAAGCAATTTAATAAGATGATTAAAAAATAGACCAGCAAAGAAATCAAATGCTTGAGGACTGACAATGGCATGGAATTCTGCTTGGATGAGTTTACAGAGTTCTGCAAGAATAAAGGCATAGTGAGGCATCACACTGTTAGAAAAATGCCACATCAGAATGGGACTGCAAAACGGATGAATAAGACTCTCATAAAGAGCTTGATGTATCCTTTCAAATGCAGGGTTGTCAAAGGAATTTTGGGCAGAAACTATTAACAACAGCTGCATATTTGGTAAATAGGTCTCAATCAACTGCAATTGATTGTAAGACTCCTTAAGAAGTTTGGTCTGGTAAGCATGCTAATTATGAATATTTGAGAATATTTGGTTGTCCTGCTTATGCTCATGTTAATGATGGTAAACTTGAGCCGAGAGCAAAGAAGTGCATTTGCTTACGCTATGCAAGTGGTGTAAAAGGGTACAGATTATGGTGTCCTGATTCTAAGTCATCCAGGTTCCTAATTAGTATAGATGTGACCTTTTAATGAGTCTTTGATGCTTTCGAAGAAGGAAGAGTTAATTGACGCAGGGAAAAACCACGGTATCAGGGAGAAGGTGGAGCTGGAGGTTCGACCTCTAGATTCTTTGCGTATAATTCCTACAAATAAGGATGATGGTTCTAATTCTACCGAGGAGAATGAAGAACCTCAGGAACAGCAGTATAACATTGCCAGAAACAGACCGAGAAAAGAAATTTGACCTTATCAGAAGTATGGTTATGTAGATATGGTTACTTATGCTCTAATTATGGCAGAGGATATTGAGGTTGAAGAGCCTGTTACATATAAAGAGGCCATCAAAAGCACGGAATCAGCGTAATGGATAGTTGTTATAAATGAGGAGATGGAATCTCTTTACAAGAATTAAAAATGGGATTATTGGTTACAAATGGGTCTACAAAAAAGAAGGAGGGAATTCCTGGAACGGAAGATGTAAGGTGTAAAGCATGCTTGGTAGCTAAAGGTTTTACTCAGAGAGAAGGTATTAATTACAATGAAATATTTTCTCCTGTAGTAAAACATACTTCGATAAGAGTATTGCTTTCTATGGTTGTTCTATATGACTTGGAGTTAGAACAGTTAGATGTTAAGACAACTTTTCTACACGGCGAGTTAGAAGAGCAGATATTCATGCGTCAGCCAGAAGGGTTCGTGATCTAGGATAAGGAAGCTCATGTTTACTTGTTAAAGAAATCCTTGTATGGATTAAAGAAATCTCCAAGGCAATGGTATAAGCGGTTTGACACTTTTATGGCAGAGAAAGGTTATATCATGAATGCCTATGACAGTTATGTGTATCATCAGAGGCTCGCGGATGGTTCTCATATATACTTGATGTTGTATGTTGATGATATGTTGATGATATGTTGATTACTGCAAAATCGATGTCTGATATTAATGGTTTGAAAGAGCAGTTGAAAATGGAATTTGAGATGAAAGACTTGGATGCAGCAAAAAATATATTAGGGATGCAGGAATTTTGTACTTGTCCCAGAAAAAAATACATTGAGCGAGTACTGCAACGCTTTGGTATGAATAACTTTAAACATGTGACTACTCCTTTGGCGGAACACTTCAAGCTTTCAGCAGCTAATTCCCCACAGACCCAAGAGAAGGTGGAGCACATGGCGTGTTTTTTATATGCTAGTGCAGTGGGCAGTCTCATGTATGCTATGGTCTGTAAGAGACAGGATATTTTTCATGCAGTCAGTGTGGTTAGCAGGTTAATGGGTAATCCTGAAAAAGCTCATTGGCAGGCAGTGAAGTGGATACTTTGATATCTAAGAGGTACTGCGGATACTGGTTTAGTCTACCATAAGGGCAATGATGTGAATGGCAGAGTTGTTGGATATGTAGATTCAGACTACACTGGAGATTTGGATAAGATGAGATCTTTGACAGGTTATATCTTCACTTTTTTGAGCTGTGTGATCAGTTGGAAGGCTACTGTACAGACTATTGTTGCCTTGTCTACTATAGAAGCTGAGTACACAGTAGCAACCGAAGTAGTAAAGGAAGCCATTTGGTTGAAGAGCTTGGTTGGTGATTTGGGGTTAAAGCATGAGTCTAGCACTGCTTAATGCGACAGGCAAAGTGCCATACATCTAACCAAAAGTCAAATGTTCCACGAGAGGACCAAGCACATTGATGTCAGGTTTCATTTTATTCGGGATGTGATTTCTCAGGGTACTGTTATGGTATAGAAGATTTTCACAGTTGAAAATTCAGCGGACATGATGACAAAGTATATCCCAGAGATCAAGTTTAAGCATTACTTAGATTTGATCGATATCAGCAGTATTTGAGGTGCAGTCCAAGGGGGCTGCTGTGGTAGCAGTAGATGATATTTTTAGGTTGTCTATGGCTTGTTTTATCCAAGTCAAGGTGGATATTTTTGATAATTATGTCTTGGATAAAAAAAAAACCCCAGAATGTGTGGGTGTCCCACGTAGGTTATTCAGATAAGGTTACAACTTAATCCTAAGTATATAAGTCTTGTCCCACATTGGTTATTTAGAGAAAGTCACTACTTATATTATATATATATATATATATATATATATGTTGTCTTGTATTGTATTGTGTTTTAAGAACAAGAGAGAAAAGTCATTATTTGAGAGGGCTTGTTGAGAGATACAAAGGTCTGTAATCTCCGGTGACAAACATAGTGAAAAACACTGCTACCACCGTGGAGTAGGCTTTCGCCGAATGACGTAAATCTTGTGTCTTGTGTGCCTTTAGTTTTTGTTATTATTTTCGATTTTATTCTTCGTTACTTGGTGCGGAATCTAGTGTATTGTTTACACTCCCTATTGTTTAGGTCATAAAGGACTTATATCTACCACGGTTCTGTTATCTGAGACAACGGTATTGGGCACCTATGAAACATGGGAATTTTACTGTCAGTTCTGCTTCCCATTTTTTGGCAATGGAAGGTAGGCAGGCCCTTACATTTCCAACTATCCCCGTAGTAGTCCGTCAGCGTCTATGGAGGCTGAAGCTCCCTCATAAGATTCTTTTTTTCCTCTAGCAATGTCTATAGGATCTTCTTCCGACTCGAGTAGCTTTACACGGTAGAAATCTCACAGAGGTTCTCTCATGCCCTTCATGTCTTCAACATGATGAGTCGGCCTCACATCTCCTACAATGTGAAATGGCGCGACCTGTCTGGTTTAAGGAAAATCAAGGCTTGGCCTTAGATGCTCAACATTGCTCTCTCTTTCTCTCTCTGTGTTTAGCTAGTGGAATGGGCTTCCTACACCTTTGCGTTCTCATGTCATTCTTTCCTAGGCCCTCTACATCGTTGGCTATACCATGTGATGCATTTAGCTCGCATGCTATTACCTGGTGTTCCATGATTCCAGTTTCTGCCTAGTCAGGGTCCTCGGTCATATGCATAGTCTTTGGCATTCAAATGTCTTAGCCTAAACCGAGAAACGGGAATTACGTATATCCTGTCACCCAGGTGAAGGCATGACTATACAGGAAACAAGATCAGTCCTTGCTTCAGACAACACACAACTTCTGCACTCATGTCTTTCTCTTGCACTGGTGTTTGATCACTTCCATTCAGATTTGATATGGTTTGGGTTCTTGATCGATTCTGCGTTGGTCGGTATGGAAGCAGTCGATGAGTCAGGGTCACGCGTGGGCTCATTTGCACACTCAGTTTGTTGTATTAATAGATCACTTGCTGCTGTGATTGCTCTCAGTTATACTAAGTGCAAGGTTTTGGCTCATCATTTGTTAAATATCGAGTTATTTACTGACGATACTCCTTTGATGGAGCAGTTGTCAGGGAAGGTTGATATCTCTACAACAAGCTCCCCGGCTCTTTTTGAATTATTTTACAAGTCAAATGTTGCATAGTGTTGCTCTCTAAGCATGGCAAGTAAGCAACTTCTGGCTGAAGCTTGAAGATTAGCTTGTTTTGTAGACCGGTGATGTATCTTGGTATCCACAGACTGAACTTTCTTTACCGAATCAAGCTATTGTGCGACCTCGAGCAGATGCTTCAGTTTACCGGCCCCAGTAAGGCTTTAGGGTGGGTTGGGGAGCTTCCCTGATAGTTGGTTATGAGTAGGTATAATTCACTTACTCTTGTATGGATAGGTTACTTGTAGGTGAATGTGTAAAATGAGTACCACTCCAGTACTATGGTTAGTTGTTAATACTGGTAGGGTTCTTACCCCCTTTCTTAAAATAAAAAAAGAAAGATGGATGGATGGATAGATTATAATCTCTTCCATCTTTTTAGGATCTATTTCATGTGTTCTTTGTGTGGTTGCTAGAATAAATGGATTTGTTGACGAATGTGATTAATGAAAAATGGAGATGGGCATACTTTGTTAGTTGGGACTCGGTGAAACAATATGAGAAAACTACGATGGTTTGTCTAACCGCCCTTCTTTGTAGTGGTTAGACAATTTCTATTTTCTTTTGTAATAAAACAAGGAAGGAAAAGGTATTTTGGAAAAAAAATTACTAACCGCTACCAAGAGTATCGGTTAGGCGTGATCTTTTTATTGAAAAAAAATGATCTGGACCATCTATTGCACGATGTGGATAGTCTCAAATCAGTCTTGAAAATAGTGATTTTTTCAGCATTGGGTGTGGATCAGTCCCCTGTGTATATCTGATATTTGGTTGTGTGCGAAGATACTATTTATTACACATTTGAATTGAACAAACAAATAAGATAACCACCTTAGATGGCTAGGGTTTGACATCAATTGAATCTGAATTTAGATGGTTGCCTTAAAAACGAAATGGCCATTTAGTGTCTCATTAGCGTCTTCTTCAAAGTGACAGTCGAATTCGAAATGCTTTGTGTGAGCATGGTATACTGCCTTTAATGTCAAGTGGACGGAACCAATGTTATCAAACCATAGCACGAGCATAGCTGGTGGTGAAATCAATAAGAAAAGACTTAAGCCGGTTGAGGTCTGAGGTGACAGTAGCAATTCCTTATTCTGTCTCGTTACTAGAACAAGCAATTGTAGATTGTTTTTGCTCAACCGTCAACCAGTATAAACAGCTTTTGTGTATAAGCATTTAACGCAAATTTTTTGCACTGACCAACATTCGACATTTTGATCCACATTCACTGCCATCAGAATATTTCTCAAGCGATTTCCACATTCACAGCTTAAGGTTGCAAACATAGAGCTTAGTCTGAACAAGATTTCATGTATCTATTTCACTTGTGGTGAAGTAGCAATAAACTAAGTAATGTGCGCTATAAACAGTACTACAACGAATTCAGATTTGCAACAACTGCATATAAGTTGAGAGGTACAGATTAAACAAGAATTTGAAAGTAGATAAATGAATAAATGTCTCACAAATCCGATCCTGCTAGTTTAATCCACGCTACGCATGAGAGTCTGGTCCTGCCGGTTTTGAGGTAAGAAGTGGCTGCAGCGCCTTCACGACAATAGTCATATTTGGCCGAAAATCTGCTTCATATTGAACACAAAGTGCTGCAACTGCTGCCATCTGCGGATTAAACAACGAGGATACAACTAAGAAATGTAGATATCCAAGAAATCACTGAAAGCATTTTATGTCACTTGAATTTTTGTTACCAAAATTCTTGTTTTCTTATTCGATGGGATGGTCGTGGGTCGTGACTTAAATGTGCTTTTGTTGAGATCATAATAAGTTCAGCTTCTAAAGACAGGGAGTTCAACCTGCATCTGTTACTGTTGCAAACAGTACATTGAAAACGCCTTACCAGTTTGAAAGAAACTAGTTCGAGAGATAAAAGAACCGCACTATTTTGACAAACTACAATAGCAATTCAGACTTAGAACTTCTACTGAATATCTTCAGGGATTATGGTTTCCCCACTTTCTGTAATTCTTAGGAAAGCCTACAAAAAGGATCCCTGAAAAGGGCAGCATTGGACAGGAACAACAAAGTTGGAGATGCCATCCAGCCTAGAATGTTAAGGCCCATTTTTGGTGACAAGACATGCTTGTGTACGTCTCCAAATTGAACACTGTCTATGAACCCGCCAGAAGGTGGCAGCGTAAAAATAGCCACTGGCCGGCCTTCGTGAGTGGTGCAATGGAGAAAGGACATCACGCTTTTGTGGTGAAACAATGACATAAGGAAGAAAATAAATCCTTGATTCTCAATGGACAAGGTTATGCTATCAAGAAAAAAGCAAGTGACGGGATAAGACGTTCCTACAACTAATTTGTTTAATCTGAACATAATGCTTTTTTTCTTTTTTTTGTAATCATCTGAACATAACGCATGATCATATGAAACTTCTATGTTCGTGAAAATCATGTCAAGGCAAGGAATGAGGAAAAGAACCTTAGCAATTGCCTTCGCTGGGTAATCGTTATTTAGCTTCGGATCCACACATTGCTTGACTTTGTCTTCACTCAATCTTGGAGTTGCCTTTAGTAAAACAAAAATGGTTTATCTGGTTACAAAATGCATATGGATATTTCAAGGAGACAATGAAGACGGAGACCAGAGTAAGAAAATATCACTCACCCAAGTAACAAGACTTTGTTGTCCTTTTGGCATTGTGTGGTCGACTGGCTTCCTCCCAGTCAAAAGCTCTAGGAGAACAACCCCAAAACTGTAAACATCACTTTTCTGAGTGATCTGGCCTGTCATGGCATACCTAAATAAACAAAAGGAGTTATGTTAGCACAAAAGTAATTGTATCCTCACGGAGGCACTGTTACCAAATAGTTCAATCATTTGAAGTTACATAAGCGGCACCATTTTAGTGAAATTTGTTGCATGTAGCAAACTCCTACTGTTTTTGGTAGCATATTGTCAGTCGAGATATGTTAAATTGGGGTAATAATCTCCACAAAAATTGGTCTCCTGAACTTATTATCCTCGTGATTGTTGCCATTAAATACCGGGTCAAAAACTTTCAGGTGGCGCACTGATATGGCAAGCCTGTTATACATTTTCTATATGATGTCTTCTTGAAGTGTATTATTGCCTACTCTGAGACAGCAATTGCCACAATATGAAGGAAGTGAAGCATTTGCTCAAGATCCTGGATACTCTAACTTAAAGGTCATAAGAAAAACGGGAATAAACTGAATTTAGTCCTCAGACTGACTGAACTTAGGTGACATTTACAATTCATCCACTCAACGAGGTTGTTCTTTAATTTCCCAAAGAAAAAGAAGTGGTGCATTCCTAAGTTTTTTGTCTCACACAATCTCAACCTCGTGAAGCTGATTACATGCCTCATCCCACGAAACCTAAATCAACAGGTTCAAAATAAAAGATGATGGTATAGGCTTATAGCTATGTAAGCCAGATAATCAACCAACTCCAAAAACTTATTCTCCAGCCTTGGCGCACATCAACTTTTAATCTTCCATTGTAGTAAAATGAAGTGAATCTAATTGTCCTCGGAAATGAATGACAGAGCCCATATCTTTCTACCAGGTTGTATTGTTCATACCTTGACTCTGTCTAAATAAAAAGGTTCTACGGCTTCTACCTTATGGCTTAAGTTTATTAGATTTGAAAAGATGCACGAGGCTGTTCAAAGAATTCAGAGGTTGGAACTAAATGTTATTGTTCCAAAGTAATATCTACCAAAAGAATGGGAACTATCGCATGAAATGATTCACGGGGAAGAAAGTAATACTTACTCTGGAGCATGGTAGCCAAATGTTCCTAAGACTCTAGTTGAATGCAGTCGAGCTGCTGTGTCAGATGACTGATTTGACAAGTTGAAATCAGCTATTTTGGCTTGGAAATCATCAAACAGCAAGACATTGCTGGATCTGACATCACGATGAACAATTGGAGGCTGAACCTTCTCGTGGAGAAACTCAAGTCCTTTTGCTGCACCATAAGCTACTCTAACTCTCTGGTTCCAACTGAGAACTGGACCTGGTTCGGCCCCTTGAACACCCTTTCTTCCTGCACAGAGGATAACCAACAATGAGCTAGCGTTAACAAAAAGGACAGCCAGTACATGAGGCTTCGCGCGGGGGGTTGGGGAGGGGGGGGGGGGGGGTTGATATACGAAGGTACATAGCCTTTTCCCCAATTCCATGAGAGGTGGTTTCAGTCCTCAAACCCGTGAGCTCCAGGTCACAATGGAGCAACCTTACTGTTTCGCCATTGAGAAAACTGAAAATATGCCACAATATGACTTTGATATACCATGTAATACGTCGTGCAAAGAACCCGTTGTTGCAAACTGATACACCAAAATTCGATTATTTGCCTCCAAGCAATAACCAAGCAACTCCACGAAATGCTCATGCTTCAATCTCGAAACCATTGATAACTGCATGAGCCACAAAAGTATAGAGAAGTTCAAATAAAAGGCAAAAACATGTCCCTTTCATGCAAGTCTAAAAGTGCATCAACACACTTGAAAAGTAGAACTTTCAACCAAAAATCAAGCCTGATTTCTAGAGCTTGTAATTCACAAGCTCACCTCTTTGTAAGCCTGACGCTGTTCTTACAGCAATCAATTTTCAAGTTGTCGTCTTCATATAGAAGTTTATATGATCCTCAAAAGAAGTTACCTGAGCTGCGAAATCAGAATCTGGCTCTGGTGAAGAACTGGTATCGAGCTTCTTAATTGCTGCAGACTGGCCGTTGCTTAACTTTGCATAAAAAACCCGGCCGTAAGAACCTTCTCCAATCAGAGCTTTTGAACCAAAGTTACCTGTCATCCTATTTAACTCGTCCAATGACAAAGCTGGGGTTTCGATTGGCAAAACTTTCTGAGCAGCTCCACCTCTTACAACGCCAGAACTCCGTGGCTCTCCTCCTCGTCCACTGCCTAAAATGCAAAGAATGCAAAATATCATTGCAAGCATGAAAAATCTTTGTCAAAGTAGGAGGCTCATGCTAGAGTCCTATACGAGAAAAATCTACCAAGGAATGCACAAAGAAGAATCGTAATCGAAAGACATGAAATGCTGAGAAAAATCGTAATCGTAAGAAATATGAAATGCCGACTCCTTTTCATAATGTTAGATCTGTAAAAGGACTTTTTTCATCAATTAACCAAAGTTTATGTCTGTTAGATGTAGAACAAGAACCTTCCTATAAGACAGAAGAGGCAATAAGCTCACTAATCACAATGGTTGCATTCCCATCCCATCAGATAGTGGTAATTCCCAAATCCTGATCATATCTACTCTCAACTACTTTTCAAGATGTAATCAGAATTAATTTTCTCTGGTATTGAAGAGAAGCAAGCATTGCATGCCTGCTAACAAGTTATATAAAACAGGATCTTAGCCTAAGAGCATGATTGTGCAGATTCAGATAAGGTTTCCCAATGCAGAAGGCAAACAACAGAAAACTATAGTACTTATGGTGTATATATGCCAGAAGATCCCAAGCGAGCAGCATAAAGGGAAATCTGAACCTGCACGCGACTTAGATCTGTTCATATGAGCCTATCAGCTTATGCCCCCCTCAAACTAAACTCCTTATCTTTTTCCGTTTATTTAACAACATCAAACTCCATGAAGACATGCATCTTCTTTCTCTTCCTCTCCTTCCATAAGGCATGGGATCATGGCACCCAAATGCCGAAAGACAAATGGTAGTGCGAATACAGTATGAATCATGTAAGGCAACTAGAGAAATTACTTAAACATCTGAAATTTGAGTTGGAAGAGAATACACTAAACAATATGGTGAATATAGCCCACATGTAACGAAGGGTAATTACCTCCACCGGCATATGGAACCCCGCCTCTAGGTGGAGCTGTATATTGACTCGCAGGCGGACCTCTGGGGGCTTCCTCTTCAGCACCTCCACAGCACAACATACTTCAAGGCAGGCACAAACCACCTCAAAAGCTAATAATCAAGAAACATATACGGCAAGTGCTTCCTCGTATATGTCTTTTATCCAAACATTTCCTTCGATGCCGAAATTCAACCTAATCAAAATCATATGACAAGTCAATCCAAGAAAATCTCAAAGGGAAAAGGAGAACCTGTGATTGCCCTCACCAATTTCCACCACCTTAAAACCAATATGAGAAACGGAACGAAATCCTTAAACCCACTAAACTGTCATAGGTTGAAATGGTTAACAAAATCCTTATCCTTAAACACACAAAAGTGTAAAATTTTAAAAGTATGAGATTACTTGAAGGGTGGGGGGATCCATCTATACACTCCGATTCATTATGTGCACTACACTAAAGTTTGGCCTTCTTAGCATGATCCTTCAAAGATCACAAAGAAATAATCACATTCGAAACAAATTCCACGTACCAATTTCACCTTAGAAGGGAAAACGTAAGGAAGAAAATGTGCAATGCAAATTGCTGAAATTCTGTTGAAATGTACATTCATACGATGGCATTGCAAGAATCATGAAACACCCACCATTTTGTGAGCAACAAAATACGAGAAAAATTATCAAAAATGGCAGTGATTACAGCAACGAAAAGGAAACATTACCAAAAACCCAGCACGGGATTCGATCCAACAGAAGGAAGAAAAAAAAACAGAGGGAGAACTCTAGGAGATGCACGTCTCTCTGTTTATCTCTCTCTTTCTCCTCTGTGTTTCTCGTGAAGGCAATC
This sequence comes from Escallonia herrerae, assembly GCA_033070095.1. NCBI lineage: Eukaryota > Viridiplantae > Streptophyta > Magnoliopsida > Escalloniales > Escalloniaceae > Escallonia > Escallonia herrerae. The sequence goes on from JAVXUP010000327.1 coordinate 120,139, forward strand.
TTCCCTTTCTGTTTCGCGGGAAATTCGGTTGTATTGTTTTAACCACCAAAAACCAAACCTAGGACACGGCTTTAGGGACGTGCGAGCCTTGATGTTGCACGTCGAGGTTTGGGTCTGATCCGACGGTTCATGTTTCGCATGATCAAAAACCATCGTACAACTTTCCCCAGCTAGTTAGACATGTCAAGTTACCTTTGAGAAACCTGTCATGAAGCCACGTGTTGGACCATACATGGTACCTTTTTTCTTGCCAAAAATGAGATTTTTCTCGAGATTTCTACGATTTCACTATTGTTGTGTGACTAAAACACCGCATTATAGATAAAAGTAAGACTGATCACTCTATCTATTAAAGTTCGTTACATTTTTGTCCTCCAAAATTTGAAATCTTTGTTAGCTTGACTTTTCTGTCAATCGGTTTGTGTTGAACAATCTGTAAAATCTTAAGGTAGATGGCATAGTTAGACCCTCGACGCTACCTTAAAAGTATTTTTTTATCATTTCTAGTCGCTGTCAAAGTCAAAATCATTGTTAATCTAACAGTAAAATAGTGATATCGCCTTCCCTATGAAAATTGTCAAGGAGATCATGCAGGTGCTCCACTCCTTGAGTAGCTGAGGTTGCCATTCGTTTCGGTGTTTATTTATTCACTTTGACGGTAAAAGACATTCTCGAGTCAGCTTCCACGTTAACCAATTTTTAAGTCCTCCATTTCTTATGATTCATCGAACAAACTTAGTTCTGCGTCTAAATGGTATAACAAGTCAGGCATAGATAAAAAAAAAAAAACTCTTTTACGAGCATAAATGGTTGTTTTTAGGCAAAAGGAGTGTCTCACCACACCATGACACCAACATTTTTCACTTCTTGTCACAGCACCAGAAAAAAAGCTCCACCAATTAGTAAAGCAAACTGGTCCTATCACATTGTTCGTAGCGCAGTTATCATTTTCCATAGTCACAACTCCCCACTCCAACTAGTAAAGCCAACCAGTCATAACACCAGAAAGAATAAGCTTGAAAGATGAAGTTTGACCTTGTACTCAAAAAGGTAAATTACGCAGCAGTAGGTTGAAGTTTAACAGGCTCCGAAGTGCGGCCCCTTTTATCATCTGGCCATGGCACCATAAGCATAATTCACCTTTTTCATTGCAAATAAAAAAGAAATGCCAAGGCAGATTGAGAACCAAGCCCACATACACTGAGAAGTAACTAAGCATATTTTTAAGTAGAAGTTCTCTGGGATTACAAAGCCAAATCATAGAAGATTACACTAAAAAATAAAAAGACTATCATAACATTGACCACAGGCATTTCACAAGACATGGATATTTTACCAACCATATTGGATACATGTTATATTTCATCTTTTCTACAGAAACCTACAGCCAGCCGTCCTCGGGACCGCCACAACAATTCACCAAAAGTGCCATGTATGCACAAACAAAAGCATAACCAGAAGACCTTAATGGAAGGGGTGGACTTCTCTGTAATGTGAAATTGTAGTCACAATCCAGTTCCCTGATGAATTGCGTCCTCTGCAACCAACTGGAACAAACTGTACAATCACCAAAAACATTCTCTACTTACTGTTCTTTCCATATTCGGCCTGTAACCCGCAACTTGAGCTCTTGCCTATCACCACCAGAGAAGAACAGAGCCAACTTCCGCGGAATAATGAGTCCATCTAGACTGTCACGAACTTTCTTGTGACCATCACGAATACTCCTCGGAACCCCTTGCCATGTTAACTTACGGCCATTTCCACCAACTTCCAAAGTGTAGCTGAAATTTTTTGCCTCACTATCCTCACCCATGAATCGCAAGAAAGATATATAGACCGGTGTCATGCCAAGCTGGAAAGCCTCAAAGTGCAAGCAGAATTGTCTCCCAAAACAGTTGAACACCTACATGGTATGGCAGAATGCACCAATGCAAGAAACAGCTCAGAAATTAATTGCTGAATAGATAAATTCAGCTCTTATTCAGTTATCTGGTTTTCCCATACAACTCTACACACCATATCTTGCCAACGTAGGCAATTCAAAGCAAATCAAGAGAGCTCTTGTCATGCAAACAGCTGAAGAAACTCCGGCCAGAGATGTAGATACAAGGTAGCTAGAGGTTTCTTGAGGCTCAACTAAGCGCTCAACTAAATACCAATCATAAAAGCTTCAAGTGATTTTTCATTTTCTTTTCTAATGTACAGTCACTTCTCGGAAGAAAAAAATATCCACAATTTTCTGACTTGTTTGGTTGGAAACCATCAAGGCAAATACAGATGCCTAATTGCTGAGACAGCATAGCTTGCACATTTTACTAATCAATTTTAGGGGCACTTTAGTTATTAAACAGGCAAGATTCATGTCATGCAACATTGCAGGGTGAATGTAGTTACCCAAATGTAAAGGCACCAGAAGTATTATGCCTTAAACTAAGGGCCGGCTGTAAGAGTAATTTACCCCTTTTCCTTTTTTTCTGTTTTTGTTTAATTCAAGTTGCTTGTTGTCCCCATCCTTTTCTATGATAGTCTAGTCAGTCCACCTCCGCTCCTATTGCAATCAAATGTGGAAAAATCACAAAATATTAATGGAGTAATGAGGAAAAAAGAATCTCTTCTTGTTTTTTATCATGTACTATATCAGCTTTATCAAAATAGAGCACAAAAAATTAAAGCTCCTTTCTAAGAAATTACTAGATGCTTTGGGTTTCCCAAGGGCCTGCACAACCTGAATTATAAGAGACTGACGAGAGTTATTTCCATGGCATAAATCAACTTACCGTAAGCATCCATGTCGCATTTTCAACTTCATGTGGGTTTGCCTTGACATATCGGTGGTTGAAGGTACAACCATCATGCATATCTACGCTGTGGTCATCCTTGAGATGCTCAACAAGGGTGGGAATGTCACCAAGGACAGAGCATTCAGATCCAGCATATGGACAACTGTATGGGCGGAATCGACAGTGCTGCTCATGCTTGAGCTTGCTGTAGTATGGAAAGATATCTTGACATCCGAGACTTTGGTATCTGCAGGGGAGCTCCAAGGATTCAGCTACTCTCTCCAAGGCCAAACACCTTATATTTCCAAGCTCAAGGCGGCAAGTCGGGCAACAATTTTGCACCCTAATTTTGCAGTTTGAGCATAACGTGTGACCACTTGGGCACTGCAAGGAAGGAAAAGTGATGCGAAAAAATACTAAGAGTTAGAACTTCAGGGAAAATGCATTTATTACAAAACTATAATAGAATCACGCCATCATTTTCATAATATGCATGTTGAAAACGAAAGCACAAAACTTATAACACAAGAATTATTTTCCCTTGTTTTCACTTTTCCTTTTCCCTTTATTTTTCTTTTGTTTGCTGGGGGAGGGGGGAAGAGAATGCAAACGACAAAAAAATATATTTCCGGTTAAAAAGTAACTGCCATAAAAGCCGCTACAAAATCATAACTTTGACATCACAATCTGGTTCATGCCTCTACAGTAAGGGTTTTGGTAGTAAAACGTCTTAGCATAGGGACTTGAGGTACCCTACAGGATACTTCAAACATTCAGTGTGAAACAAAATCCTCCCACAATCTAGAGTATGCTAATTTGATTATCTTCCTTGGTTTTCTGTATCATCCGTAGATTGATTAAAAACTTCAAAAGCTTGAATTCCCCTCAATGATGTCCCTAATTGGCCCCAGGGACGATCTCAAGCAAGGAGCAATGTTTGGGAAACAGCATGTGTTTTCTATTTTGGCAAAAAATAGGAAACTACTTGCTTTTGGGTAATTTATATATATATATAAGTTAATTTGAAACAACAATTAAAACTATTGCCCTAGATCAGGTGGACTGTTGGGCAGACTGTGATTCCATGAGGACTTTGGGTTATCATTTATAAGCTCCAAAGAGCATCGAATCTAACATATAGTTAGCATATCAGCCAGCTCTAAAACTATTTAGACATGGAAATATGAGGACAAAAGATGATCCTAGGATGACTCCATTTGTGTAATATGATATTTCAAAAGCAGAACAAGGTCATATGTCAGTGTGCCAATAATATTTGTGTCCAAATAAGGAAATAACCAAGTCATCATAGAGGTAAAACTAAGCTTGTCAAAAAATAGCAGATTTTGGTCATTAGTTGCCATAATTTCAACTGGCTGAATGAAATTAAGACGGATTTGTTCTTCATAATATTTGCAAGCCTGAAGTATATAAACTTAAAATGATGCAAACAACAAAAGTTTAACTGTCTCTACCACAATAACAAGAATAAAGAGACATCACTAAAAATGACAAGGAAATTTTAGCAGTGACATTCTCTTCCACGTGTCCATGCACTCTGCTAACTTAAGATTCAGTTCAACTATCAAATAACAAAATGAACCATCCAAATTCAAAGTTCTTTTGCTTAATTAACGACTAAAATTTGAAACTAGATGCACAATTAGCACATGATGCTAGGTCAGTGAGGTCCAAGTACCTATCAGACAGCACATATATCCAACTCCATACATAAATTTGCACGAAGAACAAACCTGGTGAATTGGAGGGTACATTAAATTTGTACACACAGGGCATTCGAGAAGCTCATGCACGCCATTGGTTGAGGGCGTTCCATGCTTTTCACACGATCCAACTACAAGCTTTACAGAAGTACTGTTTTTCTCCGCTTTTGCCATTACAACATCATACTTGGTAAGTTTCGGATAAAACTCGACAACTTCTTTGCAAACACTGCCTCCTGGAGCCATTGGTAGTGCTGGTATCCAATAACAATGCTATCTCAAGCCACACTTAAAGACCGAACTCCAGGCTTGAGTAGTTTCACTACTAATTTCTGCTTGTATGGTCTGCCAAACAGAAATCAATATGGAAGTGTAAGAAGAACATTAGTTACAAAGTACACTGTCAACATCCTCTTCTACAATTCTTTTATCATTTTGGGTGAGGGGGTAGGTTATTTTCTAACTACCCGACCAAAATAGATTCTCTCAACAGCTATCTATGACAATAAAAAATACAAGCCTTCCATATCCAAAGTACAGCAAATCCATTCTTGAATCAGTAAAAAATAAACAAAATATTGGGACCCGGTTTTTGTATAAAATTTACTGCAATTGAAAGCTCAATTCTAAAGCCCTTTTCCTGTTTTGATTCCTAACAACTTCTACTTTTCAAGAAGTTTCTCCCAATTAATATAATGAGGACGGGAATAAGTAGATGAAGATGAATCAAAGTTATGAAACGAAAAAAATATTGCAATGCCATTGATGCAATACCAAGAAATTTGGAAAGGAAGAAGAAAGAAAAGAAAGGGAAGGAAAGGAAAGAAGAAAGGAATAATCAGGCAATATTCCCCAATTAAACGACTTCACCATGCTTGTAGAGTTATATACTCAAAGTAGAAGAGACTGTTACTTTCAAAATGAGTTTAGCATCCCATCATCCATAATGATTTGCATTACAATATGAAGAAATGATACATAAAGGACAAACCAAGAAAAAAGACTGAAAATTTTCAGATCTTTTTTCTGCACAATTCTCTCAACCTAATTTTTTGTTTTTTGCAACAAATTAAATAGAGCATACAACCACACATTAATTTTAAACTCTTCTTGCATTTGAAGCGAGACAATAACATGGCAACAAACCTCAGACCAAATATGGCCATAAAATGACCAACTAAAACTAAAATTGAACCAAAACAGGAACTTCATGTTTGACAAAAAAATCAAAGTTCTGCTAGCTTACAACCAAGTCACTTCCAATCTGAATTTATAATTAGAATTTTCTTTAAAACTAGTTAACCTACTTGAACCATTCCTCAAGCAAAGCTATGCAAAACTCGAGATTTCTAATTTTTTTAACTAACCATAGAAAATAAGAATCTCCTAGCAGAATCGCATCAAGATCAACCAATTTTCATAAGTTAAATCAACTCGAAGCTAGGTTTTACAAGCACTACCTTTCACATTCACAGCATCAAGCAGACTAAACACGAGACACTAAAATCCATTTATTTCCAAATCACCAAACTGTACACTCAAATTCCAAGCTGGGTTTCTCAAGAAACTGTCTTTTCATTTATATTGACCATCAAGCCAACCGAAATCCAAGGCAAAACATATAATAGAGAAAACAAACAATAAAATAAAAGCAAACTCTTTGAGATTTCAAACAGGGCAACAGTTTCCAATTACAACTAAAAACAAAAACACACCATATGGAACAGAAAAACAAGCAACAAGGAGAGATACCCGGTTCAGATTTTCGAGCGCATTGTCCACTTCCCCTATCAATTTGAGCAATAAAATGAAATCATTTCAAAAATCAAGAAAGCACCCACTTGTTTATGATAAGCAAAAGGAAAAAAACGAGGTTTTGATAGGAGCTCGGGAATTAACGCGCATTACCCCGATGGTTAAATCGAAAGAAGAATCAGTGTGTCTGTATTGTGGATGGCCAATTGACCATGCACAAGCCCTTTTTCTAAGCGTTTTGGGTGCTTTTGTTTTTTTGTGTTTTTGAAAAGCAACAAAGGTAGTAGATTATTTTAACTATTTTATTGTTGTTGATCGTGGTCTTTGAAGGGTTCTTAACTGTGCGTTCATGGGGACGAGTGAAAGTTTCCCCGCACGCAACGTTTGAAAATTCAAGCTAATTTTTGATTTTACAGCCCTAGTTGACGTTTACTTTTGAGGAGACTTTTATTGCTTTGCCCTCCGGTTTTTATCACTGTTCATTCACTTCTATAAAATTTAAGGGTCGGTTTGACCAAAAAAAAATTTGTTTTCAGTTTTTAAAGAGTAGCTTAATTTATTTTTTTTACAAAAATAAGTGGATATTTGATAACCCTTATTTTTTTTAGTTTTTTTTTTTGTGTTTGGTAACCCTTTTTTTTGGGTGGTTTGCGGTGGCGGTGGTGGGACGTAGCGGTGGTCGACGGTGGTGGTGGCCGGCGGTGGCTGGTGGCTGCCTGCGGTGGTCGCCAGCGGCCGACGGTGGCTGGTGGCTGCCGGCGGTGGTCGCCAGCGGCCGGCGGTGGTCCCCGGCAACCGGAGGTGGCTGTCGGCAGCCGGCAGTTGCCGGCGGTGGTCGCCGGCGGCCAAAGGTGGCTGCCGGCGGTGGCTGCCGACAGTCGCCGGCGGCAGGAGGTGGCTACCGGAGGTGGTCACCAGCGGTCGGAGGTGGCTGTTGGAGGCCAGCGGTGGTCACCTGAGGTGGCTGCCGACGGTGGGAGGGTGGCGGTGGTCTCAAAAAAAAAAACCAAAAGTGAAAAAAAAAAACCAGTTTTTGGAGTTTTTTTTTTTACTCTTCAGTTTAAAAACTGGTTTTTTAAATTGGAGAAGGAAAAAAAAATGGTTACCAAACGCACTTTTTTTTTTCCAATTTTCAAAATTGAAAAAAAAAGAGGAAAAAAAAACCGCATCAAACGTGGCCTAAATGTGTGACAAACTTTTCTTCAATATTGATCTTAAGTGATCAAAAGTAGAGCATAAAAATCGTCATATACTTGTTGGGAGCTGATTCATTGCTCGCGCTAGCAAATGGAGTTAAGTTGCAAGCGCGATCTGACCGTCCATACTGAAAAATGGACGGCCCAGATCGCGCCCTTTTCGAATACTGTCAGTCGTCCGCGACACTATGTCGCGGACGGACTTTTTTACCTTTTTACCCCTCCGCCCCGTCCGCTACACTGTTTCCCGGACAACAAGTTTTATGTTTTTTTAAAGTACGTCCGCTACATTATGTAGCGGACGTACTTTAATAAAACATAAAACTTGTTGTGACATTTTCCTCTTTCTCTCTCCTTTTCCTTATTTAATGTTCTGACATTTTCCCTTTCTTTCTCCTCTCTCTCTTCATTTTTTTCTCTTTCTCTCCTTTCTCTAATTAACTCTCTCTCTCTCTCTCTCTCTCTCTCGTCCATGCCAGAAACCGAAGGGAAGAGAAAGCCTCTTGGCGCTCGAAGAACCCCTTGTGCGAAGAAGTTGCCATTAGGAGGAGCAGCAGCGGCTGTTGGACCTCGCGGTTGATCTGGCGAATCAGCGTTGGCGGCGGCAGCGACGATGGCGGCGGTAGCGGTGATATTGTTAGTCATGCTTCGGAGTTGTCGCCGGCGGGGTAGGAGAGAGCAGTAGAGCTCAACTAATAGCACCAGGACCAAGCCTAACACCATCTCGTCCACCTAGAACAACGGCGACCGCGGGATGGACACCATTTTGTCCACCTAGAACAGCTCCGCTTCCGGCGACGACAGAGGAAGGAAGCAATCCACCTGCTGTGGCAACCCCATTTTGGGTGGTAAAACTGAGACCCAATTGAAATTTTGAGAATTTTGAGACCCAATTGAAATTTTTAGACTTAATTCTTCATCTGCTATCTACCTCTCTCTGTTTAGATTAGTTATTTATCTTGCATAGAGATTTGGGATGGTGGAGGTTTGAATGGTGGTGGTTCGGGGAGGCAGAGGTTCAGTAGCGGTGGCGATGGGTTCAGTGGCGGTGGCCAAATGGTGGTGGTTGTGGGTTCATTTGAGTTTAATTTTTGTTGTGGTTGTGGGTTCATATGAGTTTCTGGTTTTCTTGTAAGGAATTTTTGGTGATGCAGCTTCCTTCTTTAATTCCTATGGAGGCTTTTACAGGTTCAGCACTTCAAAGGGTTGTTGTTTGGCCAAGAAACAAGTAGAAAGATGCAAAAAAGATTCTTCAGTGCTTATCATCACTTGACCAAAAAAGAGCCCAGTAAAGAGCCCCAATCCAACTCACGAAAAATCAAAAAAGCATTGCCCAAAACAAAAACAAAAATACAAAAAGAAATACAAGATCGACAACAAATATAGTACGGCTTGTTGCTGATGGACTTGAACGGGTTCTGTTCGACGGAGCTGCAGGTGGCCGGACACACTCTTTCTCTCTACTCTGTGTGTGAAGTGAAGCAGGATAAACATGAAAGAGAGAGAGAGGGGGGAGGATGAGAGAGAAAATAAAAAGTGGTGAGAGAAAGAGAAAGGAGAGAGAATATTCATGAGAAAGAGAAAGAGACATGAGCATTGATGAGGGGAGAAAGAGAGAGAAATAGAACATGTCAGACAAATAATGTGAGAAATGAGAGAGAAAGGGGAAAAAAGCATTGCCTACTCGTCCGCCACATAATGTAGCGGACGAGATTTTTAAAAGTACGTCCGCTACATAATGTAGCGGACGTACTTTAAAAAAATATAAAACTTGTTGCTGATGGACTTGAACGGGTTCTGTTCGACGGAGCTGCAGGTGGCCGGACACACTCTTTCTCTCTACTCTGTGTGTGAAGTGAAGCAGGATAAACATGAAAGAGAGAGAGGGGGGGAGGATGAGAGAGAAAATAAAAAGTGGTGAGAGAAAGAGAAAGGAGAGAGAATATTCATGAGAAAGAGAAAGAGACATGAGCATTGATGAGGGGAGAGAGAGAGAGAGAGAGAGAGAGAGAGAGAGAGAAATAGAACATGTCAGACAAATAATGTGAGAAATGAGAGAGAAAAGGGAAAAAAGCACTGCCTACTCGTCCGCTACATAATGTAGCGGACGAGATTTTTTAAAGTACGTCCGCTACATAATGTAGCGGACGTACTTTAAAAAAACATAAAACTTGTTGTCCGGGAAACAGTGTAGCGGACGGGGCGAAGGGGCAAAAAGGTAAAAAAGTCCGTCCGCGACATAGTGTCGGGGACGACTGACAGTATTCGAAAAAGGGCGCGATCTGGGCCGTCCATTTTTCAGTATGGACGGTCAGATCGCGCTTGCAACTTAACTCCATTTGCTAGCGCGAGCAATGGATCAGCTCCCATACTTGTTTGGGCAAAATTAGAAACCTTTTTTGAAGTTTGAATCCGTCCAGAAGGTGGTAAATTTGGAGAAATCATGTTCGTCAATTTTTATAGGTGATAAATTGCGACTTCAATAATAATACAGGAAAAACTTAACATGACTTCCTCAATTGTACCAAGAAAAAAAGAATAACTAACAAAAACTTAACTCTATGTTTGGGTGGGTGAGAGATTTTTTTTTTTCTTTTCATTTTCCCTCTTCTTATGTGTTACACTCTTTTGTGTTGTTAACAGCTTCTACATCAGTTTATATGTCACGTATTGAAAATATTATGCTACCCAATTTAGATATATAATACGTTGGCTCCCTTAATCTCTCCTCTAATTGCATCAGTATCTCGTCATCAAACGATTCTAAATGGGTTCTAAATGGTCCGGATTAAGGGTCCAAAAACATGTAATCCTTACTCTCTATCATGTGGAACCAATGGTTGATTAAGAAAATACTTGCAAAAAAAAGGTTCCATAATAATGACTAATGGAAACTTAGGTTCTGTTTGATAACTTGTTGGTTTTCTGTTTTTTCTCCAGTTTTGTAAATTAGAGAAAAAAAAACGCGTTTGACACACAATTTTCGTTTTTTTTTTCTTCAGTTTTGAAAACCAGATTTTAATACATGATTGTTTTTCAAAACTCCCAACTAGAAGTTTTGCTTTTTATTATGAGACCACAACCGCCCGCCGCCAGCCATCCCCGGCGACCACTACTGGCAACTGGCAGCCACCGCCGGCGACTGCCGCCTGCCGACCACTACCGTCGGCCATCACCGCACCCACCACCGACACCGCAAACCACCACTAAAGAAAAAAATCAAAATAAAAACTGGATAATCAAACACCCTTTTGTTTTTGTAAAAAACAAAAATTATACTGATTTTAGTTTTTATTTTTTTGAAAACAGAAAATCAAAACTGGAATTGATTTCAAACGCTACCTTAGGCATGTTTGTTTATCATTTTTATTTCTTCTTCTCAAGTTACAATTTAATTTTCATTATTTTTTATCCAGTTTTTGTTCTTTTATCATTTTGGCCAACTAATTATAGCTATATTTTTTAGTGAATTGTGTACTTATACCATTTTAATTTTCATTGTGTATCTACTTTGTTTGCATTTTTTTTTTCAAAATATCCTCACTATCTATGTATGAAGATACCAAAATTGGCAGCTTCATTGCCCACCTTATTCATATGCAATATTCCCACCCTTTTTCAGTTTCACAATGACTGCCACCTATCACCGCCTCAAATCCCCAATATCTACCATCACCACCATCATCAATAGGGGAAATCAGTGGTTGAGGATTGGTTTTGGAATGTGATGGTGTTGGTGGAGGATGATGTTACGGTGGTTTGGCGGCGATCATGGGTTGCGAATGGTGGTAGAGAGAAAAAAAATGGTTGTGGGTGCGGCTATAACGGTGGTTAAGGGTGGCGTTGCAATGGTATAATGGCAGTAGTGCATTGCGCATGATGGTGGAGAGAAAATCGATGCTGGTTTTGTAGTGGAGCGGCCTTGTGTAGGTATGGTTGTGTAGTCACAATATGACCGGAGGAGATAAGATTTTTGATGTTTGGTGGTGGCCATGGTTGCTTTGGTGCGGGGGGCATGGATCTTCGTGGTGGCACGGTTGTGGGCGTGATTCTCTGTGGTGGCATGGAAGTGGTCAATGGTGATGCCATGGTGGAGTTGTTATGAGGAGAGAGAGAGAGGGAAGGTGGGAGCAGTGTTGTGAAGAGTAAGGGTTCGTTTGACAAAAAAAAAAATTTGGTTTTCAGTTTTTAAATAGCAGTTTTTTAAAGAGCAGCTTAATTTTTTTTATATAAAAACAAGTGGGTGTTTGATAACCCCTTTTTTTTTTGAGGTTTTTTTTGTTTGGTGTTTGGTAACCCTTTTTATTTTGACTTTTTTTTTTGTGGTTTGCGGTGGCGGTGGTGGGGCGTAGCGGTGGTCGACAGTGGTGGTGGTGGTGGCTGACGGCTGAAGGTGGCTGCCGGCAGTCTCCGGCGGTGGTCGCCGGCGGCCGGAGGTGGCTGCCGGCAGTCTCTGGCGGTGGTCGCCAGCGGCCGGAAGTGGCTGTCGGCGGCCGGAGGTGGTTGCCGGCAGTCTCCGGCGGTGGTCGCCGGCGGCCGGTGGTGGCTGCCGGCAGTCTCCGGTGGTGGTCGCGGGCGACCGGTGGTGGCTGCCGGCAGTCTCCAGCGGTGGTCGCCGGCGGCCGGAGGTGCCTGTCGGCAGTCTCCGGCGATGGCTACCGGTGGTCGCCGGCGGCCGACAGTTTCCAGGGGTGGTCGCCTGAGGTGGCTGCCGGTGGTGGGAGGGTGGTGGTGGTGGTCTAAAAAAAAACCAAAAGTGAAAAAAAAAAACAGTTTTTGGAGTTTTTTTTTTTACTCTGCAGTTTAAAAACTGATTTTTTAAATTGAAAAAAAAATGGTTACCAAACGCTCCTTTTTTTTCAATTTTTAAAACTGAAAAAAAAAGAGACAAAAAAAGAGTGTCAAACGGAGCCTAAGAAGAGCATGTTTGCTTTTTTGACATTGAGTGAAGGTTTGTTGGAAAAGGCGAAAATGGTGTCTTCAAATTTTCTCATTGTTATAGTGAAAATTTTTGAAAACAAAAACAAAATTTTGGTGAGAGTACAAAATAAAAAGAATCTTTTTTGTCTTATTACAAAAACACAAAATGAAAATATTAAATGAACAGGCCTGAAGTGCTCTTATATCTAATGGACCACTGCAAATTTAAATCGGCAATTCTATGTGTGTCACCATACGGTTAGGTTCATGTATACTACCTTTCTTCACAAGCTTCTGTTTTTAGCGGCTCTTTTCTGTTTTTAGCGGCTCTTTGGGTGCCAAAACTAATTTGCCCCCATGTTGTAACCAATCCAAAATGAAAGGTACGAAAGGTTGAAAGTCTAATGAGCTGCCGGCAATGGCAGAAAGCTTGTTCTTAGCGTTAGTTGAGGGCTCCCTCGGACTTTGCATGTGTAATCGTATATAGACTTCTAGTGTATCCAAAGAAATCTTCACTTTCAATAAAATAGCTATTTTGATTATGTTTGACTCTCGTAATCTTAGGAATAATATAAAAGACCAATTATATAATCTATGAGAACTCGAAGGAGTGTTTATGCTTGTACCGGTACAAATATCTGTTACGAAGTGTGCATCAAGGAAATATGTTCAGCATCAAGAAAATAGCTTTTATGTTTATACGGGTCAATTACGTAATCAAGGAGTAATCGTAAGAGTGATCTGTGCTTGTGCCTTTATAAATATTTTCACAAAGTAATGGACAACAATAAGCCAATTTTCGGATTTAATATTTCTTACTATGGTACCACGACAAGATAAGATCATGTTATGGGAATCATTTTTAGCTTTCGCAGCTCCCGCAGCGGCTTTTATGTTGCTTGCCTAGTCAACTGTCCTTCATTTTACAATTTTGATCCACATAATACCGATCCAATTTTATCCTCTTTTTTTTTTTTTGTATGAGTTCTTATAGATTTGCCTGCACCCCATCACCAATCTGTTTGCATCACTCCTTTTGGTAGGTAGGTAATACCAAAAGGAGTGTTCCATCAAAATATATCCTTTATTTTGAGTCTAGTATGTGTCAAACTTGTAAATTGAGACATATCAGTTTCTTTCCTTTGTCCAGTATATGAATTTGGGCTCACTTTTTTGGATTCATTTTTTTTTATGAATTTGGATGCATAACTTTCTTCATCTCATGTCAGATATGTGAATTCTAACACCTCAATAATTAATTATATGTCTTTCCTATTTGTAAATTTGGAACCATTTTGTCTCATCTATTTTGTGAATCTAGATGCATGTCTTTCCTTGTTTGTGCTTGATCTGCGAATTCAAACACGTCAAATATCCTTGTTTTTTTAAGTCTGTGCACCTGGACTCTCTTTTTGTCGTAGAATCTGTCAATCCGGATGCACATCTTATATGGTCTTACGTACGATATCGAAATCTGGACATATCATAATTTGATTGTCTAGTCTGCAAATTTGGACGTCCCACTTTATATCATAATCCATGAATCTAACGAAAGCTATTTTTGTTTTCATGTATGATATGTGAATCTCGACACCCCATGTAATGTTATCTCGTCCAGTTTGTAGTTTTGGACAATCATGTTTTCCATCCTCTAATCTGTGAATTTGGATGTTTTTTTTTTAATTGGTTCAATTTGTGAATGTGACACACACACACCTATTTTTTTTGGTTCCCGAAAGACTTTTACAAGGCTAATTATGTTTACTCAGTCGCTTGCTTATGATCAATTTCTTTATCTCAAGTCCAAGATTGGCGTATGTGAACTCGACACTCTATCTTGAGGGAGTATTACCTATTTCTTTTGGTCTGTTAAAAACTTGATCAAGGCTAATCATGTTTATTCAGTCGCTTGGCTGTGATTAATTTCTTTATATCAAGTCCAAGATGGGCGTTCGTGAACTCGACAATCCATCTTGACGGTAAAGTATTATTGCACATGGACTTTTTGTTTATCAAGAAAATAGCTTGAGTACCAAGAAAATAGTTTTTGTGTTTATGTTTGGCTCTCGCAATCGAGTAATATGAAGAAACTAATTACATATGTTAGTCGTAATTTTAAAAGTGATTTATGCTTGTACTCCGAACTGGTTCCTCCTCGTATGTTTGTGTCTGTGTACGGCGGGAGGTGGTTGGAAGGTGGGGAACATAGAACTATCACATGTGCATCCATGTTTATTAACTATGTTCAAGAGAACGAACAAAATTTTTGCTACCGTCCTTAAACAGAATCTGCAAGCATCGGAAATTTCTGTGAATTTACATGCTTTTTATGTAAATTACGAAGTATTAAACACAGGAGTGTATTTATCACTTCACCTGTAAGCATCATAGATGCTAAATCTCAAATAAAGCATTGATCCATACTGTGTTTAAAACTTGTAAGATCAAGATCCATATGTTAAGACTTAAGGGGAAGTTGATGTAATAGTGTAAAGAACAGTAAAATGAAATTATTTGAAGCCAACCACTTCCAACAACTATAACTTTTCTTTGCTCAAAAGTGCTTCTTACTATGAAATCATATTATGTTCTAATATAACTCTGTGCTAACTAGGTAAGCATAAGGAATACTTTTTTCTCTAAAGTTTTTGTAGTTGATCAATTTGCAGATACTTATGGACCAATACAAGACAAAGTCTATCTATGAGGACATTCTTAGCAAAAAGAGGATGTTGACTTCTTCCTTTTAATTTTTGGAGAACTTTCCTAAGTGTAGAATTCTATGCAAAGGTGTCAAACATCTTTGGTTGAAGCTGCGTAAGATTTGGTCGAAATGTCCGAGCTCAGGTTTAGTTAATTAAGAGTTAGGCAAATACTTGTATCAATTTTATTTATGGTATGGTTGTAATAGTTTCTCTTATATAAATCGGCGTTCTTGAAAAGTAGGCTAGTTACTCTTACAATTAATTTCTTCACAGTATCATGTATAATTTGTGCTAAAAGTAGGTCAAAATAAAAAAACGCGACAACGTTGGAGATCAAAACCCCTAAATAGTGGTCATATGCATCGTACAAAGGTAGGCGGTGGTTCACTAAACAATCCGGTTACTAGTTTGTATTCTGACGAGCGATGATACTATTCTTTGTTTTGTTTTTTTTTTCTTCTATGATAACGGTAAATTTATTGGCCACAAAATTCTTCCTCTTTAGCTTTAGCAGCTAAATCGGAAACCCTTCATTGCACGGCCACCGGCCATTTGAAACAACGTTGCCTCGGCATAGAATGCCTTGAAAAACTTGTGTGGTTCAAAGGAGGGATTCCAAAAAGCACTTTTATCTTATAAAATGTTACGTTAAGATCTGTCTCAGAGAGCAACAGAGCAAGGATTATGTCAGTAAATGATGGCATATTTTTGTGAAGAAGTTTATGCAACTACAATTTTACAAATCCTAAATGTCTCAGGTGTGCTTGAGAGCGAGTGTTAAAACTCTCGCACCGACTATACACGGGTATTGGGACCGGATATGGGATGTACTTATCCTTCTTATGAGCATGCTTTGAGTTTGTGTATCAAGTCTTTAATATGGTATCAAAGATAGGCCTTATCGGTACCTGTTACAAAATCGCTCTAGATAAATATGTATAGAACACGATACGCAAACAAGAAAACACAAGAAATATGAGAAAACTCAAATCTACTTTGCACAAGTCAGATTTACAACGCTCTCTCACGTGTATCTCTCAACTGTTTTCCTACTCAAAGAAGGACTCTTCTTTTTTTTGTTTCCTACTCAAAGAAGGACTCTTCTCTCTTGACCTTAAACATTATACAAGACAGCTTACATATACTTAGAGATAAACAGTGATCTTCTCTATCCAACTAATGTGGGACAAGATGTCTTATAAACTAAGAGCCAAGTTGCAACCTTCTTTGAGTAACCGATGTGGGACATAAATACAAGACATATATCAATAATCTCCACCTTGACTTGTATCAACAAACTACTCCATAGGAAAACTGTAATATGCCTTCAGCACCTCCTTCAGGTACTCCACCTTGCATCCCCTTTAAAGGTAGGGATGCACTCCACCTCGAACTCAGCAAGAAAGAAGATGAATCAAGCTCAAGCAATGCTTGAACTTCTCTGTCGTGACTGTCTTCGTGAGCATATCAACTGCATAGGTCCTCGACCTCATCTACCGATCACCGAAGCATAGCGTCGATCCTTTGTCCAGTTGTAACACAGTAATCCCCTTACGTGCGTCAGCCCCATCCTTGGACACCAACGGGATCATCCACTCTGGTTGGCCTTCTTTACCCACCATCATCATCACCCCACAATATGAATTGAGCGAAGCGCTCGAATTCTCCATGAAGTCCGTCCCAAGCACCACCCCAAGCTCATTCATGTCGATGATGTTGAAGTCGGCCTTCCCTGTCCATCCGCCCATCCTCAAATCGACACTCTTGATGACTCCCTTCGTTGGTCGCTCCTCGGCTTTCACGACCGTGAACCAACTCCCATCCTTAGTTGGTTTTAGCCCAAGCACTCGGCAACCCTTGGACTCATGAAGTTATGGGTGGCCCCGGTATCCACAAGCACTTCTTGAGTCTTCCTGACAACATCCACCGTTGCGTAGAGCAAGCCTCATTTCTTCTTGCTCTTCTTCTTCTTCTTGGCAGTTTCTTCCTTTGACTTCTACACAAATGCATTGACCATCTGCAATGCCCCCATGCGTGCTTCCCCATCTTTGTTGGAAGAATCCCCCTTGCTACCTTTGTGCTTCTCGAGGAACGCAATCATCTTGCCCTTGTGTGGGCAATCCTTCCTGTAATGTGGATCTGTACAGTAGAAACATCCTCCTCTAGGCCCCCATGAGCCTTGTAGTCATGAGAGTCACCCTGCTTGCGACTTCCCTTATGCTTCTTCTCCCTCTTGTGATGGCGGCGACATCCCTCGTCCCCGCTCCGCTCATCATTGGTTGCCTTGGGCGAGCCACTCTTCGACCTACCATCTCCCCCATGTTTGGCACGCTCGTGCCTTGGAGATATCGGCATCTCATGTTGCTTGAAGTCTTCCAACCCCTTGACAATTGCCACGACAGAAGCTAAGTCGTGAAGTTCCCTCCGCCGTAACTTCGTGGCAACCCACTGCTATAACCCGTCAATGAAGAAGCATAGTCACTGCCTCTCGGACATTTTTGGTATTTCGAGCATCAAAGCCGAGTACTCTTTTACATACTCACGAATGCTCCCCTTCTGCCTCCGCCGCCGAAGGTTGATCATCGCCATCTCTTCAACGCTCTCCAGATAAAACTGCCTTTTTAGTTTAGGCTTGAACTTCTTCCATGTTTTGACGTCGCACCCATCCGTATATCGACGCCTCCACCATGAAGCAGTTGTATCCATAAGGTACATGACCGTCATCTGCACCTTCTTCTCCTCTTCATCGATGTCGAGGGCTTCAAAGTACCGCTCCAAGTTCCAAAAAAATCTATCCACCTGCCTCGCCTCTCTCGCTCTATCGTACGATCTCGGCTCTGGGATTTTCTTTTGCCTTGGCTGCACCGCGATACACCCCTGCATCGTAGCTCTCGTAAGCTTCCTCTTACAAGCAGCTAGTTCTTCTTGGAGCTCCGCAACTTACCCCTTGAGGTCCTTGTGCCATTGCACCTTTCGCTTGGTGAAATGGGCGACCCTCTCCTCGATCAAATCATCTAGCTCATTCGCGAACACATCGACTTTCCGCTCCAGCATAGTTAATCGACTATCTACCTCCAAGTTATCTAATCTATTAAAGATTAGCTCTACCTGACTTGCGACAGTTCGCTGCAAGTGCTCTCCACGTGCCTCGAGTTCCCTCCTTGTGCATGCTTCAGCATCTCCTGTCGCACTACTCAAATCCTTCATCGTGCTATGCCTTATGTCAAAATTCGTCTTCACATCGAATTGTCACATGCAAGCATACTTCATGGTCATGTTGTTCTACATATTTATCTTCTCAAATCGATTTCAATTTTGCTTTTTTTTTTGGCCCAAAAATAAACCCGGAGGCTCTGATACCACTTATTACAAAATCACTCTAGATAAATATGTATAGAACACAATACGCAAACAAGAAAACACAAAAAAATATGAGAAAACTCAAATCTACTTTGCACATGTCAGATTTATAACGCTCTCTCGCGTGTATCTCTCAACTGTTTTCTTACTCAAAGAATGACTCTTCTTTCTTTTGTTTCCTATTCAAAGAAGGACTCTTCTCTCTTGACCTTAAAAACTATACAAGACAGCTTACATATACTTAGATATAAACAGTAATCTTCTCTATCCAACCAATGTGGGACAAGATGTCTTATATACTAAGGGCCAAGTTGTAACCTTCTTTGAGTAACCGATGTGGAACATAAATATAAGACATATATCAACAATCAATGGTCTTCAAATCGCTAGCTCGCCCGCTTCTTTTGGATCGATAGTTTGCTTAGCGTGAATCGAAATTTAAGACTACTTAAAATTCAAAAGCGTGAAGGCATGCGGATATTAGACTTTAAATTTTAACAAAAATGGTGCTGAGAGTCTTGTAAAGACAAGAACGACACCAAAAGATATGAAATCATCAAACTAATTCTTATCTTGGCAAATCATCCGTCTCCATAACTTCACTTTAACATATGGCTATCTTCCATCGTTGGGTCCGTACAAATAACACAAGATTTTCTTTACTAGTATTGCCTAGCTTCTTGGCTTTTGCCTCTTTGAATGAAAATGAACAGCCACATGTGTTCCTTGGTAAAATAAGAAACCACTATTATTATGCTTTAAAATTTATATAATATATAATAAGTAAAGCATGACCTTATTTACACGACACATCATCGCAGAGATACGACTTCTTTGTTTGACATGTTATCACATTATGTTTTCAATGTAAAATAGAACTATAACCATTATAAGAGTCACTAAAGATTTTAAATGTTATTTTGGATTAAGTCCTTATTTCTTGATAAATTAATTTCTATATTAGTAAGTCTTATATAACTAGAAAAACAATTCTAAACATTCTGAAACTCTAATTAATTGATGAAATAACTTATTAGGATTTAATTTTGATTATTGAATCCTCAAAATCACTCTCTAATATGAATATAAAAATTCATATATTTGAAAAACAAAAATAATATTATCATCTTAAAGGTGCTTTATATATATAGTTGAAAACCTAATTCTAAACATTCTGAAAACGTGACACGTCATCGCAGAGGTATAACTTCTTTGCTTGACACGTCATCACATTATATTTTTAATGTGAAATAGAACTATAACCATTATAAGAGTCACTAAAGGTTTAAAATGTTATTTTGGATCGAGTCCTTATTTCTTGATAAGTTAATTTTTATATTAGTAAGCCTTATAAAACTAGAAAACAATTCTAAATATTCTGATACTCTAACTGATTGACGAACTAACTTATTACGACTTAATTTTGATAATTGAATCTTCAAAACCACTCTCTAATATGAATATAAAAATTCATATATCTAAAAAATGAAAATAATATTATCATCTTAGAAGTTCTTTAATAGTTAAAAACTCAATTCAAAACGTTTTGAAACTCTAACTAATTTTGTAAGTGTTACTAAGTGTCTGAAATACTATCTTGTATGAGGTCCTTGTCTCTTTATAAGTTTATATATATATTACTAAGCCTTATATGATTGAAAAAGTAATTCTAAACGTTTTAAAACTTTAACTATTTAATGCATTAACTTATTCATACTTTATTTTGAGTATTGTATCCTCAAAATCACTCTTCAATATAATATTATCTTGGATAGGATCCTTATTTATTGGTAAGTTAGTTTTCATATTAGTAAGCCTTATATAGCGGAGAAAAAAGTTTTGCTTACATTGCCTTATTTCGTCTACTAATTTTAAACAGTATGAACATCTAACTAATTAATGAACTAACTTACGATGACTTAATTTTAACTACTGTATCCTTAAAATCACTTTTTGATATAAATATACAAATCCACACATCTAAAAAATGAGATTGACACAATAAAAATGATGTAACAATTGATTCATCCTTATTTTATTTTATTTCAATGATGTAGTAATTGATTCATCTTTAAAATCGTTGCTACAATAGAAAAAATTGACATTTTTTTTATGAGATCATACGACCAACAAATGACTGTATAATTATTTTGGATTGTATAAAAGCTTTGGGCCTTTATGTTAGATATTGATGTATTTTGGGAATCATTATTATATGCTCTGATTGACCGTTTAGGAGACTTCTAAAAATTTTAAGGTTTTCTCTGACTTCTGTTTATTAGATCGTTTACGCTCCGGGAATTAAATTTTCAGAGCGTGACAGAATGGTATCTTTTGAGATTCTATAGACTCCTAAGCCTAAGATATATGTGATTGAGATTAAACCTTGAAAAGGTAGATTAAGTTTGGAGGATTTATTTCATATTAGAGTATAAGATTGAGATTTGGCCATAAGCTTGAGATTTGGGTTGAGTGCACAATCGTAGAACGAATATTAGTTTTCTTTGAAAATAAGATATTTTCAGTATTAATCAAGGAGAATAATTGAAGGATATGACTATGATCTTTGGATGTCTATGAGTAGCTCTATGAGATAGTGTATGGAAAAAGGTTGTGATCTCAAGATATAAGTGATATGGTAACAAAAATTTTGTGCGAAATTTGAAAGGAAGATTTGGCATTACTATATCATAATGCCCCTTTATTAAGTTGTTTCAATGTCCTTTTGCAAGCATCTAAGTATTGAACCTAGAAATTTGAAACATATCTATATGTAGAGATACCCATATTTATTAAAGGCGCAAGCGCACCTAAGGTGCAAAAGGTCCCTGGAGCCTAGGCGCAAGGCACAGACGCTCGCCTTTTCGAAGCGAGATGCAAAATTAAAATAAATAGTACAGTAAAAAATTAATAATAATGCATTAAAACAATAAAAATATGTAAATAAATTTAAAACATTACAATTAACAAACTTTCAAAAATTAAGAACATTACAATTAGCTGTACGTCCATATTTTCAAGCTGGGTCATTTGTATTTGTACTCGGTGTCGGCATGGATATTTGGTATTCCTGAGATTAAATTATTCTCAAAACTCATAATGTGTTACTGAAGTAAAAATGAGTTTGTTAGAGTAACAAACAAATGAACAGGCACAAGACATGCAACGGAGCACGCATATATGTGGGAATAATCCCACATATTCCCACCAATCTGTTTTCCCTATTCATGTTACAGTTACACGCATATATGTGGGAATATTTCACATGTAGCTCCTTTTTCCCTAGCAATAATTTAGATGAAAAGTGGATTGGTTCACCTGTGGCTACAGGAATCGATGAACCCTCATATTACTCTTTGGTATTAGTTTCTCACATTAACTAATGTTTTTGAATTGATTCATAGACATGCAGGTTATTGCAATTCATAAGATGAATTGATCTGTAATTCTTTCTCCTTAGTTAGGCTATAGCTCAAAGACACATGCCTACAGTAATTCATGCAATTCATATAAGACATGCAGGTTATTGCAATTCATAAGATGAATTGATCCCAGCCCATGTAATTCTTTCTCCTTAGTTAGGTTATTGGAAAGCAGGTACAAGACATGCAATTCATATAAAATCAATTCAAGTAGTTACAGGTACAAGACATGCAATTAATACCGTGACTATAGTACTATCAAAGTCGATTGCAAAGAAGGGAGTGATTGTAAGTGAACTAATGGAGTGAGGAAGGGAAATAAAGAGAGAGAACAAACCAGTGAAGTGGAGCTGTGGAGCGGCAGACCAGCAACAGCGCAGCAGTAACACGTGGACTTGTGGAGAACTGGAGCGGCAAACCAGCAATAACGGCAGAGAGGAGGACTAGCGGCGACGGCGATTGGAAAAGCGGCAGAGGGAGCGGGTGGCGGCGACGGGACAGGCGCTGACGACGACCGAGAAAGAGATGGGCGGCAGATGAGGAGTGAGAGTGATACTAAGAGTGAGAGTCGTGAATTGATTTGGGATTTTGGAGTTAGAGCTAATTAGTAGTAAAGCTAAAAAAAGAAAGAAAAATGGACGGCCCATGTAATAAGATGATAAAATATCCAACGGCTAGTATTCATGCGCCTAGCTTCGCGTCTCCACCACCGTTGTGCGCCTTGCGCCTAGGCGCACGCCTGGCGCGAGGCCTGGGCGAGGCACAAATGGTGAGCCCGAGCGCGCCTTGCGCCTAGGCACACTTTTAATAACAATGGTAGATACCTTTGTGGTGACCATTGTGGTTTATAATTCTTGCCCCATCAGTATTGATTACAGATATTTAAGAGATGACATAATTTTCTGGATATGGAACGCTTTGATGTTAGTTGGGGGTATGGACTGATTGTCTTCCAATAATGCCAAGATGGATTGTTTTAGAAAAGATGATGATTATGATCTTTTAATGAATAACTCTAAAAACTATAAGCTATTTGTAAAGGTTATGACTGAAAGATATAAATGATGTGGTAGTTTAAAGGCTTAAACTTTAGTGGATGCGTGGTATATGTGAAAGTAAGAATAATATGTTTTTCTCTATGATAAAATTTATAATAGTTTGAACTGATTTGCTTTGAGGTATCCGGGTGCGCAGCGAAAGCGTGGCGACTTTCGGTATAACAAGTAAGTGCTAGTTGATATTGGTTATTCATATTGGCTAAGTTGATGGAGTATGCTTCAAATGTTATCTGATGGTATTAATTTTAATGTCAGAATAAAATTAGATGGGGGAAAATATTAATCATTAGGTGCTCTCATGGTTTGGCTGGTGAATTACATAGACATTATATCATTGCAATTTTAGTTAAGCCTTAGATTTTGAATTCGTGATATTTTGTAGGTGAAAAATATAGGCAAGAAGTTGAGCTCGATGTTGCTTTAAGAAATCGTGTGTTTAAAGTAATAAAATATTTTTGGAGTATAGAATCTTGAAATATTTGATATTAGTGATTTGATCACGGATAATCATATTTGAAAGTCTAACAGTGTGGATGAAGCATTGAGCGAAAGGCATACCAATAATTTAGTAACTTTAGTTATAAGTTACACTCCTTTGTCAGCAAAATGTTATTAAAAGTGTATTTAAATGGCTCTATTTGTGACTTTATACGGGCGTAAATTTTGATTTGAAGGTTATAGAGTATAAATCATTAGTGATTAATGTGAAAATTGGTTACTACTTTTGGTGTACGATTGAAGTTAAGCGTGTCAATGTTAGGCATTGTACCAAGCCTATGGTTTGATGTGTTATTATAACGGTGCAATGTGAGCCTCTCGGTATTGTATTGGTTTCAGATGATTTGAATTTTGATCGGAGTAACTTGATTCAGCGTGTTTCATTTGTTAACCAAATATAAATACTTTGAGGAGCAATTTGAATATATTTTGGGGTGCTGATGACAACAGAAGTTAAACGCTTAAGTTTGAATTTCGTAAAACGTGTCATAAATGATGAGAAATTACTTACTACTTGGTACACCTCAGGCTTGAAGTTAAGCGTGTTATCCAGATTATGTAAAGAGTAGCACATTGAAGGTGTTATGTATTGGAGATTGATTTCATTGTTGAATTTGAATGTCGTAATTTTAGCTCAGTCCATTTCAGGCTAGTTAAGCCATGTATGTTTCGAAGTTAGAATTTCAGTTAATAGTATGAGGAATGTATTAACTCATGTTGGAAAGCAAGAAGTTAGTTGATGATTAAAGAACGTTTTAAATTTCGAGGATGAAATTCTTTTAAGGAGGGAAGAATGTTTAATCCCAAAAAATTTTCTTGTTCTTCTGCGAAATTATTATTTTAAGCAAATAAATTTGTGGTCTTTTTGATAATATTGAGAAAATGGTGGTTAACATTTCTGAAATTTTTGGTCGAATGAATAGTGGTTTCATTCAAATGAAAATGGGAAGGGTAATGCTGTTTTGGAGTGACTGAAAGATTTGGTCGAATGTAAATAGTTTTGCTTCAAAATGGGTTGCATCGAATGAAAATAGTTTTACTTTGAATGAGAATGGGTTTGCTTCGAATGAAAAGATTTTTGTTTCTAACGAAAAGTATTTAAATCGTGTAGAGTGAGTTATTGAAATTTTCATTCGAATTAAAAGTTTTAATTCGAATGGAAACTTGTTTTCTGTCGAATGAAAAAAAAAAATTGAACCATTTTCACTTCTGTTGGTTTCGGTCGAATGAAAACCATTATTTTCGGTTGAATGAAAACTTGATTTTTGTCCCATATAAATAGCTTTCTTATTCCCTTTCTAGCCTTTTTGGGGTTCTCTATTCCTTTTTCCCTTGCGGTGGAGAGAGAGAGAATAGAAGGTTGGGAAGTTGGGGAGTTCTAAGGTAGAGTTTAAGGATTTGTATTTTTCAAAGGCTTGATTAAGGTAAGTTTTTACTTTTGAAATTCGAACCAGCGATAGATCAATCGTTCATGTAAGTCCTTATTTCTTTTTAGAATCTGAACTTCTTTGAATTGAGTTATGTGGTTTTCTTCTCCCTTTACTTTGAACTTTGTTATGAATAACATGTGAAAATCAAATTCCGTTGAATTTGTTTGACCTCAAAAATTGCCATATTGATATAGTTCGTTCAGTATTTAATGATTATCATTATTTCGTAAATTTTGAATATTGTTTGACATGTCCAATATTTGATAACTGTTATCTTGATATTTTTGTTTTGGTAACTCTATGAGCCATGTCACAGTGTATGTGACTTATTTTTGACTCATCTACGTAGATTGGAACGTGGGCTGGCTCAGCGAGAATTGAGCTGAGATCGCGATCTTATTTTCTGAACCGGCCTTATGTGTCAGTAATGACGTATGTGACCACTCTCTGAATGACTCTCTAGTGTATGTTTTCGTACTCAAATATATTTTGGCATTTGATATTTGGTCTGACATCTGTTCAGTCGAAACTGGTGTGCCTTTAAAATCTTGTCTTTCAGATATATATAGTTTGAAATTTGAAATTTTAGTTTGATGTCTGTTCGTTGAAACTTTTGTATCTGTTTTTGTACTCAGATATAGTTTGACATTTGAAATTTGGTTTGATGTCCTTCCGTTGAAAATTTTGTGCTTCCGAAATATTCGCTTCTCAGATATTTTTGCTTTTGTTTGATTGGTTGAGCGACCTTAGTGAGCATTTGGCTCATTCCCTTATTATTTTTCCTTTCACGTGATCAGTAGGTGAGATTTTTAGATTTGATGGGTTAGCTATGTGACCAAGAGTTAGCCGCCTTATTTTAGAGTTAATATCGACATTTAAGTGTAACAACTAAGACGAGTTGGTATTACTTAAGTTTTGAAACTCCGTGTTGGAGAAATTTTGAATTGTATAAAAGTTTTGGGCTCTTATGTCAGATATTGATATATTTTGGGAATTATTAATATATGCTCTAATTGATCGTTTGTAAGACTTCAGAAAATTTTAAGGTTTTCTTTGACTTTCATTTATTCGACCGTTTACGCTCCGAGATTTAATTTTCGGGGCGTGACGCAGCGCGCGGGAATGGCAACGGACGTCACGGAGACGACACCCATGTGGAGCTCCCATAGCGCTTGGCCGAAGGAAAAGGAAGTGAGCAAAGGTGGAAGGCCAAGACCAATCCTTGGGTAAGGTCGAGGTCGACCCTCAAGGGAAGGCCGAGGCGCCCCAAGTTCATAGTGTAAGCAAAAAAACAGGGCTCGATGGCCGAGGTGTGACAAGGTCGCATCCATTAGTCGGCTAAAAGTAAGTTTCTTGGCAGAGAAGAAATGCGAAAAAGGAAAATAGGAAAAAATGTAAGTGACTTGAGCGCACGTCATTTTAACTATTTTAAAAGCGTTGAAAATTGACTGTTAGTAATGTCGACGTGTTGTGAGAGTGAGACCCAAGACAGGAGGTTCAAAAGTATGTATCTAGGATAGGATAGTAACAAAGGTGAGAAAAAATGCGATTAGGAATTACTGGAATTGGTAAATTTGTGTGGCATGATGACGTTTGAATTTACAAAAAAGTAGAACTTTGCCAACAAAATGCGGGTCAATTACCTTTGGAGTGACTGATTGAGCCTTGGCAGTGATATGATGACGTCTTTTATTTTTCTTTATTGCAAAGCAGTTCAAAGAATTGCTAAGCAAAAAACTTCGAAATGTCACACTTCTCTACCCTTTCAGGCGGAAGAAAGTGGAGCTTACGAGATACATCAAATCAACATGCTCGCAATAAAATATGATGGTTGCAACTAATTAAAAGTGGAATGTATTATGAAAGAACTTCTCTTTTTTATTTTAATTCAGAGATTTGTCAGTCCTAATTAAGAATGAAAATTTGAAAGTATAAATAATATTTATGTGTGAAAAAAAATCGACTAAACTGAAATTGATAGGAGCACAAGACAAATCCAGTATCCTTCAAAAGAAGGAGGGGAAAGCAGCCTAAAATTATTTATGATCTCTATACCGTGTAGGCGTGAATTAGAAAATCTTAATTGATTGTTGAACGAATAAATTTGTTAACTCAGAATAATAGTAGTTGTGGGAGAGACTCTTGACAAAAAGAAAAAAAAAAGGGAGCCAAAAATTCAATTTGAAAAAAAAATGAAAAAAGAACCTCTAACATTTCCGCGCCCACAATAAAAATCAAAAATCAAAAACCCTCAAAAGCACCAGTATCCCGTCTCTCTCACACTCTCTCTCTCTCTCTCTCTCACAGTTCACGCTCTCCTTTCAGCCATGGACGACGGCCAAGCCGTCGTAGATCTGGTCAAACAGCTGGTCAACCGCCTACTCGCCGCCGCCCTACCAGCACCAAACACTACCGAATCCACGACGACCGCACAGCGCCATCACCAGCAAGCCCTCAGGTATGCCGTCCGGATCCTGTCCAGCCGCATGACGCCGTCGATCGCCGCCGACGAGGCCGCCATGGCCGAGTCCATCACCCGCCGCCTGGCTACCCAAGGTAACTCCTCCGATGCCCTCACCTTCGCCGATCTTTACTCCAAATTCGCCCTGAAAACAGGCCCGGGCAGCGTGTCCAACAAGTGGGCCTTGCTTTATCTTCTAAAAGCCATATCCGAAGATCGAAAGACCCACAAAAAATTGGCTCAGTCCGATTCTAGGGTTTCGTCCGGCATGTTCAAAATGTCGGTGCCAGGTGGCCTCCCGGCGTTGTTTGATAGCGAAAGCAACGGTAGTTCTAATGGTATAAGTGATATTTCTAGGAGGAAGTTCGATAAGGGTAGACGTGATGACAATTTAAGAAACTTGCCATTAAAGGAAACCCCGGAAAAAGGTTGGAGTGGCGGGGTTTTGATGGTGTCGAGGGACCCGGAGAATGCACGTGACATGGCGTACAGAGAGTTTGCTAATCTGTTAAAGGAGGAGAATGAGGTGTCTGAGGAGGTTATAGTGAGGGATGTGTTGTATGCTTGTCAGGAGATTGATGGGAAGTATGTGAGATTCGATAAGGTCATTGAAGGGTACGCGTTGCCCGATAGAGTGAAGGTTCCCAGAGCGACTAGGGTTATGGTTCGGAAGCTTTGTGAACTTGGGTGGTTGTTTAGGAAAGTCAAGGGGTATATTTCGGAGAGCATGGAGCGGTTTCCAGCTGAGGAGGTTGGGACGGTTGGGCAAGCGTTTTGCGCTGCGTTGCAAGACGAGCTCTCGGAGTATTATAAGTTGTTGGCCGTGCTTGAAGCGCAGTCCATGAATCCTATTCCTTTGGTATCGGCCAGTGCGAGTTCGGGGAACTATCTGTCCTTGAGGAGGTTGTCGGTATGGTTTGCTGAGCCGATGGTGAAGATGAGGCTGATGGCTGTGCTTGTTGACAGTTGTAAGGTGTTGAGAGGCGGGGCGATGGCTGGGGCGATTCACATGCACGCCCAGCATGGTGACCCACTTGTGCATGAGTTCATGAAACGGTTGCTTCGAAGGGTGTCTTCCCCTCTTTTTGAGATGGTGAGGAGTTGGGTTCTGGAAGGGGAGCTTGAAGATATTTTTGGGGAATTCTTTGTTTTGGGCCAGCCGGTAAAAGCTGAATCCCTTTGGAGGGAAGGTTACCATCTCCACACTGCGATGCTTCCTTCGTTTATTTCTCAGTCTCTTGCTCATCGAATCTTAAGGACTGGGAAGTCTATTAACTTCCTTCGAGTATGTTGTGAGGATCGCAGTTGGGCTGATGCTGCAACAGAATCTGCAGCAGCTGCTGGGACCACGACCAGGAGAGGGGGTCTTGGGTATGGAGAAACCGATGCACTCGAATCTTTGGTCACTGAGGCAGCAAAGAGAATAGATAAGCACTTGATGGATGTTATGTACACACAGTACAAGTTCAAGGAGCACTGTCTTGCAATTAAGCGTTATTTGCTGCTTGGGCAAGGGGATTTCGTTCAGTATCTAATGGATATAGTGGGGCCAGAGCTTTCTGAGCCCGCTAATACCATCAGCTCATTCAAGCTTGCGGGGTTGTTGGAGAGTGCAATCAGGTCATCTAATGCCCAGTACGATGATTTCGACATATTGGATAGGTTGAGAGTTAAGATGATGCCTCATAACACTGGAGACAGGGGCTGGGATGTATTTTCCCTGGAATATGATGCGAGAGTTCCACTGAATACTGTATTTACAGAGTCTGTTATGGCAAAGTATCTGAGAATCTTTAATTTTTTGTGGAAACTTAGAAGGGTAGAGCATGCACTTATAGGTGCTTGGAAGATGATGAAGCCAAATTGTATAACTTCTCACTTCTTCAGTAAGTTGCCACGTGCTGTTAAGTTGCAGTTAACTTTGACATCAAGACGATGCCAAGTCCTTTGGGACGAGATGAATCACTTTCTTACAAATCTACAATATTACATTATGTTTGAAGTCCTGGAGGTTTCATGGTCAAATTTTTCAAATGAAATGGAAGTGGCTAAAGATCTGGATGATTTACTTGCTGCACATGAGAAGTACCTCCATTCGATTGTTGAGAAGTCTCTCCTTGGAGAACGGTCTCAAGCCCTTTATAAGACTCTCTTTGTTTTGTTTGACCTTATACTGAGATTCCGTTCTCACACAGATCGATTGTATGAAGGAATCAGTGAATTGAGAGCAAGGTATTTATCTGTCTTTATCGTCAGAGTGAGTTCTTCATAGATTATATATCTTAGTGGCTTTATATTTTTGCTTTGATTTTCTCACCTGAGAGACGTTCTGTACAGAAGTGCAGATCCTTCTTTGCCAGCTCGAGATAAGACCAAATCAGGGAGGCATCTGAGTACCAAATCTTCGGAACCTGGGTCGTGGCTTGGTGAAGGCAGGAAGGCTTTAACACAACGTGCTGGTGAATTTCTTCGAAATATGGGGCAAGATATCGATTCAATATCAAAGGAGTACTCATCACTCTTCGGGGGGTTCATGTCTCAGTTGCCTGTACAGCAGCACATTGACTTGAAGTTCCTTATGTTCCGGCTCGACTTTACTGAGTTTTACAGCCGTGTATCCTAACATAGGAGTGAAGTTCTGGTATATGGCATTTGAGTTCAGGGAAATGTTTGACGTTCTAAATTACATATGACACGCCCAATTCATCAGTTGTTGCCTGACTTGCCACTGGCGGGTCTCTGACTCCGTGGCCCACGAGTTTGTACCCAGTTGCTTGCTTTTAGGTATCAAAATTTTCTATTTGTTGAGGCTTCATTCCATATTGCAAATCCGTTGTTTGAATATTTTCCGTCCTTGTATTTAGAGTTATAGTTTTGATTCTCGCAGATGACATTTGCTCCTTTCAGATGATGCTGTTTCTGGGGAAGATCTATCACTGAGTTGAAGGTAAATTGCTGTTCCCTGTACGCTTTGTATTTGGTAGTGCTTTCACGTGTTGGGAAATTTTCAAGGCTGTTGTTGGCTTTCAATCTTGAGGTTGTACATCTGTAAATTAGTTTTACTGGCTGAATCTTTAGTGCTTATTTGTTTAACATCCATTGAAATTGTTCGCGACATATTCTTCGGTGGCTCTATTTATAAGGTTTAGTGCTGATCGGTCGTTTTCCATAGCTTTCCCCATCGCCTCTTCAACAATTGAGAAATCTCAGCTCTTGCATGAAATTCCAGCTGGGGTTAATACCTTTTCTCCTATGTTTCACTTCAGAACAGGTAGGATGGTTTTGAGAAACTCTCTTAACTATCTTTGTTAGATTGGATGAGTGCTTCCTTCTTGTTATGATCTCGATAATATTACGTGATACTGATACCATATTTCATCTACTCAATTCACTTGGCATAATCTGGCCTTCTGGTATGCTTCCTTAGGGTATTGGTTCTGTTTGTTGTATGCTCCAAGTGGGATTGTTTTTGCTTCAGCTGGTAGCGAACTTCATTAAAAATTTTCCATCTTTTAAGGAATTTCAACTTCTTGATAGGTAACTTAATCTGTTCAATGATTTGTGCATGTTTGTGAGTTGTTTGAAGCTCTTATATGGTAAGTTGTTTACAAACACTTCTAGGGGCAGACTGTCCACTTCGATTGGGAGACTGTTGGGCCATGTGGTTTTTGAATTACCTCGTCTTTCTTTTAGAGAAATCCTTCATGGAATTTGAAGGGAATTTTTTGTATAATTATAGCAGTGAAGGACTATATTCTTTTGATAGTGCAGTTAGTGCATCTACCATATAGTATGTACTATCATAGGATGCAGTACCTCTAAATTTTCTTGCTAGAATCTTCTTTCTCTGCTTCTCCCTTGGTATTGATGATTTTTCTCTGTGGAATGCAGCGATTTATGTTTTGCACAATGTTATTGTGAAGCACGTTAGTACAACATGGGTTGCATATAGCTGGTGGCATACGAAGCTTTGGATTATTGTTTTGGGTTTCGAAATTTGTTTGCTTGAGTAGAAATCTTTTATAGCCTTTTGAGTTCTTAAACTTGTCATGTACATAGGAACTCTATTAATTTTAGCTTCTATGCACGTGCTTTACTAAAAAATAATGTGGATGGCGGGCACAGTGCTCCATGCGGTCTATTGAGACATGCGATATTAATAAATTCACAAGCTCAGGACATGGTTTGAACTGGTCAGATCCTAAAATTGTAAAATCAAATTCACTTGCACACTAGCAGTCTTGCCCCCATGATCTTTGTGTGTGCGTGTCATTAATTATGCACGATTTAGTGGGGTTGTCTTCCTTTCTTGGGAGTTGAGCGATGAGTTGGGTGGCTTCTCCAGGGCAACTAATAACCAAACTATAGGTAAGCTTCCTTAGGGTCTATCCCGTACGGTTATTTTTAAAATGAAAATGTACAGTCGAAAAGCATTCTATCTGTATCCTTGACCTACATGGTTCAAGTTAATTACTGGATAGAGCTTTACTGAAGTGAGTTTAAGCTGAGATTTCGTATATATTCTGATTTGCACTTATATTAGTGATAAAGAGAATCTTTAACTTTTCTGTATCCATGGCTACATCATTCTAATTAATTACTGGAACAGAGCTTTACAGAAATGATTTTACGCTGAGATATCATACATCTTCTAATTTGTACTTTTATCAGTGACGTAGTTACACCTTTGTACTATAAAGTTTTTGTAAGAACCCTGCACGAGGAAGTCCAGGAGGTGACATTAAATTTGGATAACTAGTGATCTATTGATGGTTGGGGACTCAATATAATTTTTGGCTCTTTAGTTACTTGTACACACTTAATAATCTATAAGAAAACTTTAAAGGAATCATCAATAGTCAGCATAAACCATCAAGATATGGTAAAGAAGTTAATTGGAAGAACAAAACTTTAAAGAATTTGATGTCCTTGGCACATATCATAGTCTAGAAAAAGCAATTACTCAAAATTATTTAGTAGATCAGCCTCCCAACGTGTACTTCTTCCCCGTGAATGGCTGAAACTCTTTCTTCTCAATCTTCTCCTTTTTGTCTTTGACATCCCCTTCTGAGACCTTCGGAGGCTCGGTGGCATCCTTTGTACCAAAGACAACTTTGCCCGAACATTTTCGTGAATTAGATGGTGATGCTGCAGCAGTATTTTCCCCCTTAACAGCAGCAGTTGACTCCTTGTTGTGCATTGTAGATGTTGTTAAGTGTTGCCCATCCAATCGCCAAGACGCACCGGTGAATGGCCTGAACCTAGGCTCTTCTTTTTCCGTCCCTTCTTGAGCTTTATGAGGCTTCGACGTCACTGCCTTTGGTTTCTTTTCAGGTTCTTTGTAATCCAAGGGTGGTGCAAAATCTACTTCACAATCCGTGTCAGTTAGGGATACTGCATTGAGTGGCTTGGTTTCCAGTATATCTAGGTAATAGTCTTCCTGGCTATGGGTGATCATGATGGTATCCCCAGTGGTCGCACAGGAGAATTTCTTCAGTGTTTCTTCAAGCAGATCCTTAAGGTTAGGTTGGTCTATGAATTTTGTGGTATGAGGTTGTATCTTCATCTGTGTGCCTTTCGGAAGGTGTGTGTTGATCAAGTTCACGAGATCGCCTTCAAGCAGTTGCATGTTCTTCATCATCGAGCTCGGCAAGCAGACGAATCCCTCTTCTGCGGTGAACTCCTGGACCCCACAGTGTGAAACGCGTCCGGACCGAGGGTTCTTGATCTCGAAAAGCATTGGGAACTGGACTCCTGATGAGAGAAGATGCTCAAGAGCCGAAGTAGGCATTATGACTCGGTTGCCATCTCCAACATCTGATTGAGAACACCGATAAGTCAGTTCAGTGGAGGTTTGAGCTTCTCTCTTCTC
The DNA here is from genome assembly GCA_033070095.1 of Escallonia herrerae. Taxonomy (NCBI): domain Eukaryota; kingdom Viridiplantae; phylum Streptophyta; class Magnoliopsida; order Escalloniales; family Escalloniaceae; genus Escallonia; species Escallonia herrerae. Next base: position 153,323 of record JAVXUP010000327.1, read on the forward strand.
AGTTGGTTCAGGGGAGGTTTGAGCGATTCTGTCTCCGATTTGCTGGGAGGAGGGTTGAACTTTTCTTTTCTTGGTCGGATCGGAGGAGCATTGAGCTTTCCTCTTTCTGTGAAGGCTCTTGGTATCGGAACCCGGATTCATGTTGGTAAAGAGAAGCAAGATGGTTTCTCAAACTTCTTTGAAAGCTGCATACGCTGAGGAAGTTGTGGAGAGAAGCAGTGGATGCTGGAGCTTATATAATAGTGATAACGGAAAGAGCCAAAAGTCCTAATATGTTTTGGACATGTATATACTTCAAAAGTCTTAGTACGTTAGGATTTGGTAGTCCTGTCGTGTCCCAGTATAGCAACCATAATTAGTTTTGGCAAGCCCAAATCCACCTTCTCATTGGTTTAACTAAAAATCCTTTTGTTGTCAAGAAGGGTGCTTTAGTGACATTCTTTTGATTCTTACGTGACAATGTAAGTAGAAATCTAGTAATAAAAGGAGCAAAGCTTACCTTTCATCGGAAACAAAGGGCAGCAAATTTTCCTTACAGGCGCTGATCAGATTGCTACTTTTAAGTGACTAATAACATTGATTGAGTAAAGGGTTGTGAATTCCACTTTCCCTTCTTTAACAAGGAGCGTCAATTTTCATGCTTTGCGTGTTTTTTTATTCCCTCATTTTGCCATTGAAAAGTGTATTAGTGACAAAGTTCATTCCCATAAGAAGCATTACACGACTCGTTATTCTTTTTCAATGGTTGCCCATCTAAATGCCCGCCTATACCCATGAGAGACTCGAATCTAGGGTTTGCTTCATCATCACCGCCTTAGTTCACTTTTTTTTGGGTTCCTTATAGTCCAAAGATAGGCTTGGTTTCTACTGTATCAATGTAGTAGCGGTGATAATTATGTGTGATCCTGATCGTATCACCACTGATAATAACATAGGAATATACTTTCAGCGCAAAGGCCTCAAACACGTCGCTAGGGTTGGAAAGACTTGTGAACTTCATGGTGTGAGGCCACAACTACATGTATGTACCTTTCTTGAGGATCGATCGTGGCCTTTGTCTTCACGACCTGACTCTTGAACTTCATGGTGTGAGGCCACAACTACATGTATGTACCTTTCCCGAGGATCGATCGTGGCCTTTGTCTTCACGACCTCAGACTCTTGAACTTCATGGTGTGAGGCCACACTACTACATGTATGTACCTTTCCCGAGGATTGATCGTGGCCTTTGTCTTCACGACCTCGATGTCGCCATGTTCTTCATCATCCAGTTGGAAAAGCAGACCAACCCTCTTCTTCGGCCGTGCTAAACTCTACATCCCCATAGTGCTAGATGCGCTCGTTACTAGGGTTTGTGATCTCGAAAAGCATAGGGTGCTCGAATTAAGTGGAGTACGCCCAGACTTTCAAGGGCTGAAGGAGGCATTGTGACTAAGTTCCCTTCTTCGAGATGTGACTTATTGATGTGGGATAGTGGAAAACATCCATAATCTTTTCAAAAGGCTCGTTACTTTCATGTTCTTCATTAGAATACCTGTTATATATGTCTTCTTCATCCTCCTCATAGGAGCTTTTGTGTTCATTCATTTGTTTATATATGCCATTATAAATGTTCTTCATTTGCTTATATATGTCAAGAGTTACCTTTGTCCTTTGTGGCTCTCCGCTTTGTATAACAGAATATTAGAACACGGATCTCATTTTTCAATCCACTGGTACCTAATTTTTTTTTCTCCTCTTTCCAAAACTGCCTCCCAAATATAATAATAATAATCTATTACTACTTATAATGAGAACAACATTTTTTATTTTTGGTGTAACATTTTTTTGGTGTTATACTGAAACTCGTCCAGGTATCAACACGTGTTCATGTTAATAAGGATAAAAATGTAAACGAACACTACCCACCGTCCACTCGGTCCCATGCTTTATGTTACTGTTCTCCTTCCTGCATTTCTTTTTTTTCATTTTCTGCTTTGCAATTCCATTTCTCCCTTAACCACTCGCAATCTGCAATTATGGAAAATTCAATCCGTTCACATTTCATCTCAATAGCTAGCAAATATGGAGACAGAGCGATTGATATGGGTGAGGCTGTTGAAGGTCGTTGCCGTAAAGTTTCCCTTTCGACGTTGCCGTAAGTTGGAGGCCGTTGAAGGCCTTGGGTGAGGAGGTTCGTGGTGGTGCGATTTGTGAGATTGATGGCGTTTGGTAGGGGTGCATCACCGTCGATTTGTGAGATTGGTGGCGTTTGGACAATCGGCAGTGCTCGCGGCCACGTGGATGGACGTTGGTGGTGGCACTCGAGCGACGGCGGTCATGGCTGTCGATTGGTGGCTCTAGGCATGCGCCTGGGATTAGTGTTTGTGCGGTACTGAGGCAGTGGTGGCTTACTGGCTGCGTTGCGTTGGGGAAGTGGGTAACTGCTATGCTGTTTTTAGATGCTGACCATGTGGATCCTCTTCGCGATTTGCTCGACTCTACTCGGAGATGTTGCTTTTGGTTCAGTGGATAGGTTAGCAGTTTTGCATCAGGACACTACCCAGTAATGGCGAGTGACTCTTAAATTATATTGATACAAGGACATCCAATTTTTGGTTGGTGCACTGTTGGGTAGCTCTCCTAAGCGGAGTGCCCAGCAGGAGAATCAGTCGGGTGTCATGAATGATACGCATTACATTAAGGTTAGTTCCACAGACAACGATTCTGCTTCTTTCACTGCCACGTTCCTTCCATCCATAGCGTCTGCACCTAGCACAAGTTTGTTGAGTAAAGCTAAATTCTTTGTTAGTTATATAGATAGCCCTTGATCCAATCTGCATGTCGTGGTGGACCTTCTACTTCTGATGGCTGGGATGTAGATGATCATGGATAAATTGATACACCACCGCCAAAGGAACCTTCTACTTCTAAGTGCAGGTTAGTGGTGGTTTACTGGCGACGTTGGGTCGTCGTGATGGCCGAAGACAGTGGCTATGGCTCTCTGCTGGTGGGTGTGGGCCGTGCGTCTGCTGGTGGGTGCGTGTGAGAGAGAAAGTGCAGGGTAGTGGGGTGGGGAAGTTGAATACTGTAACATGTGCTCTTTTTTAATTAACAAATATGATTTAAGTAACATTGAAACTGTTTGTTTCGTTAACTATTTGAAATCTAATTTGGATATGAAATTCAAATATGATACTTACCAATTCCCTGGAAAATGTTAATGCAGAAAATATTATTTATTTATCCCTATAGTTTTAATGATTTTACTATAGTTTAGACTTTCTTTATTTTTGTGTAATTCCCTTTTGGTGTTACACTTCGGTGGTTAAAAATTATCTTTTTAAAATTTAAAAATGATGAAGTTTGATGATATCTAGGGATTTAAGCGGCAATACAACTATTTTTCTTTAATTTGTATCAAACACTGCGTAAACAGAGACCTGATCGGGCATGCATTGATTGTGTGTGCACGACAGCTCGTAATAATAATAATAACAGAAAAAAGAAAAGAAAGGAATTAACCCTAACATAATGATCTCCAAAAAAGCCGAAAGCCGGCCAAGTAAAACCAAAGCCTAAATTGACCGCCCTATGTATATCTACAAACGATAATGGGCTGGGCTTGAGAAGGCTCGCCCTACGGGCTTTTCAACAGAATGGGTCGGAGTGGGCCTGGTCCACCGGTCAAACGTCTCGGGCTTGCACCGTGCTTCCTCATGAATATGAGGACCCAACCTTAGTCCAAAATCCAGAGCCGGAAATGCCCCAATTTTTTTTTTTACGAAAAAAAATTATTTTTTTTAGTCTTTTAAATTTTGCAATAAACTTAAATCTATGATAAATTTTGTTTATGAGCCCTCTTCTTTTAATTCGGGTTTGGGACTAACTGCTTGTAAACAAACATGTAAAATTATTTATTTTTTCATATATAGAGAAATTAATTGTTCACAAAAAATGAAGTAAATTAAAATGTAATTTTGACTTTATATATATTTAATTTGTTTGAAAAATATCTACTCTGACAATGTAAATTATATTATGACAAAAATATATCCTAAAATATTAAGAAAAGAAAAAGGAAAAAAATACCTAGTCATCTGGAAAATTATTGATGCTCAAATTGCTGCTCTTCTGATCGTCAATTAGTTTATCTCGGTCACTGTATTTTGCATCAAGATAATTCTTTTAACAAATGTATAACTCCAATGATTCAGGACTAAGACGACTGCTACTGTCGTTCAACCCTTCTCACTCACAAAAAAATACGACTCTGAGGCAACCGTGGAAACTTACACCGGTTGTACATCATTGGCAAGCTGATAGTACACCACTCTTGGTTGTTTAGCAACTACAGCTTCAGCACCTTTAAAATATGACCTATAATATATTTTGATTGCTCGATGATGTATTGCGCACCCACACGTCAACATAAGTTCGACAATACTTATAAAGTTGTTCAAATGACGAACTTATAGAAGTTGTGTAGATGCACATCTCATCCAATGCCTATTAATATGTGAACTACTACTGTCACTATCATAGCTTAAATATTTTAAACAATATTTACACTGAACTTTGGGTATGCCTTCAAGTATAACCCTTATAAAATTCTCTCAACACTTAGGCTCTGTTTGACAACACTTTCAGTTTTGGTTTTTAGTTTCAAAAAAAAGACTAAAACCAGTTTAATTTTTTTATGTTTACAAAAACAAGTAGGTGTTTGATAATCCAGTTTTTATTTTGAGTTTTATTTTTTGGGTGTTTGATTACCAGTTTTTTCTTTGGTGGTGGTTTGCGGTGGCGGTAGTGGGGCGTGGCGGTGGCCGACAGTGGTGGTGGTCTAAAAAAAAAACCAAAACTGAAAATCGAAACTCATTTTTGGAGTTTTCAAAAACAGTCTTGATTTAAAAACTGATTTTTTAAACTGAAGAAAAAAAAAACTGGTTACCAAACGCGTTTATTTTTTTCAGTTTACAAAACTGAAATAAAGAATTGAAAAATAAAGTGTCAAGCGAGACCTTTAGTTTTGAACTTTTTATCTGACTTTTCAACTTCTGGTGGACTCGAGACAGCATTACTCGGTCCTTACTCTCCAGGACCATTCATTGAGTGAAGACTGTGTGCGTGTAGGAGTATAAGTGTTACCAAAAGAACTTCGTTCTTGACTAACATGCTATTAATCTTGTGATTGTGTATATTGAAATTGAAAACCAGGAATACTTTGGTTAAAAGCCATAATATTTTGGATGTCTATAAGCACTAGTGGTTCCTCTTGAAATTGTGGTGCTTGTGTGGTGGACATTTTCTGGTTACGTGATTTTGATTCGATTGAAGTAGATCTATTTTTTAAAGTGTTTGAAAGATAAAAAAAAGTAATTAATAAGGCTAATTAAATAGCAAAAGAAATAAAAGTATTAAATAACAATGTGTTCCCAACCTACTTTAGTGGTACCCAAGGACCCACCAGAGTCCCGTTTTGCACAACACATCACATAGTCAATGGTCAATTTTTCAATGCTTCCAATCGGTCATAATGCGCACGCTTAAGTCACGTGCACATCTCTTCACTTTTTCATGACAATTTATGACTAAATTTATTTTTTGCACGTGATCCATGGTCACCGGCATAACTACTTCGACGTGCCGAACTTAACGCAAACGTGAACATTGGCAGTTGGCGTGGCTTCCCCTTTGGGGGGGGGGGGGGGGGGAGTGACGACCACCTTTCTTTTGCACTCGTTCGAACACCATAGTGCCCGTAATGCTTGCATGTTGCCCATAACCATGTGCCATCTCCATGACGGCGGGCGTTGCCTGCGGCTTGCGCTCCATCTCCGGGACACTCGATTGGCGCCCATGTGCCGCCTCCACGATAGAATCACTCACACCTATGCACCCCTCATGCGTCACGTGCCCCTGGCACGACGCCCACTTCTGCGACGGTCGTCGCCAGTGTTTATGCGCTGCTTCCATATTATGTGCCCACGACACTAGGTATTGTCTCGCGCCGGTCGTCGCAGCGTCCATGAGCCATTCTCATGTCTAGTGTCGTTGGCACTGCGCTCATGCGCCACAATCATGTCTCGTGTTGAGGGCACTGCGCACATGCGCCACAATCATTTCTTGTGCCGTTGGCAAGGCTCCCATGTGCCACAATCATGTTACATGCCCTGGGCACTACACTCATTCACCATATAATGCGCCCCACCATCGACGTGAAACATGCTTCGACCCACTCTCCGGAGTGTGCAACATTTTAAGGGGCTTCGTTAGCAATGCTCTGGCACGAGGACCTTTCGTAGTGGGATAAGCTCGCTACCACAGAATCTATCGTCGCCTGGGGTGACTTGCATGACACAAGGCACGTCTGAGCAGTGACCACGACCACTCACATTACCGGTGATCATCGGCGCCCTCAGGACGATGACCCCCGAGTCACTTCGAGACAGGAGTAGGTACTCGGAAGGCATCGCGCCTAGTTCACCTGGCAGTTGGGCACATGGAGTCTCCATCACTGTTGTCAGGTTCTTTCTGAGTCTCTTGACGCACCCCCGTGGGATTTAGCAAGGGCCTGGACCGGTGGCTAAGGTAACATGCTTACTCTGATCATGCCGACGCTATGTGGTCACCCTTCTCAGATAGGTAGAGCGACGCTGTGTAGAGCAGGCAACACGAATATGGGAACCGACAGTCCAACGGAGAACCTGTATTTTTAGACTCCGTGGTGACGTGTCACTCCCAGTGGATGACATATGGCAATTGGTGACACATGCGTACTTTTGCCTATAAATAGTGGACTTTGGAATTCATTTTGGGGGATAATTTTCTCATTCGATAAAAGCACTTTCTCATTCTAGAATTCAGAGCTCTTGAATTCTAGAGAGAGAAACACAATTGGACTGTGACATTGAACATAACATCAACCGTGACATTGGACCTCGACTCGGACCCTAGTTTGGACTGTCGATTATCGACCCTATTCATCTCAGCCTTGTCTCCATATCACTGCCACTCCTCACGACCTGTCTGGAAAGCTTTGCTCTTTGCCCTTACTCCACCCTCGCTGCATCTCATTTTGTACATCTGGCAGCTGACTCAGACTGCATCCTATGTGATACCTCCACGTATGTACGAACCCACTTTTCTTGACATCACAATGTTTAGTTAAAATCTATTAATATTAATTGAAGAATGCTTATAATTGAAAATTTGATAGAGTTAGTATTTAGTAACAAATAAGAATGTACAAGAAAACTAGTAGAATGTAGATAAAAGAGAGTTATGAATTAATGTAAAAAAAATGTGAAGATAATGAATCAATTTATGAATTTTTTAAGCCACAATTGACCAAAATACATCTACAAACTAATCCTTTATTGTTGTTGTCAACAGAAATATTTAAAATTGTATAAAATAGTTGTTAGAATAATGTTGGACTAAAGTACTCCTCAAACTAGCATTATATAACTGTTGGATTGGTAAGAGTGTATTTTTAAAAAACTCTGGCCGTTGAGGAGAACCGGAGAATATAACCTCGCCGGGCTTGGACTTGCTTGGACTTGGCCGGGCTGGGCTTTACACAAACCAGGCCGGGCCGAACTATTTTAGGAGGAAAATGGAACTCAGCCCAGGTCGAGGCCCTAGGCCCTTCGGGCACAGGCCTCCACTGTTCACTTAACGGGCAGGGTCAACCCGGATTTTTCCGGGGCTGATCGGGGGGCCCGCCCCGTTTGACACGCATATATCTACCCCAATCAGGGGTTTTCAGATCAAGGGTTCCCAACCCACACGCACTTAGAGAGAAGAACACACGCACACAGAGGTAGAATCGAAAGATGGACAGAGAGTGGGGCTCGAAGCCGGGCAGCGGCGGCGCCGCCTCCGCCCAGAACGAGGCCATCGACCGCCGTGAGCGGTTGCGCAGGCTCGCCCTTGAAACTATCGATCTCGCCAAAGACCCCTATTTCATGCGCAACCATCTCGGCAGGTATACAATCATACAAACATTGCTCTCTCCTTTCTATTATTTTGTTTCCTCCTGTCGATTGAATTTCTGCCGTTTGGCTGTTCACGACATGCCGGGGTATATTTTGGTTGCATTTTGCCATGTACTAATTCAATCCTAAGGAATTTGCAAAATGTCAAGAGGGAAAATTTCCATGGGATTGAGGAGCTACAATTTGAGTTGAATTTAGATGGTCGAATTGATTCCGCCGTAGAAATTTGTAAGAAGACAAAGGGGACATTCGATATTCGGTAACATAATTCGCTTAGGATCCAACGAATTGAATTTGCAAATTTACTGATTCGATGCAAATCCACTTTCAGTCTGCGCACTGACATTTCTTGTAGCGCAGACTAGGGCAATCGGGCTGTGGACTGGTTTTCCAGGCAAGTCTTTTGGAATTTAAATGGAGAAAACCTGCCCCTTCGGGCCAGTTAATGAACACACTACAAACGGCCAATTTAATGATTAGAGTTCACTTCAAAAAGATGCAAGGGAGGGGAGTTGACCCCTGGACCACTAGATTATTGGCTGAGTTCGTGCCACTAAGCTATCCTCAATTTGTCTTTTTTTTGGTCTGTTTTTATAGAAAGATTGTAAATATGCAATGCTGCTTCTTAAATGTACTATTTATAAATTTAGGAGATGCTATTTTTTTAAAATTGATGATATCCCGCATCGCACCGGCACCCACACCCGAACTCGTACCTGCACCTTGTTACCTTGGTATAGACCTATAAGTAGGTATATTGTGTGTAAATCTGTTGATGCATTTGTTTATATTGGATTTGGTTTTGTAGTTATGAGTGCAAGCTTTGTCTGACCCTGCACAACAATGAGGGGAACTACTTGGCGCATACGCAGGGGAAGCGGCACCAGACCAATCTGGCCAAGCGAGCGGCTCGGGAGGCGAAGGACGCTCCTGCGCAGCCGCAGCCGCACAAGCGAAAAGTCAGTCTCAAAAAATCAGGTAATTTGTTTTCTTAAATGATTATAGCTTAGCTGCTAAATAAAGTAATTAGTTTAGTGATATTTAGTTTTTGCCTTCCTGATGGTTCTGTAATGCTAGTCTCATTTTCAAAAGCTTTTTATTAGCGCTGTACCAATCTAGTTCATGCAGGGAGCCTGGTGGTGTTGGGGTGGGGGAAGAAATGAATCTAGCATCTCCTCGATTCCAGAGTAATGAATTTTACATTCGCATGACTATGGTGTTAGTGACAAATTTCTACCAGTTTTGAGATTTTTTGTTATTTAATTTGTTCTGTCATTGGCAGTGATATGAAAAATCAGACAAGTAGCCTCTACAGCTTGGGCTAGTTCTTGTAATTATAGTTAGACTTCAGTATTGTATCTTCACAATGTTAAGTAGGTGATGCATGATAACCCAGTATTGTGAGCGTACTCTTATCAATAGCAAAATATAATAGCTCTGGTGGCCACAATGTTTCTTTCACAGTCTTATCTTTTCAATAAGTTTTCCGTTAAGCGAGTACACTTTTTTTGTCTACCATGCCATAATAATGCAAACAACCCTGTTCAAACCTTTTTTGTTCAAATTTAAGTATCAATAAAATGACATTAAAGCTACAAAGTTCATCTAAGTTCTGATACGACTGATACGATTCTCCATATGGTTTTCACCAGTAACAGTGACATCATTCCAAAAGAATAAGTGTCGAGTTCAAGGTTTTTACATATTTTAAGATTATGGCGACCACACATTTAATCCGGTTTACGCTAGTATGTCATTTACTTGATAAAGGAGCCTAACATTTCCAATGCGAGTAGGAACTTGCCAATCTTTTTGACGCTTCCTTTTTTTTGTGAATTGGATGGGTTGATCAAACCTTGAGGCTTTGGATTATTTTTTAAAACTATATATTCAGACCTCAAGTGTAACCCAAAAGCATTATTCGTTTTAACTCCACGCCAAAACGTTTAAGCAGAGTGTGAATCAGTTGATAAGGGAGTGAATTCAACCCAACTTCTTGCCTCGTGGTTTACTTCAGGTAGCCCACAAGCGCATGAACACACACATTTAAGTCTATATATGTGTTTTGATTCTGCATATTGCTGTTAGATTCATTTTATCTACCTTTTGCAGGTTCCAGCATTCGATCAATAGAGTGAAGTATGTATGTGCTCATTCCTTCATTAGTATTTGAGTGTTAGTTTTATTATGCACCTGATTGGTGCTTCTTACTAAAACTGCCAAATATTATAAGATGGATCCAAAGTTATAAGCAATGGATGTTGTTGCGTGACATTTACAGTTTGAGCTATTATAAATCTCAGTTATGATGAAACTTTTTCAGTTCCAGTCTTATGTTAATTTTAGTCATATGACTTGTTTGGCTTATATTTGTTTCTGGCGTTCTTGCAGTGAAAATTGGCCGGCCTGGCTACCGCGTGACGAAGCAATTTGATCCGGAGACTAAACAGAGATCTCTTCTTTTCCAGGTTTGAAATTGAATCTTGCAGGACCATACAAAATATTAATGATGTATGTTTAAAACTAGTAGGCATCTCACAGTGCTCGAAAGATGCATTAGCCTCGTTTATTTTGCCGTTTTCAAATGTATATCCGTTTCTTTAAACATGGGAATAGGAGACTTTTAGGCCTTAAATAGGATGCATCTAGTTTTCAAAACATAGATGATAGTAATGTTACAATGTCTTCGTATTTTCAAACAGAGAGACACAATGTTTGCATTGTAGATTGTACCAACTTATCAGAGATAAAAAAGATGTAGTCTTTTAAACTCGAATATGTAGGAAAATGGTAACTTAGAATTGAAATGAGGAGAGAAAAAAGTGAACTGTTTGCGTTTGGGTTTTATTAATAATGTCTAAGAGTATTGCCTTCAAGAAGAGGTAACTATAAGCAGAATGAAGTAGGAGAAAAGTGCCACTGGTTTCTGAACCCTTAGCCTCTGGGTATGTCTGAAGAGTCATGCAGTGAACTTGTAGCTTAACGGGTAGGAAAGTTTTTGTCGAATGTAAAAGGCAAATCTTGCTTTGTTTTTTTACTTTTTATTCTTAAAGTGGTACGGCGTAGTTACAAGTTAATATTTGTAGTGGCTGTCCTCAGCTTTAGGAATGCATTTGTTTGACTACTTTGTCTATACAGATTGAGTATCCTGAAATTGAGGACAACACAAAGCCAAGGCATCGCTTTATGTCATCCTTTGAGCAGGTATTACATGTCAGCTTTTTATTTTTTACACTGTACTTTCTGCTAAAATGCATCGTTGATCCTCTGAGTGGCCTTTTGATTGTGATATACATTGTCATGTGAGGTAACAGAAAGGTCTTGTCGGATTGGCCATATTTTGAAGTGAATTCTTTATGCCCAGAGCAGTGATGGTGCCATGTTCTAGGGAGTGACTTAAAATGAACCCAGTGCATTTTGAACATGATTTAATGTGGCATTATGTGTTACTGATGCATGTTTTGCAATTTCAATCCATTGAAAGTTTTCTCGAGCCATATGAAAAGGTTCAAGCTGGGTCTTCAGCTCCACTTCTAGACATTTAAGCTCCATTTCCATTGCTAAAGGTCCATACAGTCACTTAAGCGACAAACTTGACTAAAAGTGGAGCGCCAACAATGAACAAGGCAAACTAGAGAGCCTTAATTCATATCTGGTTATGCTTATGGAGCCTTAATCCATTTCTTGTTGCTTCTGCCACTGGTCTAAAGAAATTTAACTTCCTTCTTTAGCTTACATGATCGGCATTTGTGGGTATTGCAAGCATCAAGTTTGTGAACCTCACTTTTGGAAAGTATACTGAACTTTTTGACATGTTATAGGGTGTCTGTGGCCTATCTTCTTAGCTTCTGCATAGAAATGCCTCAGTCCTATCCTGTCTGTGGCAATGCTATATGTCAAGATTGAATTGCAATTCAGCATCACATCCTAATCTTTGTATTTCTTTGTTGGCAGAGAGTCCAATCTTTTGATAAAAGATACCAGTATCTCCTGTTCGCAGCTGAGCCATATGAGATCGTTGCTTTCAAGGTAATATAATATTGTACTTACACATTAATGCCTTTACATGTATATATTTGTCGAATGTTGGTTTTCGGTTATTCTGACTCCGTCCATATTTATTCCAGGTTCCTAGCACAGAGATTGACAAGTCGACTCCGAAGTTCTTCTCACATTGGGATCCAGACTCTAAAATGTTCACGGTCCGTGCGTTTAGTTACTGTAGTTTAAAAATACAAAGTCATATATTTTCACAACTCTGTTGGTCAGTAATCATCTGGGTTCGCTAAGACAGAACCTGAGTAAATTGTGTGGATTGTATCTGACAAAGTTGTTTGATGGACCAATATACAGTTGCAGTTGTACTTCAAAACAAAGCCACCAGAGCCAAAGCCTGTAGCAAATGGGACAGCAGCTCCGCCACCTCCCCAAGCTCCACCACCGCCGCCACCTCCACCACAAGGACTTCCACCAGGTGCTCCTAGGAGTGCTCCTCCACCACCTGCGCCTGGATCTCTGCCGCCACCCCCTGTGATGGCAAATGGACCTAGGCCTATGCCACCAGGTGCATCTTTACCTGCCCCTCCGCCGCCTCCAGTTGGCAGTGGCTCGATGGCAAATTTTACCCCTGGCGCTCAGATGGGCAGGCCCCCTATGCCGCCTCCACAAGGTTTTCCAGGTCAACAGATGCAAGGTCAGGGACTTCGTCCACCCCCGCCGCCTCCTAACATGGGCTGACATAGTGTAGGGTTAGGGCAGGAAATATGCGTTGGTGCGTTTATCCATGCTGATTCCAGAGTCAACGATTCTATTGCGGTAATATCGTGGTAATTAGGCAGACCGATCAAGAACGTGATACCAGTCCTGCATTCTGAGACAGATGTGCGTATGTGATACCAGAATTATGGGATTATGGCACTTTAATTAAACTGTTTTCCGGGTTCTAGCTAGGTTATGTCATTAGTTGTGCCTATCCACCTGCAAATTTGTTTTTCTCCAGAAGGTACTAGAATTTGTACTTTATGCCCCTATTTTATGGCCATTATTGTAGGCCCATTACCTGTTCCTCGTAGGAATCGCCTTAAACAAAAAAAAAAGGAAGAAAAAAGGCAAAAAGTACATGTTTTCGTCCTCCATGGGAGTACTTCAGAGGCTCTGATTATAGTATTATGCAATAACAATGAAGTAGATATAGATCTGTGTATTGCCCCAATTGAAAAATAGGATGTTAAAGTCCATATGAAACACAAGGTGCGATACTTCTTTTCCCAATCAAGAACCCCACCTCTTACCGTAGCATGGCAATCATGAATTCTGAGCCAGCTGCTATTGCTAGAATGTAGTCATCTTAAGCGAGTTTCTTGTGTTTTGTTGTCAAGTCGCGTGCATGTAGATTCGTACAAACAAAATAAAAAAATCCAAGAAGATTGTGCCTGTGATAGGATGCATAAGCTTTTCGCATTTAGCTAGGAACATACAAAATCTGATTTAGCGTGCATAATAGTATGCATTAATTGACGAGAGCGAGCGCATGTACACGCATTGAGAAGTGTGATAGCATCAGCTAAATGGTCATCGTAAACATCCTACTTCATTGAAAGGCCTAATGAGCTGGTTATACTGATCTGAATTTATGATACCAACCTCTTGCTTGCTGACTTCATCAAAACAACCACCCATATGCTTACAAACTAAGGTTGTTGGAGCTACCAATATTCGAAGAAAACTGGAAAGTAGTGCAAATTCTTCCGAATCTAGATGCATTGGGGACCTCGACCTAGAATTACTCAGAGAAGCCGACAGAATTTGCACTGGCTCGGAAGTTTGAAAGAAGATTTTATTTGTACGTGGCCTAACTTGGTCAAATATAAACTCATTCCTTTCCAAAATATTCTAGAGGCTTGAAACGTCAATATGCCGGGGTCTGGAGAAAACTTCAAAAGCACGCAGGAACAAATGTTCTTGTCAAGCCTTGTATCTCCATTAAATTAAAAGATGAAAAGGAAACAGGACGTGGAGTTCCCAAGTTTTCCCTGTGTCGTCTTACTTCTCAACACGAACTAGTTCAGGAAAAGGCATTTACGCCATTGTTTGTGCCGCAGAAACTAGGAGAATCAAATTCATGGCGCTGGGGTGTTGGGGAGAGATGCATCATATTTCTTTCACAAAAAATTTACATTTTTGGTACTAATGTCTTTTTTGTTTCCCATATTGAATTCCCTTGGGGTTCATTGTCGCCAAGCCTTGAAAATTAGGGCGGTCTAAGACTGTTTTTAGGAGCACTTATCCATGGGCTTCCAGCTACCGCGAATCTCCACAATGCGTTAACATGCTCGGCTGTTCATTGTCGCCAAGCCTTGAAAATTAGGGCGGTCTAAGACTGTTTTTAGGAGCACTTATCCATGGGCTTCCAGCAACTGCGAATCTCCACAATGCGTTAACATGCTCGGCTGAAGCGTACTCGATGCCCACTCGTGGACCAATTAGTATGTTCTCTGGTTCCGGTCCATCTAATAGTTCTAACCCACCTGGGGTCAGGCCAAAAAGTTTTTACTGAAGGTGCATGAAGTTTGAAGGCATCCTAAAAGAATTACATGCTCAAAACCTTACCAGGGGTAAAAAGAGGATGGTTAGACCATTCAGTTGAAAGTCCAAGTGCCTGACCAACCTGCAAAAAGAAGTTTATTAGACAGAAGTGACAAGGAATCATTAAGCCAACAGAACAAAAAAGGTTCAAGGAACTAGAGCACATATACTGGGGAGGGCAAATGATTTCTCCTGAACAGATGGAAGAAGTGTCATCAAATTCAGGTTTGCGAGCAAATGTGCAGGTCTGCAAAATGCTAACGAGTGGTAATGATGTGGCTATGGTGAATTCGCCGGCTCCAACCTTAACTTAGTTTTAGTTCATTCTTATAGAGATTGAGCCAGTTTCACAACCAACTTGAGCAAATAATATGTGAAAAATAACACGTTGTATGCTTGATTTTACTCTTAAAGTAGTGTCTTCGGATTGTTTCCTTATGCATGAGCAAGTCCATTACCATGGTATTCAATTATCATCAGCAAGAGAATATGCACAACATGGGGCTGACTGGAACACTAAACACAAACTGAAGCTTGAGCTCATGCAGTCTAGTGTCAGCATTCATGAGAACCATTAGAAATATTTTAGGCAAAGCTATCACTTCAAAGAAGTCTATAAGATTTTCGAATTTCTATAAAAAGCAAAAGATGAAAAGCTGGGTTAATCAGCTGAGAGACTTGGCAGCAGGTCATAGTGAAGGGGCTATGCCTGGTCATTGGACCAAGGAATATACTGTTAATACATAAACATAGGGTTGTGGTCAACTCAGCATTAGTTAATCAGATTTAGTAAATTTCATATGCCTTGTTGCATTACGTAAAGCACCGAAGTTCCTGCAGCACAAAATGGACTTTGAGGGATCATATTTTAATTGCAACAGGAACAAACCGTTACAATATTCTATGCAAGCATCAGCAACAGCAACCTGGCCAAGAGAATAGTTCTAGATTAAACAACTGAAAGCAGTATGTGATTGAGAAGGAACATTTTCTAGTTGGTTTTTTGCCTTGTTGCATTAATTGTATATGGACTTTGAATCATATTTTAATTGCAACAGGAACAAACTATTTATGCAAGCATCAGCAACAGCAACCTCAGAGAGTTCTAGATTAAACAACTGAAAGCAGTATGTGATTGAGAAGGAACTTTTTCTAGTTTAATTGTATATAAACTTGGAAAGGACACTACTTGATGGCTTCAGAAGCTGCGAAAGTCTTTACAATATTTCTACTGTTTCCCTTTGTTATGTATCTTTTACCTTATTGATAAACAGCAACTCGTTCCTTCCAGTTTGTTGTAGGGTCGGTGAGGAGGAAAGGAGATATCTGGTGGGAAGGGGGTGAGGTTCTGATGGTCAGGGAGGTCCAAGGTCCCTGTTAAGTTACCATGTGCTCTAAAAGCTTAAGCTGTTAGAGAATGGACCCAACAATATTATCATGCTTAACAGTCCCAACAAAATGATACTTCTAAGGCTTGAAAGAAGAAAAAAGATCTATATCTAAGTACTTCGATTAATGGCATAACAAATCATGAACACCAAACACTAGCCCACCTGTTACCATGAGCACAAATTCCTTCACTTCTAATATTTAGGAACATAGCACAAAAAAATGTCAGCAATTTCTGGACTGAAACTCCTGCTGTATAACTCTCAGATGATAAGTGATAAAATTTGGATTACAGGTCCGCACTATGGACAAAATCAAGTTAAGACTGAAATTCATTCAACACCAAAACCAAGAATTGGTTCTTACTTTTTTCATTTCTGCTATCTTTATTTCTCATCTTTTGTTTCCTAGAAATTAGGAAAGACATGGAATTTATTATCCTAGAATTTGTCTGTATGAGTTTACCCAGAATGTCAAGAGTGAAAACCTATTAATATGTAGATGCCACAGGAGTCAGATATTTTCACAATGATTATCCAACTCTCGGAAAGGAAAATCTAGTTGAATAGAGATCCGTGAACATAAAAAAGAAATTAATCAAGAGAAGGGCTGAACTAACCTTCCCAGGCCCAGTAAGAAGAACAGACTTCTCTGTTTTAAGGCCTCGACGTTGCTGAATAGTTTCCAGTCCTGAAAAGTTGTTCAACAGGTAAAAACAACTTTCAAATGTAATAGTCGTGGTTAACCCTAGCAAGAAGATGTTCTTGCACTGGGAGTTTCCATACTTTTAACTCTCTTGACCTTTCCTATCCTATACTTCATTGTTCCTCGTCCCTCTGAGCGGAAAGCTCTTGAATCCACATTTTGCAGGTCTTAACCAACTAGGTGCCAAGTATCAACTCTTCTGAAAAACTATTCGTAAATCCTCCAAACCAACTTTATTTAGTCCTTTATTTAGTGGATCATACTTGCCAGTTAATTGAGCAAAATTGTGACATTTCAAATAAATCTGCCATCTGAGCTGTAGCAACTACAAAAGCGATCCAGCCTAGCAAGTACATTTTTAGCTGCCTTTAGGTCACATTACTAAACAACAAAATGACAGGACAGAAAGGGCTAGCTATTGAAAGCACAAATTGGAATACAAAAGTTGATTCATTATCAGTAGAAAATTACCACTGACAGGGCAGCAGGAACGGATCAGAACGGCTGCTCCAGCTCCTTCTTTGTCTGCCACTATATTGAGCATTGAATGCAGACCGTAGCAAAGGTAAACATATGCATGTCCTCCAGGTCCAAACTATTTGAACATCAATTGCAATGGATTATAATCAATAATCAGATTATACACTTGAAGGTTTGCTTGTGCTTCAATCTGCTTGTCTATTTGGCGGCCGTTGGAGGAAAGAAGGGAAAGGGGGATTGGGGGGCGAGGGGGTGGGGGGGTTGGGGATTGTTTGGAAATAAGACTCGGAATGTGAACTACCAATGGCGTTAAATTAAGGAAAAGCTACTCATATGTTCATATTTGGGAGGGACTCATTTTACTTCCTGTAGGACTGCAACAAATTAATTTAAATGTGCTGCTTTCGTAAGTGGGTGTAAAGCTATAAACCCACAGGCCTCGGTGACATGGGCCTTGTGAATTGGGCCATCCTTTTAATTCCATTCTACATGTGAGAGGTCTGACTGAACCTGAGCTCACAATGCCAGGGCACTCGCTCGAACAAATTATGGCTCCCTCGACACTCTATGATATCACAGCCCCTCCACATGAGTATACATCTACACACAAGGACGCACAGCCAGCATAAATGACCTGCCAATCTGCCATCGATCACCCACGTAAGGCTTTAGGTTATCGAAAATCGATAAGTTAACTATTACGTTCATCAGACACGGAGTCGGGGGCCACCTATTTATTCCACTACGACGTGGGATCTTCATGATGTCATTTACCTGTCTAACCTAATACTCCCACACGTTTGGCACACACATTACCAATCAGCCACCTAACTCATGAACCCATTTGGATTGCCAAATCAGTATAATAAGATTTAGCTCTTACACGATCTCTTTAATGACCCTTTTCCTTTTCCTGCAAATAAGCACACTTTAGCCCTTTTACCATAAGTACAGTTCATTGTCTTGTTGGTGCAGAACATGCAAAACAAGGGGCGTTGGTGTGGTGATTTTTTTTTTTTTGGGGTGGGGGGGGGTGTTAGAAGGAATAGCAATTAAGGAAGCAATATTTATAAAGCTTCTATAAGATTTCAATCAAGCAGGCTTAATGCATATGAATTTGCAGTTGGCAGAAAATTGCATGTTTAAATCCATAGTCATGCACTGTTGCTTTGGCATTTTGTCCCTAAAACACCAAATTATTGTATCTGTCCCTTGGTTCAAACATGAATAACCTAAAGTTGGTTGCATACATACCATATACCTAGCCTGAAGACCATGATAGCTCACTTTTAGGGCTTTTATGCTCTCTTTATCTCACTTTATTATTAACGGGCTATTCTTTCCCAAGAGAAAAGGAGAACATGAATAACTCCAGCATAAATAGTTTTTTTGAATAGATGAAAATGCATCATCGCCATGATGCCCTTTTTAAGCATGCCAATCAAACAAATAGAACTACCTGTTTAAGCATGCCAAACATGTATATAAATAACACAGGCCTTACCCCCTCCTTCCAAATTTAAGCACTCGACCTTTTAGGAACTTCCTAGGTTGCGAAACAATTGAATCAAACTTGCATAACACTAGCATCATTCAACAAGTCAAACATGGGTAATAACGATCAAAGGTCAATGACTAAATTCTTTCAGTAAATAGTATAGTGGTAAGTCTCTTACAACGGGGGCTGTTCTTGCTGTAATGCCAAATCGACCATGGCATGCAGAATCGTTTGGCCTATAAGCCTCCACCTGCCAAATATAAACACCATATCTACCAATTAGTCACCCAACATGTACAAGCACATATTCCTCGTTCCATCCCGAGAGAAGAGAACTCTTGGGCTTTCTTTGGCAAAAATTTAGTACCCAAAGTGAATACAAGTCAAAGAAGGGTAGCCTTATTAGCGCTCTCATGAGGCTAACGGCTTTCCATGCATTGTTTGCAGGACCGCATTCTGTACAAACAGGGATCCAATACCAATTATGAGAGGCCAGTGGACTACCCACTCACAAAACATTAGTTCACTAGTCCAATGGTGAAACTAAAGAAACCACCAAAGGCTCTCTCTTCTTCAGATAACTGAAGTTCAGTATTACCTCAGTAATCTGAAGAACAACCTCGTCTCTCCTTAGATACTTGCCGAGCAAGCGCGGGGCAAGATCAAGAGCGTCTATTTGGTAGAAATCAGGGGTCAAGATTGGGAATTTTTCGAATGAAAATGGGTTTGAAATTGTGGGTTCTGCTTGAAACTGGGATTGGAGTTTGGGTTTCCGTGGTTTTGCCTTGATGATTGTGGTGGTGGGTTTGATGGGTCGTTTGAAGCGTTGGGTTCTCTTCATTTGGTGGATCGTCGAGATACAGAGGGGAGAGGGATTGGTACGATCACTGAGGAGGGCTGTTATCTGGCGCATAGGCAGCCGACACGTCCGACGGATTTTCGCGGGTTTTCCGGGCTAGCTAAATTCACAATCTTAGCCTTTTTTTTTTCTTTTTCCCAAGTCGAGTTTAAGCTAAAAGCAATACGCGAAGTCATTACCAAATTTTCTAAAAGTGAAAAAATGAAAAAGGCAAATGTAACCGATGGCTAAATGGACGTAGCTGTTAATGGTACGCGGGCTTTCGAAGTCTTTTTAACTCTTTTATATGAGAAATTTAACTTATTAAGAGAATTAGTTTAACTGTTTAAAATGACTCTCTTACTGAAAATATCAATGCGTATAGCTTGGAAGGAAGTGTTTGACCTTATGACCTTACGATGCGAATGTGAAGCGGGTGCACCATTAGTGTTTCTTCTGTTCGCAATAAACTTGACTTTTATATTATAAAATTTTTTTACTTTCTATAAAAGAGAATATATTAAAAAAAAATTTTTATACTATAATAATTATTAAAAGTAAATCACGTGTGTTTGTCGATTCAACTATAAGTGATTCTCTTTATAGAATCTACCATTCCACAACATTGAGAAAGAACTTTTTTAAGGATGTAATCTTGTATAAAAAATTATGAATACTTTAGATCGCTCATATTTCCTTCAATAATTTGCACTGTATTCATAAAAAAAAATAACTTCCATTCAAAAAAGAAGGAAAGTTAATTTCTAATGCAGAAATCAAATAATGTGACAAATTAATCCCTCTGGATCCTTCCAAAAAGCTCTAAAATATACTCCCTTAGGGCAAAGGTTCTAGACCTTTCTAACTGTTTTTGGTTAAGAACCCTCCAGCAGTTCAGATCTCTTGTGCCCAATTTTTGTCAAACCTTAACCTAATTCCAATCTCCCTCTCCCTCTCTCTCACACACAAAAGCACATTCCTTTTCCTCTAAAATGGCGAAATACGGCGAGGGAGACAAGCGGTGGATCGTGGAGGACAGGCCCGACGGGGCCAACGTCCACAACTGGCACTGGGCGGAGACCGACTGCCTCGACTGGGCCCGCAACCTCCTCACCACCCTCTTGGCCGACAAGCCCATCCTGTCCGGCGAGGGCAACCTCTTCATCCAGACCACCAAGGTCGAGAAGGTCGAGGGCGAGGCCTACGTCAATGTCCGCAAGGGGAAAATCATACCCGGCTACGAGATCAGCCTCACCCTGGGCTGGGCCGGCGAGGCCCAAGATGCCGCCGGCAACTCGCTCTTGAAGGCCGAGGGGCTCGTCGAGATCCCGTATATTGCGGACGAGAACGCCGACGAGGATCCGGATGTTAGGGTTACTTTGAAAGACGAAGGCCCAATTGGGAAAAGACTGAAAGAGGCCTTTTTGGCGAAGGGGAAAGCGTTTGTGCTTGAGCAAGTTAGGGTTTTCGTAGCGGCGATGGCGAAAGGGGGCCCGGCCAAGGAGGAATTGGAGGTTAAGAAGGTGAATGCGGCGAATGCGGCGAAGAAGGCTGCGGCGGCAGCTCCCGCCCCCGCTGTTGTGGCGGCGGCGGCGCCAGTGAAGAAGGAGGAGGTGAAAAAGGAGAAGAAGAAGGAGGGGTTTAAGACGATAAGGATGAGCGAGAAGTTTAGTTGTAGGGCGAGGGATATGTACGAGATATTGATGGATGAGAATAGGTGGAAGGGGTTTACGCAGAGCAATGCCAGGATTAGCAAGGAGGTGGGTGGGGAGTTTAGTATTTTCGACGGATCGGTGACGGGGAGGAATGTGGAGCTGGAGGAGGGTAAGTTGATTGTGCAGAAGTGGAGGTTTGGGAGCTGGCCTGATGGCATTCAATCAACGGTAAATTCATCCGCTCACAAAAATTGCTAAGTTCAGTGGTTTTCTAGTTATGTTTAGGTGGATTTGGTTTGGTCCTGTTGTTATGCGCCTTATGTTCGTGAAAATATATTTGCGTTTATGTTTATTGAGTGGTGTTTATAGGCATAACCATCATGTGTCTAGTTATGCACAGTTCTCCGGTAGTTAATGGGTGGAGAGCTTGGTTGGGGTTGTTGGTTTTGGTTGCGCGAATAGGAAACACATGTTTGGTTTTGTTTTTTTCTTGACAAGAGACATTCACTAAGTTTGTTAGATTATAAAGTTTGGTTCTTTGAATGATACTTGTGTTGATGCAAGAGTTTGCAGCGATGGTGGCAACATTCTGTTGTAGGCTCATGTATGTCTGTATTCATCAGTATGCGTACTTTACTTTATATATGCTTATTCAGTTGAAGGCAACCTGGTGTTTTACCTGGTGTTTTATGAATGTACTAGTGTACATGCGAGTTGGTCAATGTTTGATATATCAAGAACATGTTTGATTGTGGATAAGTTTCTCAAACTGCAAGTATTAGTAGTAACCACGATAAAAATAAGTTTCTCAAAGGTATGTCAAACAGGCCTATTTAGGGTATAATCAAGAAGCACTGACTAGTATGCTAAGGAAGCTTGAATGTTTGCTTTTGTAGGTGCGGCTAGTATTGGATGAGCCAGAACCTGGGGTTACAGTTGTTAAGCTGACACATACTGAAGTTCCTGAGGAAGACAGGTTGGTTTGGGTTGATGTGGTTCTTTTACTTTGTTAGGCTGTTAAATTATAAGCTTTAGGGTTCTAACTCTTAAATTTTATTCGTACAGGTATGGAAATTCAACCGTGGTGGAGAATACGGAGAGGGGATGGCGGGATCTTATCTTCCATAAAATACGGGCAGTTTTTGGTTTTGGCATATGAAAATTTCCAGTTAGAGTCAGTCCAGTGTGTAGCATTATGTTTGCATTCATGTATCATCCACTTTGAGTCATGGATTGAATCAGATGAGTCCGTTGAAGTACTGATGTTATGTGTCATTGGCCTAGTTGATGATGTCTTTGGTGGACTGATTGTGGTTGTCATTTTCGTAATAACCATTTTATACTTGAAACTTGGTACCTTGATTGAAGTAAGTTTGATGCTGTCATCTGCGGATTCCCTAAGAGTTGCATGCTTCGTTTTGATATTGGTTGGCATCTTTAATATCAGAGAAAAACATGTGCATTGCGGTAATAGGGACTTCGATCATTGCGATGGTGTTGTATAGACTTCATGTCTCAAAAAAGATCTATGATTGTGCATATCACTGACATATCTGAACATGTTCCTCACCTCCAATCTCTGAAGCACGGACACCTCTCCTAGGTGGAGGTATGGTGTCCTAAAGGGACGGACACCCCGACACCCTCTGGACACCGCCCGACACGTGTCGGACACAGCTCATCGGTGTCGGAATTTTTTTTAATTTTTTTTAAATTTCCGACACCATGTCAGACACTTCATCGACGAGTGTTGGACACGGCGTGGAGCAGTGTCTTATCGTTTGAGGCCAATTTCAACGGATTTGATGTTGCCGGAGCTAGTCGACGGAGATACCGAAGCCGAAGCCAACGGATCTGGGCTACAGTCGCCGAAGGAAGAGAAGCTATCCGCCGTCGCCGGAGGTCTCGCCATCGTCGCTGGAGCTCCTCCGACGGCGTCGCTGACCCACAGGTTGCAGCGGTGCTGAACTCCTTTCCGTCGCTCCCTCCCGTCCTTCTCTTTTTTTCTTTTCTTCCTTTTGTTCTCCCGTTTCTGTCCTCCTCTTTTTTCTTTTGTCCTTTGTCCTCTCGTTTCTATCTTTTTCCTTCTTCTTCTTTTGTCCTCCCATTTCTGTCCTTTTCTTTTTTCTTTTCTTCCTTTGTCCTCCCATTTCTTTCTTTTATTTTTTTTTCTTTTCTCCCTTTGTTGTTGCATTTCCAGTATATTAACTAAATAAATATTGATCAAATAAATTATAACTTATAGTTTTTCATTATTGTTTGTTATTTTAGATTGTAAAATATATTTGATATTTATTAAAAATATATATAATATAAAATATATTTAAAAAATAGCGGTGTCCTGTGTCCAAAATCTGATTTTTTGGAAATTGCGGTGTCCGGTGTCGGTGTCCGACACCGTGTCCGTGTCCGTGCTACCTAGCCTCCAATAGCACGTATTTTGAGCCACCCTGAAATCAGCCAGTAATCCTTGATGCTTAAAATTTTTATGGATGTCGAGCAGACTTTTGTTTTCATACAACAAGTCCTCTGCGCATCTCATGTACATTGGATGCACTAGCAATGAGCATCCAGCTATATAGCTATATAGTTAACGAGTTGAAGAAAGGTTACTGTTGATGTAGAGTCTTTATGGAGCATAAGGAAAAAGGAATAATTTATAAATCAGACATGGGGCTAGTAAAACTTGTACTGGTTATGGATGTTAAAGAGCTTAATCCTTTCCGATTGTTCAGGTGTTGGACTTTGGAGCTTATACGATGTCTTTCAGGCTACGTCCCTTTGAAATATTGTTATTAAGTTGCCTAAGAATAGTATTTTAGGTCGTCCTATTGCGAAAGGGGGAAAGCATTGTGGGATTATGTTTTGCTTGGTGTGTTCTTGACTGGCATCTTTGAGAAGAAGCTACTGCTTTCAAGTTGGAGATGATTAGTTTTGAGAGATAAACTGCAAATCTCAACAGCGGTACAGCATGGTATTTCAAATTAAGGAGTGGTCTTGATTTTTCTATCCTGATTAGTAAGGTGATCATTTTTTTGAGGGATCTATAGTTTGAGGTTTAAGTTTTAGCCGCTTATACAGGTATATTCCTCAAGTTGGAATTTCCCTGAGCGTATAGAATTTGTTTTATACGGACCCGAATTGCATTTTAGTGGATAAAAGGGGAAGAGTAGTATTGGTAATTGCGGCTTATGTTCAACTTGAGTGGACACAAGCTCAACTTATCCTTATCTAAACTTGTTATAGATTCCCTTGGAAAAATCATTTTCTGATCGGACATGTGTAAAGGTTAGTACGTGCAAGTAATGCTAATTTGATCACTTCCCGAACAGTGAGTACATATAAGTTAATGGTAGTTGTTTGTCTAGTACATGTTCTTCCAATTTAGTAGATAAACATTGTTCATAGAATGACACATGCACACGCTTGTCTTTGAGGGTTAGGTCATAGGTGTGTACGAAGGTGATTTGGTTGGAGGGAGGGAGGGATGTAGGAACAGAGTCCTTAATAAGGACACTGTCACCACAAGAACTTCTTATGGTGACAGTTTTCAGAAGGGAGTTACATCTTGTGCCACTGGATGGATAGACATTGGTTGCGTTGCCTTGTACAGTTTGCTGAAGGAATAAAGAAGGTGCCATAGCTTTATTACGGATATAAGAGGGAAAGAATGAGGTACGCATGCAAATTGCAAAAGCATTATGTGTGTTTAGGGTTTATGATCATTTCAGAATATATGTTCTAGTGCCTTTATTTTCTTTTCAGGCTTCTAAGTTCACTGGCAGATAATATTGCTTTTGCTTTTCTTGTTCAAGGAAATCGTGATTATCCCTTGACGCGCAGAAAAGTCATGTTCATCGTTATAATGTAGATTTGGCATGTGTTAGAGATTGATGCCAAATTTGTAGGAGTAGAATTTTACAATATGCTGTAGTGCTCTATTGACAGTTTGATATCCTGCCAGTATATGGAACATCTTGTGCATGGTTTTCTGGTACCTTGGAGCTTTTAGTTTAGCTTGATGTCCTGCAAAAGGTAGCCTGCGGTTGACTTATACTACAATTGATCAGCTAGTTGCATCTTTGGCTGTGTTGTTGATAACAGCGTAACCAGAGCAGGCCATGGGAGTTAATATTGCAGGGTCAAATGGATTCAGGGGTACTAGATTTTATACCTTCTCCTTCGCATGGGTGGTCTGTTCCATTTCTACTGGTGCTGGTGACTCTGGGGAAGGCCACCAAAACAGTTAATCAGTAAACAACATGGCGATCAGTGCCTCCAGAGTTGTTTGATTTTGCTCTCAATGGTTATTCGAGCATCATCACATTCCCAACTCAAGAGCTCAGCTTGATTGTGACACCCGAGTGTATTTGCTTTGATTGGACTAATTGTGGTTCTCATTTTCGTAATAACCATTTTATACTGTGAAACTTGTTAGCTTGAGGGAAGTAAGTCGATGTTGTCATTTGCTGATTCTTTATTAGATACATGCTTCGTTTTGATATTGGCCATTGGCCGGCATCTTTAGTACCAGAGAATAGCATGTGCATTGCAGTAATATGGACTTCGGATCATTGTGATTGTGTTGTATAGACTTTACTTCTCAAAAAAGATTCATGATTGCGCGTCATTGACTTCTCTGAGACACATTCCTCATCTCCAATAGCTCGTGTTTTGAGCAACCCCGGAATCAGCCAATAATCCTTGATGCCCAAAATTGTAGGGATGTTGAGCAGACTTTTTATCATAACCTAGTCCTCTGCTCATTTCATGTACAATGGATGCACTAGCAATGAGTATCCAGTTATATAGCTAATGTGTTGTAAGAAAGATTCCTGCTATTGTAGGATCCATGTGGCGAATAGGGAAAAAGGAATATTTATGTACCAGTCATGGGGCCATTAAAAATTATACAGGTTATGAATATGAGAGAAGTTAATCCTTTCCAGATAGTTCAGGTGCATGACTTTGGAGCTTATACGATGTCTTTTAGGCTATGTTCCGATGAAATATTAATGCTGAGTTGCCTATGAATAGAACGTTATATTGAGAAGGGGGAAGGGTTTGTGGGATTATGTTTTGCTTCTTGTGTTCTTGGCTTGCATCTTTTAGAAGCAGCTACTGTTTATAGAATGACACATGGATAGAGTCGTTTACAATTAGGTCATAGGCGGTTGGATGTGGGGAGGGACGGAGGGGAGGAGCAGTCCTGTTGGTGACAGTTTTGAATAGGGACTTGTATCTTGTGCCAATGGCGGGATGTGCATTGATCACCTTGCCTTGTACATTTTGCTGAAGGAAATAAGGGAGGTTCTGTAGCTTTATTAGTGAAGTAAGACGGAAAGAATGCTGTTAGCCATGCAAATTACAAAAAGCATTTCGTGTGTTTAGGTTTAGTGATTATTTTGGGACATATGCCTTCATGTTCTTTTCGGGCTTCTCACATTACTGCAGATAATATTGCTTTTGCTTTCCTCGTTCAGGGCAAATGCGATTTGTCAAGTTAGTACCCCTTGATCTGCAGAAAACTCGTAGATAAACGTCGAACATTATAATGTGGCTTTGGCATGTGTTACAGATTGAAGCCAAATTTGTAGGAGTATAAGTTTTACATAATGCTATAGCGCTCTATTGGCAGTTTGATGTCCTGCCAGTATATGGGACATCTTGTGCATGGTTTTCTGGTACGTTTTTGTGCATGGTCCGATTCCATTTCTACTGGAGCTGGTGGCTGTGGGGAATCCGAAACAACTGATGAGTAAACAATGGTTACTCCAGCATCATTACATTACCAACTCAAGAGCTTAGCTCGACTGTGATCATACACGTCCGAGTATATATTTGCTTTGGTTAGACTCTTGGAGTTTCGATAGGAAGACTCCCGCCACACGTGCAAAAGAAAAGAAAGAGCGAATAAAGGAAGAAGATGGTCAGAAAAAATCCACCCTTTTCGGGAGGTCTTTACCTTTGTTGTTTAGAATTTAGCGACTCCTAGAAGCCATTAGGGGAGAACTTTTTAAGCTATAGTGACAACTGTGAGCTTTAGACAAATACTCAAATTGACCTATAACGACGTTTTACGTTGATGAACAGGTAATGGAAAATAGACTTGCAACATTGCATCATTTCATTCAAGCATCTCCTGGTATGTACGAGGCGGCTCCTTCAAATCAGAAGGGGAGGAATACTCTGCTCGTTACCGAAGAAATCTTCTGGATCAACCAGACCCTTTACGCGTGCCAATCTCTCGAAATTACCCTTGAAATACCTCTCACCCCAAACTTTGGCTTCTGAGAAGCTTGTGCTACCATTTTTTTGGGCATTCATGCCCAAATCAAGATCCTTGTAGTTCAAGTAAGCAGCCCTCGGAGAGCGAGAGACGAATTGCTCCATGTAGCTGTAATGGTCCCTGAGCCATGCCATATGCCCATTTGCTTTAGCAGGATCATTGTTGTACCATTGTAGCAGATATTGTACATTGTATAGATTCCCTTTCCTATGGGGGAAAGGAAGCGCGGATTCGGATATCTCGTCCATCTTTCCACCATAAGGATCCATTATCATGTACATTTTGTGATCTGATCCTTCCAAGAACCTTTTCCAGATCCCTTCTAGTCCACTCTCCGGTATTGGATCCTTCACGTAATCGGATTTCGCCTTGTAACTATTCCTATTTGGTGTGACTCTGTTGAGCAGTGCCTCCGTGGAGTTGGCCCCCGCGAAATGGAGCTGAGCCTTTATCCAAGGCATTTCCTGGCAATCTGTTTCCTGCAACCCCAGTTCAGGAAATCTTGCGTTCATCAATGGGAGCAACTCCGACTTTTTGCCAAGAAAAAGTGATGAAAAAATCGTTTTGAAAAATCCCCCATTTGAGCGATCTACCGTTGCCATGACCTGGATAAAGACTTCTTCCGGTAGCGTACTTCCGATAAGTTGCCATTTATGGAAGATTTTGGTGGCGCTCTCGTTCAACCTGCGTGTCACCTTGAACACCGTCGTCGTTGGTGGAACACGAACAAGCTTGATTTTCCATGCAGTTATGACGCTGAAGCTGGCTCCACCACCTCCTCTAATTGCCCAAAATAAATCTTCTCCCATGGCATTTCTGTCGAGAACTCGTCCATTGACATCGATAATGCGTGCGTCTACGACATTGTCCGCCGCGAGACCGTACTTTCTTAACAGCAATCCGAACCCTCCGCCGCTAATATGCCCACCAACGCCTACACTGGGGCATACTCCTCCTGGGAATGCATGAACACCACTCTTTTTAGCAATGTTGTAGTAAACCTCCCCCAGGGTTGCACCGGCCTGAACCCACGCGGTCTCATTGTTTATGTCAACGTTGATTGCCCGAAAATTCACAAGATCGACCATGACGAACGGGTTTTGGGAGCGGAAGGAGAGGCCTTCGTAGTCGTGACCTCCACTCTTGGCTCTGACTTCCAACCGGTGCCTCTTGGCACAGACAACGGCTGCTTGGATTTCGGATTCCTCGCTAGGGGTGAAGATGAAAACCGGGTTTGTGGACGAAGTCGAATTCATCCACCTGGTGTTCTGCTGAGAGACATTGAAGAGATTTGCGTACTCTTTGGAGCTTGGGTTGAAGAGATGAACTGAGGATTTGGATGCAGTCAGCTCGGACATGCATTGGAGGAAGTCTTCAGGACGTGAATAGCAAGAAACCAATGAAACAGAAACGAAAATCAGTAAAATTGATGCAAGGTTCCCACCCATTTCTTCTCCCTTTGAGGGTATCAGGATTAAAGGGTTTTGTTTCTTCCTACAGTTTAAAAGGATCAAACTATGGTGCTCCTGCAGGATTAGAGGTTCAGTCCTGTAATCACTAAAGAGAAAACTACGGAGGATTAGAGGGTCTTATCCTGTACCCCAAAGAGAGGGAAGCACGATTTCTTATGAAGCCTCAATCCAGATTTTATAGGGTTTTAGGGTTGTAATGTGTGAAGGAGAGATTTCCTCTTGCAGCCATCCATTTCTAAGCAAGTACTGCTGTATTTCCAACAGCATGTACAGCTTGGTATTAACTCATCAAAGTTGCTGTTGAGAAACTTGGTAATTGACATATGGAAAAATTTCTCTGACTACTACTTTGTTTGTAGGAAGATAGTTATAACCCTTCATATAGTGACAATTAATTATTATTAAACATTTTTAGTGACTTATTTAGTGACGTAAAAAATTTTGTAATTATCTTCCTACAATTCGAGGAACAGCCAAAATTTATCCTTGACTTGTAGGGGTGCAAATTTCTCTTGGTCAACAAATTGCATTTCACATATAAGAGATTCTAAATCTAGTTCTCCAAATGGAGGATCGAGAATTTGAGGGTGGCAAATCAAATGGATTTTATAATTCTACTATTATGTCTCTAAGTGGAGATCTTAGGTTGGTTTGACAAAAAAAAAAATTTTTGAGTTTTTTTTTTTTGGTGTTTGGTAACCCTTTGTATTTTGACTTTTTTTTTGGTGGTTTGCGGTGGCGGCGGCGGCGGCTGAAGGTGGCTGCCGGCGGTGGTCACCGGCAGCCGGAGGTGGCTGTCGGCAGTTGCCGGCGGTGGTCGCCGGTTACCGGAGGTGGTCACCAGCTGCCGGCGGTGGGAGGGTGGTGGTCTAAAAAAAAAACCAAAAGTGAAAAAAAAAACCAATTTCTGAAGTTTTTTTTTTTACTCTTCAGTTTAAAAACTGGTTTTTTAAATTGGAGAAGGAAAAAAAATGGTTACCAAACGCACTTTCTTTTTTCAATTTCCGAAACTGAAAAACTAGAATTTTTTTTTTGTTTGTCAAACTGGGCCTTAGAGATTGAAGTATTTTTGAGAAACCCAATTATGATATTGACTTTGTCAAGCACATAGTACCAACAAGAAGCAAAATTATGTAATTGAAGACCATAAGAATTGTTGGCAGATGAACTTGATTGTTGTTAGTAAATGCAATTACATGGTACATGACACAAAAGTTGAAGAAATTATCATTCGATTGTGCAAAGCGAGAAAGGAAGCCCATCCCGATTCCCTTGATCGTGGATCTGGCTAGACCGTTGATCAGAGTAAGCCGAATGTCTTATTCAAATCGCTATCTCTATTGATAGATCGCTACCAAAGGAAGGAAGATCATAATTGCCTCAAGTCAGAGTGACTGCCGGAAGAACTTAAATTTGGTGCATGAATGTATTTGATAGACACATCTATGGAGAAAGTTAAATGCATATATATAAGTAAAAGTCTATAAATCTCATAGAAGTCCTATAGGTATACTAATTTATGGAAGTCTGAGTTGAGAGCGACTAAAGTGAAGTTGAGTTAAGTGATTGGTGTCACACAAGTTAAGTCGTAAACAAGTTTCGTATCACTGAGATTTTGATTTTATCTCCTTCACTGTTAGAATGTTCTTTCTTGTGTGTTTGTTTGCCCGCTTACCCAACGAAGCGATATCATAGCAAGTGCAGTGGCCAGGTGAAAATCAAATATTTTTTTAACAGAAGGTCTATTTTTACACTTTTATTTGTTGCTAAAGAACTTAGGTTTTGCCATTAATGCAATTTAATAAAATGAAATGTGAAAAAGGAGACCAGAGGCCTTCCGTGTAACTTTCTCCAACAAAAAAGGCAGAAAAATGGAATAACGTCGCCTGAGAGATTCGAACTCTCGCGGGGAAACCCCATGTACTTAGCAGGCACACGCCTTAACCACTCGGCCAAAGCGACTTCTTGGTAGAATCTGTCACTTCATTTATTACTTAAACGATATTTCCGAGATCTATCTCTTGACAGCATATATCGAACTTGGCTTGTTTATGTCATTAAGGTCCTTAACGCACATGTTTACTTTAGCACATCACCAATTTCAAGATAGAGAGATCGATAACTTAGTGTTGCTGATCGATAACCATAGGGTTGGTAACAAGATCAAGACCGCTAGTCGCTAGAGTAGGAGCGCACTTTTGGGTGAAGGTGCTATCATCATTGCAGGATTTTGTTACGTCTTGAACTAAAATCAAATGACGAGAAATCTCAAATTAGAAAGAACTTAGCAACCAATTAGAAGTAAATTTTTCTTGGAATTTCTTCAAGGTCACACCCCTTGTAGAGGCAGCTTGGTGGAGGTCCTACTATACATATACGAAACTTGTGTGAATGTACACTTTGGAATATGAAAGCCAAGAAGAGGGGATATGAACAAGAATATCAAGAGGGGTGCAGAAATATAGAGGCTAGAGATAATACATTATGAATATTTTTGGATCATTTCTCTCACTTCATCAAGTACAAGCCATGCCTTGTGCCCACCTATCACCTCTGCTCTCATCTCTCCATCCTTCCATAGCTGCAAGACAACAGTCCAGTACAACCTAATACAGTTATAGTTCTCGCTTGAATCAAGATTACACCATCAGTTGACTAAGAATTGAACCCGTGAACTCACCTGGATCGTAGGCATTTTCTGAGCGGATAGTGTCCACAAAAACATCAATGTTAGTAAGATATCTGGTAGATAAAAGACTAAATAGATGAACAAGATATGTATTTCAGGAATGTTGGCTTTAAATTTATAACTATTACGTACTGAAATGTTTCCACGCTTCACTAGAGCCTGAGGTACGTTGTTGACATCCACGTTATAAAACTTGATTCTACCATAATTCATGAAAGAGACATGTTTAGCGTTGAAGTCATTGCGACGACATATTCAGTCAAACATAAGTAACTGCAGCTTAATTTCAACAGAATGCCAAAACAGGATATGGCAATTTAAAGAAATTTCATGATCAAGGGCAACACGAGGAATAGGAGAAATGGAGAATAAAGGAGAACAAGCTAATGAATCTACGATATACCTAAGAGAGTGATTCTCACATTGAGACAGCGTAGGGGCACACATCTGAGAGAGAAACTAAGGTGGCCCTAAGCATATAATTAGCCCTCTGCTCCATAGGGATCTACAAGCTAACGTGATGTCTAATCTTTATGTTCAATTTCTAGGATTGCTGGATAAATGTACAAACAGAGAGAATTTTTGGATAAAATGGTTTGTGTGTGACATTAAGGGCTTGCTTCTTTGCACCTTATTCATATTTCCACATTGACAAAATGTTTCGTCAATAATTTTCAAATGGAACCCTCCAGAAAAAACAGCAACCGTCATATGAATACTGTTCAAAACTTGTGTATCTCAGATATTGAACATAAAAGAACTCTCTTTCGTCGTCTTGAATTTTCAAAAATGAGGGATACAATGTCAAGATCTATCTCAGAACAGAAGATGCTCACATCCTAACTGGTTCTCATATGGAAGGTGGTGCTAGGCTGCTAGCTATTACATAATTCAGAAGAATGTTTGTACAAGGAGTACTTCTCTCTTCAAGCTTCCATAGAGCAGAATGTATTCTGCTTCTGCTTAAAGATTATAGAAGCAAATTTCAGAATCATTCATCGCAACCAAAGGGAATAGAGATGAACCCATCGGATTTGTGACATTCAGTCCAAAATGTATCCATGTTACACCATATATGTTCTTCTAACAGGTACCAAACATTCCGGGTAAGATTTTGCACCATTATAAAAAGAAGAATGCATTGACGCATTAGATTCTCATCTTATGAAGTTTGATCAATTAAGGAGAAAGATAAATGCACTCCACTCTTCCGTATTTGCACTCCACTCAGCTTTTACACAGCAAAGATTGAAGTGCATTTGTTGTTTGCCCAAACAATTACTATGATTGTATTGCAGATAAAAAGGAAGCATATTACCTGGTAGTCCCACATTCACTACATCACTCTCTAGCATCTCATTTGTTGTTAATGACATAGTTGTTACGACAAAGTCTTAACTATTGGTGACAAATGAATTGCAGAAACAGTGAAAGAGTTCTATATTGATATGGAGGGACAGAGAGATTACTGGGTATCATACTCCGCGGCCAATTTCTCCAACTTGGGCTTCAAATATATGCATTTTCTGCACCAAGCAGCCATCCTATATACCAAAAGAGATAACAATTGAACCCCACAAAAAAATGTGCCTAATTTACAGCAAAGCCAGCATTTAGAGAGAGAGAGAGAGACCAATCAACGATGATGGGCTGTGAGAGATCTTTTGCTTGGGCTAGAACTCGATCAAAATGATCACAATCTGTAATGGGTTCCATCTCTACAAAAGTGGGTCTTGACAAGTCTGGCCAGAAAGCACCTGCTCTCAAGTCTCTCTTCACTACCTTCTTCCACTCACCCTTTCTGCGATCAAAACCAAACCCATAACTTTTCAGCAAAATCGAACAACTCCCAGTACTACTAGAATAATGGTGTGGCTGTTGTTGGTCTCTTTGACAGGTTTCTCTGCATAGAATGTGAGAATTTGGTGCTAATATGGACATCTCTCTTTTTCTTCAAGAACGGGACTCCAAAAGGAGATAAGATATTTGAGGTAGCTAGCGATAGGTCAGAGAAATATATGAATAATAGAGCAAGAATCAAGGTTTAATTTTCTCCCTTCAAAATTCTGAATACTGAAATTGAATATTGCCTATCAAATCAAATTGTCTAAATTTTACATTTCTTTTTTGGTTCGAACGAAGATGGAGACCTAGTTGAGAGAGAGCCACCTTATCCAGAAGCTGAGTTGGAAAATGGGGTAGCTTTGCGGGCCCACGAAAGGAGCAGGATATGGAGAAAAATGGTGGTAAACGTTGAGCTCTCCAATGACTAGAGAAAAATTGTTTATATCGGACAACACTAACTTTGTTACTATGACCATGTTTGTTTCATGAAAAATATTTTATAAAAAATACTTTTAAAAAAATATTTTTCAGAATATGCTTTCCAAAAAATAGCATTTTCTGAAAACATTTTCATGAATTTTTTTTACTGTTTGAGTGTCGTGCAATGATACAAATATTTATACCAAAAAATATATATTTTTTACTGTTTGGACATTGTTTGTGTTGTGTGTGAAAGTAGTGGGTGGGTGGGTGGGTGGGTGTGTGGTGGTGAGGGGCGTGTGTGCGTTGGTGTATGTGTGTGTAGGGGTGGGGGGAGGGCGGGGAGGGGGGGGGGGTTGCGGGCATGTGGGTGGGTGGGTGGGTGGGTGGGTGGGGGGGGGGGGAGGGGGGCATTTGTTTGTCGTGCGAGAGTGCGCGTGGGTAGGCGGGTGACGGGGGTGTGTGTTGGGGGGTGCGCGCGCGTATGTGTGGGTGTGTATGTTTAGTGGTCCGAAAAATGACTTACAGAATTTTAACCGGTAAGTGATTTTTTGACATTTTATTCTTCAAAATAAGTGTGATTGGAAATCATTTTTCATTGAAAAATATTATGCATGCACCAAATACTAAAAAATGTGAAAAATATTATTTGATTCCTACGCACCAAATACCGAAAAATGCAAAAAATCTTTTCAAAAAAACGATTTCCGTGAAACAAACAAGACATGTATATCACAAGTAGCCTAACTAAAGTAAGATCTGACTCTTTTAACTGCAATCAATAACGCTGGTGACTTGAGCAGTTGTGAAAATAACCAGAAGCACCATTAGTAGATAGTTGAAGAGCTGGAGCCGGTGGCAAAGTCACAGACTGTTTCATGGCCTAGTAAACTGCTCTTTGACCTAACCTTCACCTTCACCTTCACCAGACCAATGTTCCTTCTCTTCTTAGCTGCCATTAAACCCTCATGAGAGTCCTCTTTAGGCTTCAAACTCCTATTACCAGCACTGAGCCTTTTTCCTTTTGGCCTCGGCCTTCCCAAATCCAGGTGATGCTCACACACAAAATCCCACAGCTGTTGGCTGACAGCACCTCCATCCCCTTCCATTCCTGCGACTGCACCTCACACGCTCCATCACTTCCTTAGCACCATTCTTCGCGACAACATAGTCACCATCGATCCATTTCTCGCTGATACATTTCGATGCCCTCTGTTTAACATGAATATTCTTTAATTTCTCTTCAATTCCATTGCCCTTGTACCATTGCTTTCTATGCTCACTCTTCTCTTCTTCAAGGGAAAGATCTTGTCCTCTTGAAACCAATGCCCTGTATTCCAGACCCAAGTCACAAAGTCAGAACATACATATTTTTCAAGAAACAAAGAGCGAAAAATTTGCACACGACCATTGAAACTAACCATAAAGCATAACATGTGTGTGTACCTTCGTGAGGAGATGAAGACGAACAGCTTGAGCTACCCGTCGATGTTCTACACTGGGGTCGTACCAGACTCTGCACACATGACACATTACACCGTGACAAACGCTTTTTATTGTGTCTGAAATGGTATGCTCGTGCTTGACGATCACCTAAATCACATGGTACAACTACAACATGTATGTATCGTCGCATGTAACCAGTGTATGCAACTTAAGATGATTGTACCTGTACCTAGTGTAGCTAATTTTCTACTGCATTAGTTCACATGGTACCACTGTGTACCTTGTGCAGAACTCTATATAACGATCATCTGCAAAGAGCTATTATTGGAGATGGTAGCTGGTTTATATGCACAATACACATGCGAAAAACGAAAAACTTTCACCTTGCTACATTGTTGGTTGTTAGTACGGTCGTCAACAAATTAAAAGCGATCCTTTTGTGGTAAGGAAGTTTGTTTCATCTCTTGACTTCTGGGTTTAAAACTTAGGACCAACACGCCTAGAATAAACTTATTTTCGGAATGCCTTAAATTTTTAGGGTTAAATACACGTTAATATCTTGAAAGTATCCCAAAGTCTTACTTCAGGGTCCTAAAATTTATTTTTTACACATAGGGTCTGTAATTTCAAATTTTGCAATAAGTGAAGTCATCCGTCTAAATTCCTAACAATCTAGCCCTTTCCGTCAGGAACAATTTTGAGATTCCATATTTGAAAAATCTCCTTGGGGCTACAAAAAAAAATAATAAAATTCAAAATCAAAAGAAAACATAGGGCAGAACCCTCCCGCCCTACCCGACCAGCGCGTGACCCGCCCGTGCATCTCTTCCTTTAACGAAGCTAGGATGCAATCCTAGACCTGTAACCCATTACTCAACCCGCACACCGTGCCTATCTGCTCTCTCTCTCTCTCTCTCACACACACACACAACCTAATCCAAAAAAAACCCTAATCCTTCATCTTCTTCTTCTCGCCGCATCCCTTGGCGCTGCTGCAGCCCTTACGGCCTCATTGCCGCGTCTTCCCATCGTCGGCATCCCCCACGCCCCGTTGCCCTTCTCCCTTACTTATAACGACCCCCACACCCCCTCTGCCTTCTCTACGTCTACAAATTAACGGAACCCAACTCCTCTCTATCTCTCGCTCTTCCCACTCTTCAAAATCTTTGATTCCCTTGCCTTCTCTCTCTTAGAGCAAGCAGAAAGAGGAAGTAACAAATGGGCAGCAAGTTTTTTGAAGTGTATGCTGCCCTGAAATCATAGCTGCTTAATGACCCTGCTTTCAAGTGGACCGACGATTCCAGTCAATGGGTCAACTGGCTAATTGCGTCTTTTCACTCACCCCGCCCTCCATCTTCCTTCCCACCTTTGGCCACTCCCCAAGATTGCCGCCGACCACCCCGTCGGCCAAAACCTTTCATCTTACCTAAAATTCCAAATTGTGCTCGTAACCCTAGTTAGGAATTACCAAATACCAAATATGGAATTTCAAAATTGCTCCTGACGGAAAGAACTAGATCGTTAGGATTTTAGACGGATGTCTTACTTATTGCAAATTTAAAATTACAAACTCTTATGTGTAAAAAAAATAAACTTTGGGACCCTGAAGTGAGACTTCAGAATACTTTCAGGATACTAACGTATATTTAATCCAAATTTTAGGAGCGAAACTTGGTCTCCACTGACGAGCAAGTTGGCCCAAAAAATTTTCTAAAGAAAGAAGAACATGTTTTCGCTCTTATACTTACCTCCGATCAGTTGCATTTAATCTTTTTCGCTCCACCTCTCCTTTTCCGATGCCATTTGCTGGTTCCTACCAATTGCAAAAGACGACAAAACCACTAAAGCCGAGAACCAAAATAAAAAGTGTGTTGATTGGCAGCCCAGAAATCGTTGAAGATACCCTATAATTTCTCTCCCACTTCCTCAGCAAGCAAACAGCGCATAACAAAAACATCAGGGAAAATATGTGAACCTGGTGGCTAGAAGCAGTAAGAGAGGACCTCCTATTTTGCTGCCATGGGTTCTCATCTCCGCTGCCTGAATGGTGAAATGGGTCGGGTGGAGGTAGTGCAGTTGATGACTGACGATCAGGTGGTAACGGTGGTGGTGATGAAGGTGGACATCTTTTCCGGATCCACATAGCTAGATGGAGACATTTTTTCATCACAAATGGATGAACGAAGGGTACAGAAACCTGTTTTCAGTGAAATCTCTCACATTCTAACTGGGGGGTGTAAAGAAGCTGTAAGAATGGTACAGAAGGTGGAATCTCTCACATTCTAACTGGGGAGCGTTCTTTGAGCCTTTCCAATCGTTTGTAGCTTCCGGTTAATATAAAAACGGAGTTGATGATTGAACTTTATTTCGACGGCCTGCGCTTTACTTCTGTCACTAAAATTTGCTATCACATTTTAGTGTTTTATACTTGTACTAATACTAATTTTTTGCACATTATTTGATGCATTCCTTGAGAAGAGACATAAAGAAGTTGCTCTTATTCATGAAACGCTTTTTATGTTTTCAGATGGATATGATATTAATATTCGAAGTTAAAATGTTAAACGTAAACTTGAAATCGGGACAACTAGAGGCGAGCGTAGCCGTATGACATTAATGATTTTTCTTTTTTTGTTACAAAAGTGTCTGGAATGAAGTGATTGTACCATATAATGATGCAATTATAATTTACTCGGTCAAAGTCTACCCATACTCTTGGCAGCAGCAGTGCTAGGTTAACATCCGTACGTTATTTCCATAATTGATGTGCCATTAACATTATTTTTATGCAAATCATTTGATGCATTTGTTAAAATGAGAAGGTTCAAGAAGTTGGTCTTTTTCATGAAATAATTTTCATGTTTTCAGATGGATTGGGCTAAATATTAGAAAGCTAAATTACTATACATCGTGAAAAGATCAAAGAGTTTGGACAGCTAGAAGCTAGTTTTATTGTTAAAGCAAAAATAATTTTTATGAATACATAATGATGTTATTGTATGGAACTTCAAAGTCCACAAGACCCCGTGTTATCTCCTCCGTTTGTCCTTTGTCACCGTCGTCAGTTTTACGCGGTGATGGCATGGTAGCGTAGGTTTTCTCCTTTGGTGTTTTTCATTTTTTGTGTATGAGTTTAACATTTCTTTGGGTTTCTTTTACGAGTTCTTATGGTGGCTAGCCTTCACTGTATGATGCCCGATCAGTTGCCTGTGGGTGTGGGTTCTCGGTGATGGGCGTCAAAGAGTGGGCCGGGTGAGCGGTTTTTATTGGTAGGTCTGTCTGGGTTTGGTTAAGTGTACAGCTGCCAGTTTGCAGGTGGTACTGGGAGTGGGTTGTCACCCCCGTGTGGGTTTATGGGCATGATGGTGCCTCTGGTTGGAGCTTGGCTAGTGAGTCTCTTACAAGGTTTTCTCTTCCCTATTGTCCTCCCCCTCCCCTTTGATCCCCATCCTTTTGTTACGAATTGTGTGTTGGATCTGATTTGGTGGTGGCGGTGGATGTCCCTACGCCTGTTGTACTTTTCTTGGGTTCCTGTAGATGGGGCTAAAGGATGCATATGTGGTGGTCTGGCGTCGAAAGGTGCAATGGTGGTGTTGTGTGGATGTTCATGGTGTATTGGTTTGTTAGAGGTCTCACGGGGTGGATTGGTTGGAGTTAATTAATTCTGGGTCGTTGTTGGTGTCCTGCGGTGGTTGACGTTGGGGTGGTGGACAAAGTATGGTGGTGGTGGCTCTGCCATCAGTGGTGGTGACACACGAATATGTGTGTGGGTATGGGCAGTGGTTGAACAAACTTTAGCTGCTATCCAGATTGTAAGAATATTCCTTCAACCCCATATATAGTGACAATTAATAACCGCTAAATATCTTTAATGACTTTTCTGTTAACACTTTCAGTGACAACTCTTAACAGTATTTTTTTTGCGTCACTAAATAAAAGTCATTAAAAATATTTAGCAACCATCAATTGTCGCTACATGGGGGTAAAAGGAAGATTCCTTCAACCCGGGTAATGGCCAAAATTTTTCCGCTGTGGTTGGGGCACGTGGCATTCGCATGATAGGTGTTGCGTCGACGTGCACAGTGGTTTTTTGGCTAATCCTTTGTAGATTGATTACCATTTGGACCTTTGGGATTAAAGTTAAGGTTGAGGGGCGTCTATTGTTCTATAAGTTTTTCTTTCGTTGGTGCTCACCAAATGGAAATGTCATCTGTGTATACTTGTATTTATTTTCTTGCCTTTATAGGCATGTTATAACATAACTGCTTGTAATCTTATTTCACATGTAGATATCTATATTTATACTCTATATAAAGGAAAAAATACATTTTGATGTAATACCTCTTTTTGTGTAACATAATTACAAACTCAAAATGTTGGTATTTGGCATCAAAACATTTTTCTTAATTAACACAAAAGGTAATATTTAAATGCTAAATAACTAAGGTCATGTTTGGAAATTTGAAAATCGCTCCAAAAAAATAAAGTCAAAATACATTAAAAAAATAATGGTTGATACGAAAATATCATATTTTAACTTTATTTATGTACTTATTTTATCAAATGTGACGATGTAATGTTTACTTTTTTTCACAAAAATCATATCAATAATTACAAACAAAAAAGAATGATGTAATTGTGCGTCACTTTTCGGCTATTGCGTGATTGATGTGCCACTACCCTACATTTGGGCCTTGTACTTTTGAGTTCATTTAAGCCTATGCGAGGGCACAGAACTGGGTCATGTTTGGGCTTTAACTGGCTAGTCCACTATGAAAATGGAAAAGGGGCATGATGGAATTGGATATTCTGGACTTAATATATAAATAAACATGTGATGGATAATTATAATTTATTATTGTGATTTTTGTTCGTTTATCTTTTGAGTCCGAGTCCCTTGAATATTTTATACGTACTTTCTTATTAAGTCGAGCTCAATAAAATAATGATGTTATGTCCAATCTTGTTTCGTTTATCTCACATAATGACCATGAACGAGCTTTTGAACAAGCGAATACAAGCAATGGTAGAATAGCTTTGATTCGTTTTTACATAATTTATTCAGGAGTAACAATGACATTAATTCACAAACCAAATCTTCCGGGTGGACTCAAACTTGAACTCTTTTTGAAGATTGCCTAGGAATCTTTTTTAAGGAAATTACTTTTCAAACCTATTTAGATACTTATTCTATGTTCTTGTTGTTATTATTATTTTGGTTGCCCGAGACGTGGGAATACTATACTTAATGATCACGAGCATGATTATTCCACAAAAAAGCTCCACTCGTAAATTTTCCTGAGATTTAGGTTCCGTTTGGCAATCATTATTTTTTCAGTTTTGTAAATTGGAGAAAATAAACGTGTTTGTCAGACAGTTTTTATTTTTATTCCTTAAGTTTTAAAAATTAATTTTTAAAACAGGTTGTTTTTTAAAACTCCAAAAAAGAGTTTTCTATTTCATTTTTTATTTTTATTTTGAGACTACCACCCTCTAACTGCCGACAGCCACCGTCGGCCGCTGGCGACTGACAGCTTCCTCCGGCAGTTGTCGACGGTCGGCAGCCACCAGTCAACACCGACGGTCGACAGCCACCACCTGCCACCAACAGTAGGCCTCCGCCACTACAAACCACCACCTGCCACCAACAGTAGGCCTCCGCCACTGCAAACCACCACAAAATAAATTAAAATAAAAACTGGGTAATCAAATACTCAAAAGTCAAAATAAAAACTGAATAATCAAACATCTATTTATTTTTATAAAAAAAATAAACTGATTTTTTTAAATAGAAAATCAAACTGAAAGTATTATCGAACGCTATCTTAACTTAAAGCTCTTCGGGTTTGAATTTTATTTGACAAACCACGTATGATTGTCTGATATGAATCATTTCAAACTTTTTGGTCGGCCCGGGCATGAAGAGCATTTGATTCGTCCGAGAACGTGGAGTTGGTAAGATGTACTCTACTGTGGAAGGCTCACATACGGGGCGAGTGCAAGTAGAGCCCAAGGTGGTCAATTGACCACCATGAATTGTTGAAAAGGAGTTCTAGCTAGTTGGTGTTACATGTTTTGTCCCTACAGGCAAAAGTATCTGGCAGATGTAAAAGAGGCTATTCTCTCTTTCTTTCTTTCTTTCTTGCTTACTTAATTCCTTTATCATTATCGGAAGTGAATGTCTATTTTTATGTCAGCTCATATTTTCTCACGTTCTTATTCATCGCTAAAAAAACTTAAGTTTTGCCATTAACACACTTTTTCGCGATAAACTAACATATGAGGGGATTAAAGTAGGCGCTTTAGAGACCATACTAGACTTGTATTTCAGAACTAAAGTTGGAGCGTAGCGTGGAAAGTAGCAGAAGAAGAAGAAGAAGAAGAAGATCAAAGGATAACTCGAGCTCTTGTGATACCGTGGCTGTTAGATCTAATACGAAAATAAGACTTTGAGCGTGACTAATCACTGTTCTTAAGGAAATATGCCCCCACTAAGATTGCTGCTGGGTTAATGACAGATTCCTTCAAGATTACAAAGCCAAAATGAAATTCTAATCAACAATTTAGAATTTTTCCAAGAACACGTTTTTGAATAATGAATTTCTGATTTTTTTTTTTGAAAATTGAAAGATATACTGATATTAAATAATATCTTAATGGATACAACTCATGAAATCAAGGGACACAACTGTTTGGGGCCAACTGCAATTAACTGCTAAGTAAAATGAAATTAATTAAAATATATTAATTAATTTCAACCAAGACCCAAATGCCCTGACGTTGTTATATTTCAAACCCAGGTCAAGGTCAAATCAAGAAAATTTTTAAATTTTCCTCAAACTCTTTCCACCATCTAAAGTTAATTGATTGGGTGGATGAAGCATTATAAAGGTTTTGTATCTTTCTTCCTTTTTAATGTGGGACAACACACCCACACTCAAGCTTGATACTAACTATTACAACAGGGACATGCATGCATGCATATGCCTGCATGATCGCCTAATAAATTGGTAAGTGGTTGGGAGGTTTTCGCTTTGCTTACTGGGATGTGTGCCTCTTCTTCTTTATATATCTAATAATGACTCATCTTTTTAAAGCTCTGGGCTCTCCCTCCACACTAAACTGAGCTTTCTTACTTAGTTAATTAACGCTAAACCCTAGTTTATTAAAGCCTTTCTTCTTGCTTACGTTTTGGATCTCTCCTCGTTATGCTCTTGTTTGTCTGTTGTTTCCTCTAGATTTCACGCATGGCCTGTGTCATTACTATACTTTTATCTGCGTTAGAAAATTCCTCCTCCTTATCTTCCCCAGATTTATGCTCACTCTGTCTTGAAATAACACTCATGATTAACAAATTAATGCTTCAATAAGAGTAACAGATAATGTTTGTGTTCCGTATTTATTTCTGCTGGTAGCATGTTACAGTTTTGGTGACGAAAGATTGTTGACAAAAGTATTGTGTCTCTGTTGTTAAAATTTATTGCGAAAATATTGTTAAACTACTTTTAATTAGCGACACTTTTCTATTAATGCGTAGCTGTTTGGGCCTCCATGAAGCACTGGGCATTTAAAATTTACATGATCTGTTTTGAAGCCTACCCATTGAAGTAAGGATGTAGTTTAGTGATATATGTCGGTGGTTGAATCAGAAGTAGTGTAAAACTCATATAGAGAGACTGGGATTGGACTAAAATTTGAGAATATTTAATTGTGTGCATGTGTGAGTGTATATATATGAGTACGGTCTGGTCTGGTCTGGTTTGGTTTGGCTTGGCTCATAAAAGTCAAACTAAACCAAGTGTTAGGTTTGGGAGAAGGAAAAAAAGAACCCCAACCCGTTTGTTTCTTTAAATGGTTCGTGAACGGCCGGATTGATCAGTTCAATTTGATCTGTTAGATCTATAAAATCAGGTTAAATGCTCCCTATGCTTCCTAATATTAACCATGAAGAGAGCGAACATACCTTGATTATGGACCACTAAATATTTGCTCCATAAATACGGAATCCTTGTGGAACCTTTCGCGTTTGTGGTGTCTAAGGTCATCCTGATGTTTGTGGAATGTTGATTACCATTCCCAAAAGTTGATACTATGAACAATTTCCTTTCTGAATTGTACAAAGTACAGATTCAATTCCTCTCTCAAGGAAATAGAGAAGAATGGAAAAGAGAAAACAAGCAACATCATAAATACTTTAAGCTACATTTAAAGGGTGAGGGTTTATTCATCACTAAAAGTAGGTATAGCGGCAGAGTTTTAGTTTTGCAAACAATATCTATATGTACACAAATATACACACATTTATGTATAAATGTATATACCCCGCGCGCGCGCACATATATACACACACACATATATGTATATCTGGGAGTTGATCCATGACAATCATTGGTAGCTTAAACTAAGTTGTCAGCACACGATTCATCTAAGATCAAAGTTTTTATTTAAGTTTTTTCGTCGTCCTCTATATTATTCAGCTCATGAAAATTTTCAGATTTGACCCGTCCATCTGTGATAGATACTATAAAACAAGCTTAGTAGCTCCACATGCATGGACCAAACATATCTAATATACATATAGCTTATTTTATCGGCCCAGTGGATAGAGTTGTCAAATGGGCCGGGCGGCCCGCGGGTTGGCCCGGCCCTTTTGATGAACAGTGCTGGCCCCGCCTTTTAGGGCCTAAGGCCTGGGCCATGCCTACATTTCCCAGAAAAAAGCCCGGGCCAGGCCCGGCCCGGGTCTGGCCCAGTTCAAGCCCTCTCTTTACTTTTGAAATTTCACTTTTCCCCCATTTCCTCCCAACGGATTTATTCCCCTTTTCCCCCCTAAACAGTACTGAAGATTTAAGTAATGCGAAAAATAATAACACATCTTAAAGTCTTAGATTTTTTTCTTTATAAATATAGTGGTCATGGGATCGAGTAAATTTTCAACATCTTTATGTATTGAAATTGCTGACCCCAATGCATCGTGTACCCCACATTTGCTGTATTTTGTCAATTTATGTTACAATTTGAGTGGGCTGGAACTTGAAATCTGTTAGGGACGCTTTAATAAAGCGTCCCTAACAGCAAATTACCATAATTAAAAAAAACCTTACCTTGAATAACAAGAAAATGCCAAAAAAAAATTAAAAAAAAAAAGAAAATTGGGCCCGGGCCTGCCCAAGCCCGGCCCTAAATGTTGTGCCTAGGGCCTGGGCTTGGACCGGGCCCAGATATCCTCAGAACCAGGCCCGGCCCGGTTGGCAGCCCCCTTGGCCCAGCCCCGGCCCGATTTGTTGGAGGTCTGATGGGCTTGGGCTGGGCTGGCCCAAGCTCGGCCCATTTGACATCTCTACCAGTGGATTAATACATAGCTTGCTATTTACGCATGGGCTAAGAATTTCCATATCCTTGTTAAATGAAGTATTATTTTGTTCGTTAGTTATTAGTTTTGATCACTCTCTTAAGTTCTCTCTTTTAT
Organism: Escallonia herrerae; assembly: GCA_033070095.1. Classification (NCBI taxonomy): domain Eukaryota; kingdom Viridiplantae; phylum Streptophyta; class Magnoliopsida; order Escalloniales; family Escalloniaceae; genus Escallonia; species Escallonia herrerae. The sequence goes on from JAVXUP010000327.1 coordinate 198,082, forward strand.
ACATTCACAAAGTAATAACTTTGAATACGTTAGACAACGTTTTAAAGTGTCAATTACACGACGCTTAAAGCACGTTATTCTTTTTTTGTAGTTTCATTCTGAATTTTGAGTCACAAATTGTCTTACATTAATAAATGGTGAGTCTTTATTTTTGAAAATATTTTGCTTACAGTTTGTCACATCTTTTAAGAATCAAAATTTAAAATACAATTTGCTAAGGACACACCACAAGGTGATGTAGTTTCGATATTCACAAGAAAATGGTTATGTGGAAATGCATTTTCTAATAATCTTTTCACTTCTATGTAGTTTTCTTTCTAGGTTTCTAATAGCGTACACTTAAGAGGTCAGCAGTATGTGAGTCAAGGATGACACGTTGAAATTGTCAGTGTTCGTGACGCACAACTAGTTACGTGAACCAGATTTGAGCAAAACCACATCAAGTGGTTGTACTACGTGCAACTCAATGATGCATCGAGGTACGTGGCATTACTCAACAATCATTTATAGCCAAAAAAAAGGTAAGTAAATAATCCTTCCGTTCCACATAAATTGATCATATTTTCGTTTTAGGTTATCCCACAAAAATTGCTCACTTTCTAAATTAAAAAAAAATTCTTTATGTGATTTTACATATTTACCCTTTTTACACTTTTTCTATTCTATTTCTCTATACATTTAATTCTCCACCAACTCGTTTTCTCTCTCTTGCCCCACTTTCTTACACTTTTTATTCTATTTCTCTCTCTACATTTACTACTTTATTAACACATTTTCTCTCTTCTGACACACTTTCTTCCTCTCCTATCTCTCTAGAGAGCAAAGTGAAAAACACACAATATATGACAGAAATCTTTAATTTGCGTGTAAAAAAAATCAATAAATTTATGTGGGATGGAAGGAGTAGTAATTAGGCCGTATTTGATTTTTTAATTAGTACAAAATGTTGGATTTATGTTGAAGGGAATTGTTCTATTTTTTTTTTTTTTGGTTGTGGGGTGGAGTGGGGGGTCTGGGTTGGGTTGTGGGGGTGTTCACATAATGAATGGGGGGCATGTGTGTTTCTGTGTAAAATGGGTGACAGACCCAAATTGGCTGTCTGCCTGTGTCAAGTTTCAAATGGGAAGTTTGTCCTCACTTTACAAGTCCCTAGTTTTGGTTGAGTTGTTGAGGCTTTAAGGTGGTAAAGCTTCGGTAGACTTATATGTGTAGAGTGGCTGGCAAAGCTGAATGAGACCTGAGTGGAGAAAGGGGCCCCCCTTTCATCATAATTTCTTGTTTCTCCCATTTGAATTGAGGATAGTGTTGTTCCTGTTTCTGTTGGAGAATTTTCAATTGGTATATAGTTTGCATGGCAATCTGGACATTAAATGGAATTTAAAGCATTCTTTCATGTCAGCTTTGGTGGTTGGATATGGTGCAGTATTGTTCTTGGAAGAGAAATTTCAGTGTAACTGCTGCAACGATGCGAGGTTTAGATCCTGTAAATAAGTACTTATTAATTTGTTTTTGCCTTTTCTTTCTCAAATATTAGAATGCTTAAACGTTTTTCATCATAAGACTAAACTTGTGCAACAAGAACAATCATGTTACCAAGTTCATTGGTTTTTAGCAGTGTTGAAGGGAGAGAGCGAGCACGAATGCCTTCGAGCACATGAACCACAAACCAGTGTTGTTTATGTGCAAGGAGAACCCAAATTCTTACTCTTCAGTACCGGTGTCTCCACGCACACAAGACACATGTCACAACATAATTTGCACCTCGTGTGTTTTTTTGCAACTTTTCTAACTTTAGCGGAACTTTGTGCAACTTGGCCAAATCATGCAGGCGTTCTATGCATTTTTCACTTTGATGTATCAACGTGAGGCCATCCAATCTCAACCCAGAAATTATTATTGCCCAAATTCTGAAGTTTAATTTCATACATTCCGGTGCAGAATATGGAATGTTTGTTGGGAAAATTGGGTAAAATACCCATGTGGTTTGAGGTAGTTGCAAAAACACCCCTGCTGTTACAAAAATTGCAAAGACCTCCCTCTAGCGTTTATTTTGTTGCAACCGTTAGAAAAGTCATCCAAATTAACAGAGCTGCTCTTCACGCTCTTGAATAATGCGTGTAGTAAAAAATTTATACGTTAAAAGACTAAAGTACCCTATTATTTTTCTCTCTCTCAAACAAATTTTAATTCTACCAAAACCTAACCCTAGCCACCCTCAACCACCACTCGTCTGCCACCTATGCCTCCCACAACCTGTGCCGGCGCCACCACCCCAGTCTTGTGCACCTAGTTGCCGCCAGCCCCGTCGCCATGCGCCACCACCCCATCTGCAACTTGCGCCACCCATAACCGGTGCACCATATGCCTTATTTAATCCCTCGTCGACAACTGCTGCACATAATCGCATCAACCAACAGCCACCCGATCCCGCCTCCACCATCGCCGCCGATCCCACTACAACCATCAAACCCAAACCAATCGCACAACAACCCTAATCGAACCCCAACAATCTCAGATCACGGGTTTTAAATCTCATTGACGGGTTTCAAATCCCTAATCAAACCCTAATCATACCTTATATTATGTCAATCGCACAACCCTAATCGAACCATTCCTGTTGCGGCCACAAAAATTGGAAACCCTAATCGCACAATCTCAGATCTAGGGTTTCAAATCGCAATTTGCGATTGAAACCCTAGACTAAGATTGTGCAATTCGGGTATAAGATGACTCATCGTTTGCTCCGCCAGTCCCATCCTTTGCTCCGCCATTTGCGCCGCAATCTGCGACTCCCACTTGTGCCGCCACTAGCCACCATCGCGATCTCGTGAAGGAGGAGGAAGAACATTGGCCATTCAGCGTGCTATTCTCCTTTATATGGAGGGGCAGTTTAGCCATTTTTACCATTCTATTACGGAATTTTTACGGTGCAACACTTTTATTATTTCATATGTCTTTATGCAATTTTTGTAACAACAAGGGTATTTTTGCAACTACCCCAAACCACAGGGGTATTTTACGTAATTTTCTCATGTTTGTTTATTGTACTTAAAAGAAATCACACATCAAATTTTCTTAACCGAATATCCCAACGTTGTACTTGCTTACTTGTAAGCACTTCTTATTCTTAACGGTAATAGAACTATGTATTAAGTGCTTTTGGTGAACCTTTGGACAATCTTGTACTTTTGTGGTCATTTTAAAAAGATGTTTTCTCTTCTTGCATCACTTTTGAGGCTTAACATTGGCTTTCATTTCATCCAGGCTTGGCAAACAGCTGAGAAGCTCAATTACAGCTAGGGCTGTATACGAACCGAGTTCAAGCCGAACATCGGTGTACTCGAACTCGATTCGTCTAAGTGTTGGTGTGATCAAGCTCGGCTTGAGTTCGCTAAGACCTAAACTATCAGCGTTCGAACTCGGCTCGAGTTCGTGACTTTACAAATCGGGCTCCACTCGTTAGACTCGTTTAACTATACGAGCCGAACTCGAGTTCAAAAACTCGGACTGTATTCATGTTCAGATCCAACCAAATCCCTAAAATTTTTCACATTTCTCGATCTTTGACGCAATCAAGCTGTGGACTTTGATGAATTGAAAAAGGATCTATAGAACATACAAGGAAGAAGAGGATGTATAATGGAAAATGTACAACAAGAGATCGGCCGGCGATAAAGTCATTGACAATGGTTCGACGACGGGGCAAAGGACGCGTCGATGGAGGGGCGAAGGATGCATCGGGGATGGAGAGACAGGCATCGGCGATGGCGAGACGGAGTGGCATCGGCGATGGCGACGGAGTGGCGTCGGCGATGGCGAGGACGGAGTTGCGTTGGCTATGGAGCTTCTGTTTCTTCTCCCAAAGACTTAGACTTTTTGGATGGAGTGTTTGGACTTTGGATGAACCTTCCCGAAGACTCGAATTTTTTGGATGGAGTGTTTGGATGACTTGTTTTAGTTGTGTGGATGTGATGATATAATATTTAGCTTTAAGTTTTTAACTTAGATAACTAAATGGGTAGGAAAAAAATCTTATTTATACTCTAAAAAAATTAAATAAATTAATACATATATTTTATATTTATATAAAATACGCAAGCTCTAATGCTCGTGAACATTAATAAACAAACAACAAAATGTTCAAGCTCTGCTCGTTTAATAAACGAGCCCTAAAATGATGTTCGTGTTATGTTCATTTGTGAAGTGAACGAACATGAACGAGTTTTTAGTGAACCGAATAACGAGCTGTTCGTAAACAGCTCTGTTCATTTACAGCCCTAATTACAGCCAAGGCAACGCAACAAGCATGTCAATTTTCATACTGACTATACATAAAATTTGAGACTGTTGATAATGATCCCACAATCCTCCAAGTTGGCCAATAAATCCTGCAATTAAATACATTGCTATTGAAGCTTCATTATCTCTAGAGTTGCAATTACGAGTACTATTAGCAGCCATAAGTATATGTTGCAGGAAGGAGGGCATTAATGAAAATGTCTTCAGTACTTCTTATAGTCTATTTCTGGTATCAGATCCATATCTAATGGCTTTGAGATCGATATTAACTATCCATTTACCAGGAGAAGACTGGGAAGATTGAGCCTGATATTTGCCCTTGTTTATACTTAATAGTTCACATTGTGTTTTAGCATAATATAAGAGCTAGGCCAGAGTAACTCTTGCCTATGCTCATGCCCATGCTTTTAAGTTGCAGTAGTAGTGAAAAAAAGTATCAAGATAAATAGGAAATTTTTTTAAGATGGAATAATGTCCGAGAAATGGGTGTCAGATTAAATTTAAGAACATATCTCGATCCATACCATTTCAGCTTTATGCACACTTCGAGAGAATCTTAAGATTAAAAATGATAGAGATAACATGATGTAATATACAGGTAGAATCAAACGAAATTGAAGAACTTCGAGACAATAGGTGGACCATTATTTAGTTATTCTCTCATCTATAATCCTTTTGGTTACACAATGCCATCACTATCACCGTTACATTAATTTTTTTTTCACACACCGCACTAAAAAGCTAAGAGATTATTGGGGCTGTACGAGTGATTTGCATTTGAGTATCCGAAGAAAAAGTACGAAATCACTTTTTACAACTAAGCCATGGTTTGTGAAGTACCGGAGTGGTTAGAGCGCCAGTGATAACCTGAACAGGTTGAGTTTAGCATTACGATTAGAATTTAATTGCTCCGTTCGTGTATTCGTTGGACTGAACTTGGAAATGAAGGTTAGATGTAGCTCAGCTACTATGTGGTAGTTGTCAGCATCACGCATCGAAAGTGTAGTGCCTAGACTTTATAAGTGATGGAATATTCAAGAGAAAATTTTGAAGACGAAAATTTTTATAAGGTGGAGAGAATGTAATATCTAGAACTTCAGAAACTATTTAAGATAACCATTTATGACCCAAAAAAATAAACGGGCAATAATTTTGAACAGTGTTCGGGTATTAGTAGCGCATGAGAGCTTAAAATGAATTTGGGGCAAAAATATAATTTTGAAAACTTTTGGTTCATTTTGTAATTTTGAAAAACTTTGGGGGCATAAATGTAAATAAATATTTTTAGTGGTGAAGAAAAAGAAAATGAGTGAGAGTAAATATTTTAGTAATATCCAGTCAAATTAATCGAGATTTGAATTAATTTGGGGCCTAAATATAATTACACAAAGTTTGGGAGCTAAATTATAATTTTTAAAAATTATGCATTATGTGTCAAGACGTTAGAGAATATGATTCTAAAGATGCCACCTCTTGCTATTTTGTTGGTGAATAATCAAAGTTTTATAAAATACAAGATTTGGAAACTTTAGGGGATTAAACAAAAAAAAAATCGGGAGAATGAACACTAACCAGAGGAAAAAAAGTAAGAGGAAACGAGAGAGCTCAATGTTTGTTTTGGTGGGGTATGTGTGTATGAACTGTGCGTGTGTGTGTGTGTGTGTGTGTATTCTGTGTGGGGTCTCGGGTATGTGAGTTTATGTATGTTTTTGGAATAATTGTGTGTGTTAAGGATACGTGTGTGAGGCACAATGTGTATAAGTGTATTTAGGAAAGGGAAAAAGTGAGTTTGTTTGTGTTTCAAAAAATTACTGGGCAGTGTGGGGGGAGGGGTGTTTATGTGACTAAATTGTGTGTGTATGTGTGTGTGTGTGTGTGTGTGTGTCTTAGAGTGTGCGTTAGTGTTCATGAGTGTAATATGTGTGTATTAGTGTGTGTTTAGGTGTGATTAAAGGCATGGAAGTGTTTCCAATACGTATTGATAGGTAGCAGTGTGTGTTTAGGTGTGATTAAGGGCATGGAAGTGTTTCCAATACGTATCGATAGGTAGCAGTGTGTATTTGAGTTTCCAAGTGAGTGTGCTTTGGCAGAAGGATGAAGAAGAGACTCTCTATGTGTGTGTGTGTGTGTGTGTGTGTTTTAATCCGTGAATAGTGACTGTAATTGTCACTAAAAGGGAGGGTAGGTTAATAGTTTTAATCAAAATTTTTATAAATAGTTAGGTTCAAAATTTGACAAAAACCAAAATAGTAACCCCTATTATTTTTACTAGACATACGCTATGGAATTTTTTGGTAACCGTGAAGGATGCTAAATTAGGGTATCGACTTAAAATAATTATCAAATTATTTAACATAGCAAACCCAGCTATTGTAATCTAAAAATTTTAGGGAAGCCTTAATTTACTGAGATAAATTCATATATGATAAAGATATTTTAGTGATTTACTTATAGAAAGGCTGGTTTTGGTGATTCAAATAGTAGAGGGGATGTTTTGGTACTTTGTCACCCCGAGAGACTATTTTGGTAATTTTACCTACAAATGGTACTTTTGAATAAATTCACATACGAGAAGTTTACTTTAGTGGTATTACTTACTGAAGGCTATTTTGATAATTTAAGTGCAAAAGGAGTATTTTTGGTAATTTTACATCTCAGGGACATTTTGGTAATTTTACATAACCGGTGAGGAGGGTTCATTTTGAGAGTATGTGTGAGTCCATATTGAGTCTATAGTATCGTAGTGTAGACTATATTATAAGCATTTGATTGTTGCGTTTATGGTAAAGCTAAAGACTTTCCGGTTAGGATAATCTAGCTTCGTATCCAGGTAAGGGTTTTTATCTGAACCCTATGTAAGGACTTTCGTCCAAATCCTTATTTCGATAACTCATACTCTTAATTATTCTTTTGGTTTACATATGGCTATTGTTGAACACTGAATCGTAAGGATCAACGTCTTGAATTTGCTTATATTGTATCTTATAATGACTGTTTTTATTCCTTTTTGAAAACGATGTTGAAATGAAGGTATGGTTACTTGACTGAGGGGATTGAGTTGAAACTCTTTCCCATACTATGATTAAACCGTTTGTGTTTATATGAAACCCTTCCTCTATTCCCCTTGAAATATCTGTGTCGTTTAGAAACCCTTTGAAAAATTATCTTTGTATTTTTAAAATGATGGCTTCGAAAATTATCTTCAAACGATCGTTTCGATAATTGGTTATGGCTGTCAGTTTGTGGTTATTTTTGGTCGTTTCTGGTGTTAGTTTTTGGTCTTTTTTTCTATATAAGTATAATTGATTATGGTTGTTTTGGAGAATTACTAAACTGTTCATGATTGTTGAAATATTTCGAGACATTATCCTCGGTTGAACTCGAGTCATTTTATAATCATTTTGGTTGTTCCTTGAACGACCTTACTGAGCTCTCAAAAGCTCATCCTTCGTTTGATTCCCTTTTGCGGTAATGATCAACAATAGAATGCTCAAGAATGGGTTTAGAGTCTGAGTGAGATTCTGGAGAGCCCATCACCACTGTATAGTAAGAACCTTGCGTGGGTCGATACTATTAGACTGTTGTTCGGTGAAGACCCTAAGTTTAAGTTTTGAATGTTTTAAGTGGTAAAACTAGTTTAATTTTAAGTAGTTTTGTAATCTTGCATTTTGAAGAACTTGAGTTGAGGTCAGAGTAAATGCTTTAAAGTATGTGTTAGTAAACAAGATGTGACAAGTTTGATGTAAATGTGGTCGGTTAACCTTCCGGGTGTTTGGGGTAAGGAAGCTCCGGATTTCCAAGATGTTACAGAACTCAGAAAGCAACAAGAGCCACTCTGCCATGTGATTTCATAAGACTGGCTTCTCAAACAAATACGTCATTGGATCCATTTTGACCAACAATGTCGTGATCTCTGTGTTACCCAGACTATTAACATGCATATCTTCTCTAAAGATGAATAGTTCATCTCTGCCTGGGTTAACCTTTTTTCTGACATAGTGGACGGCTTTCTCTACCAATGAGTTCTCTAGATGTTGAGCCAACATTATTCCCGTCAGTGGATTGGCACAGTTAGGTAGAGCAATAAAGGAGTACCAGGTATAAGAGCGCTTATGACTAGAGGTTTACTTAGGTACTTCTTAGTTTTATTAATTACTTCCTGGCAGAAGGGGTTCCATTTCTTAGTTCAATCTTTCTTCAACAACTTAAAAATAGGTTCACAAATTATGGTCAACTGGGATATAAATTGACTGATGTATTAAATCCTACCTAGGAACCCTTAGATTTCTTTCTCATTCCTTTACGGAGGCATCTTGACTATGGCCTTAATTTTAGCCGGGTCAGCTTCTATGCCTCGCTTATTGACCATGAATCTTAGTAGCTTACCAGTTGTAACTCATAAACATATTTATATGGCTGAGCCTCATATTATAATGCCTAATCTTTCAAAATATTTCCTCAAACTGTACATTGATCTTCCTATTTCTTGGACTTAATGATCATATCATCCATGTAAACCTCTACTTATTTATGAATCATGTCATGAAAGAGGGTAATAGCAGCTCATCAATATGTAGTCTTGGCACTTTTCGATCCAAAAGACATTATTGTGCAACAGAATGTGCCTCATGGTGTGGTGAAGGTTGATTCCTCATGATCCTCGGGAGCCATGTTTATATGATTATATCTAGCAAAGCAATCTATAAAGGAAACCAACTTGTGCTCTACGGTGTTGTCTATGATCATGTCAGTGATGGGAAGGGGCCAATCATCCTTGAGAGAAGCTCAGTTAAGGTCTCTATAGTCAACGAACACCTAGACTTGGTTTGTCAGTTTAGGGATAGGCATTATGTTGGCCAACCAAATAGCTAACCTATAACACCCTTATAAACCTTATATGGAGGAGTTTCATAACTTCTTCCTTGACCTTGAGAGACCATTCCAGTCGGAAGTTAAAAAGCTTATGTTTAACGGGTTTAACCTCTAGTAGAGTGGGTAAGTGGTGCTCGACAATTGACGGTCAATATTGGGCATGTCACTATATGACCAAGCAAATACATCAGCAAATTATTTTAGGAGGACAATGATTCTCTCTCTTTGTCCCTCATTGAGGCTAGCCCCTATTTTTATTTCTTTAACATTTTTGGGTGTGCCTATGTTGACTTTGATTGTTTCTTCTGTTACTGGCCTGACTTGATTTGACTCTCGGTTTTCTATTTCTTTCATCATTTCTTTCAAGTGTTTTTTCTCTTCTTCGTTCGTTGGTTGTGATTCGTCATTCACTGTGCGGATTAATTCGTCACTTAGATCAGCAACCAAAGAGTAATCAAAATCGATGATCACATATCAATTAAAAATTAGGGAAAACATAATAGGCAATCAAATTTAGATTTTTCTAAGGAAATATAAGCATCTAAGTCATCCGGTTGGGAAATGGTCTCGACATTAGGATGGTCCTCGATGATCTCCTCCACGACCAACAATTAGTACTCGATCTTGACCTTTTGATGTAGCGAGAGGGGATCACTCCAACCGAATGTATCCATGGCCTTTCCAATAAAGAGATTAAAAGCAACGGTAATATCTAGTACCTGAAACATCACTTCAAAATTAGCGATCCCAACTGTCATAGGAAGCTTGACTGTGGCAATGACCGCTCTTGAGGTGTTGTCATAAGCTCTAACTGCTTGACTGGAAGGAACAAATTACGAGGAATTTATATCAAAGGCTTTACACACAGGGGACAGACATTAAGAGCAGACCAATTGTCTATGAGAATTAAAAGAACCCTCTTACCAAGAGGTCGCATGGTGATGTGGAGCGGGTCGTTGTGGCTTGGTCCTGACTTTAGCAAATCAGATTTGAAAAATGTAAGAATACTTCCATAATAAATAGCCCCGAGCACATGGGATAGCTCCTCTGGTTGAGTCTGTATGGGTATTTGGGCCTTGTTGAGCAACTTGATCATGGCCTGCCTATTGGAGAAAGAAGCAGATATCAAGCCTAAATAGAGATGTTGGCTTGGGTCTTCTTCAGTTGTCTCAAAACTTCAGCATCTAATGGGTCCTGGGAGAATAATGGGTATGACATGGCTAGATGGGGGTTGTCTGGTAAGCTCGACCAGACCTCTTCAAATGGGACACATCAGTATTGAGTATGAACACAAAGCCTATGTCTTCATCGTAATCCACTTTCTACAAAGAAGGCTTCACTTTCCATCAACTCTTTCCAAGAGATCACATTATAAAACTCTGGTTACGGAATATTAAAAGAACGGAATTCACATTAGGACTTACTAAAGTTATGAGTGTAGAAGGATCTATCATTCACAAAACATCATTGATAGTATTAACCATGTGAGCTGGTAAGGGTTCTTTTCTTACATTGGACTTGGCAAGAGGGAGACTTCACCCTTGTTGAAAAGGTCTTTAATAGCATGTCAGAGGGTGATACCTCTCTCGTAGATTGGCCTTTTCCCTGGTGATACACACAAAAATCTTGGACATCGTAGCTTTTGATGTGGGGGTAGGGGCAATTTAGAGATCATACCCCTTCTCGATAACTGCTCGAACCCCTTGGACATTGGAGCATTCAATGGGGTAAACTTTCTTTTACTTTCACACATCAAATTTGCTTAACCGAATATCCCAAGGTTATACTTGCTTACTTGTAAGTACTTCTTATTCTTAACGGTAACAGAACTGTGTATTAAGTGCTTTTGGTGAACCTTTGGACAATCTTGTACTTTGTGGTAATTTTTATAAGATGTTTTCTCTTCTTACATGACTTTTGAGGCTTAACATTGGCTTTCACTTCACGCAGGTTTGGCAAACAGCTGAGAAGCTCAAATATGCATTGGCAACGCAACAAGCATGTCAATTTTCATATCGACTATACATAAAATTTGAGACTGTTGATAATGATCCCACCATCCTCCAAGTTGGCCAATGAATCCTGTAATTAAATACATTGTTATTGAGGGTTCATTATGTCTAGAGTTGCGATTACGAGTATTATTAGCAGCTAGAAATATATGTTGCAGGAAGGAGAGCATTAATAAAAATGTTTTCAGTACTCCTTCTAGTCTATTTCTGGTATCAGATCCATATCTAATGGCTTTGAGATCGATATTAACCATCCATTTATCAGGAGAAGACTGGGAAGATTGAGCCTGATATTTGCCCTTGTTTATACCTAATAGTTCACATTGTGTTTTAGCATAATATAAGAGCTAGGCCTAGACTAACTCCTGCCTATGCTCACGCCCATGCTTTTAAGTTGCAGTAGTAGTGAAAAAAAGTATCAAGATAAATAGGAAAAGTTTTTAAATTTGAGAACATATCTCGATCCATCCCATTTCAGCTTTATGCACACTTCAGGAGAATCTTAAGCCTAAAAATGATAGAGATAACATGATGTAATATACATGTAGAATCAAACAAAATTGAAGAACTTCGAGACAATAGGCGGACCATTATTTAGTTATTCTCTCATCTATAATCATTTTGGTTACACAATGCCATCACTATCAACGTTACATTAAAAAAAAAATTCACACGCCTCACTAAAAAGCTAAGAGAGTATTGGGGCTGTACGGGTGACTTGCATTTGAGTACGGGTCATTTGCATTTGAGTATCCGAAGAAAGTGTACAAAATCACCTTTTACAACTACATATATATTGCAATTACTGGCATTAATTGCATTGTCATCTGCCAAGTTCTAATTTCTGATTGATGAAGGACCAAACGGAGTCATTATAATGAAACTACAATTAAATCAAAGTTAATTTGAGCATATAATTGAGCAGTTGGACTACAATTAAATCAAAGTTTTAGCAGTTGGACTAAAATGGCCTACATCATTTTTTGGGAGATGAAATTTGGTACGGGGACTTATTTAACTTAAATCGCAAGTTTATGCATCCTTTTTTTATTATTAAAAGGTATATACTTGTTACTAAAGTACATTTTTAACGGGAAAAAAATAGAGTAAAAATAGTGTTTCTTTTGGTTCAGGTAACATGCAAACTGTTAGTTTAAAACTGAAATTTTGAAACTAAATCTTTTATGAAAATGTGATGACAGAATAAAATAGATTTGAAACATGCAAATCTTATAACACATATATTGAAAATAGATAAGTAATTAAAGTGAAAGAACCTCTGGCCTATGAGAGACGCGAATGAAATTCGCTGACTTAAAATCGCTGTTGTCTCCCTTCGTGCAGGTTCTAACGAGGAACAACGATCCAAGATTTAACCCAAAGGCTCACAGCGGCGTCTCCTTTGATAGCACGACTATAGGAAGACTTTCGAACCAGTCCGATCAATTGCCCACAAAAAAGATATCACAAAGTATATAGTAAAGTAGAAATCTCAATATGATAGTTTTGTTGTTAGTATTATTTCCTACTACAATCCCTTTATATATAGGGAGATAAAACACTAAATAGACATAGCTTTTGGCACAAAAATAAAGAGTTACAACCCTTCAATTTAAATTCAAATAAATGGAAGTTTTAAAACTTCCAACAATTCCCCACAAGTTTTAAAACTCCATAAAATCAATAAAATAAAATAATAAAATAAAATAACAAAATAAAATAATCAATATAAGTGGGCAACATAATACAATGCAGTAGGTGTAGGTGTCTTCAGGACTTGAACCTACACTTAGTGTATCAATTTTCATTTGAGGGAACGCTAATGGAATCTTACACCTTGAATTAGGTCCCTTTGGCCAAACTTCAATTGATACACACACTGTATCTTATATAGGACGTGGTTCTGACGGGTTGGCGTTATTAATGGCCATGCGCCCCAATCTTGATTCTGATGGGAGGTTTTAAGGAAGAGCCCAATCCCACAGTCGCGACCTCACGACGGCTCCCGCTTAGGTGAGACCTCCAAGTGTACGAGTGACCTCGTACCTTGCGAACATTACCGACTTAGTCTCATTAAGGATAAATACCCATCCTGAACATCACACATAAGCATTACCATCATCACTGGAATGGGGAGGAGATACTCTCCTATATATATAGGATAATGCTTTTAATGAGTTCACTCTGTGCGGGTTGTTTCTACCCATTGAACCTTATTCACGGGATCTCCGATCACAAAGGTTGGGATACTCCCGTAGGTGACTCCCTTGTAGGCTTAGCCCCATTCCCCTCGATGATTCATGTATACCCTTTTGGGTAAAGCCTTGGTTAAATTATCAGCTTTTCCAATTTCACAAAATTGAGTGACATAATATTTTTGTTTAATAGTCCTTTAATGGACTTATATCTCACTTGTATGTGTCTATTCAACTTCTTATTCGTATGAGTTTGATTTGTAAGGGCTATTGTAGCCTTACTATCACAATGAATAGGTATAGCCGGTAAGGGCTTTGGAACAAGAGGCATATTAAGCATAAGATTTCTTAACCATTCTGTCTCTATACAAGTTGTGTCCAACGCTATCAACTCTGCTTCCATTGTACTTCTAGATATGAGAGTTTGTTTCTTAGGACCCCAAGATATAGTTGCTCCTCCAAGCATAAATATAAATCTAGTAGTCGACTTCACATCTATGTTATCAGTTATCCAATTTGCATCACTATACCCCTCAATTACATTTGGATAACCTCGATACATCAAACAATAGTCTAGGGTTCCTCGAAGATACATAAGTAACCTATTTAAGGCATTCCAATGTTCTCTACTCGGGTTATGGGTATAACGACTAAGTCTTCCAACCGCATAGGCTATATCCGGTCTTGTTCTATTGCTAAAATATAACATAGACCTTATAATTTGAGAATACTTCAGTTGACACACAGGTTCTCCCGAGTTCTTATTCAAGTTTATGCTAACATCATAAAGAATACTTATAGGCGTAAGATCATAATGTCCAAACTTCCTCAACATACTCTCTATAGCATTTGATTGAGATAAGGAGATCCCATTACATGTTCTCTCTAGCTTCATTCCTAAAATAACATGAGATTCTCCCAAATCTTTCATATCAAAATTCTTACACAAGTAAGCTTTCACATTATTAATTAGATCTAAGTTTGTCCCTAAAATCAAAATGTCATCCACGTACAGACATAGGATCACATGCTCTCCATTATCCTCTTTACAATAGAGGCATTTATCGAAGTCATTAATTCTAAATCCATAATTCAAAATGACTCTATCAAATTTATCATGCCATTGCTTAGGAGCTTGCTTAAGTCCGTACAAAATTTCAACCTACATACTTTATTTTCTTGTCCTTTCACCTTAAATCCTTTAGGTTGCTCCATATAAATCTCTTCATCCAAGTCACCATTCAAAAAGGCAGTCTTTACATCCATTTGGTATATGACTAGCTTATATATAGATGCTAGATCTAACAAGGCTCTAATGGTAGTAATTCTAGCAACAGGAGAGTAGGTGTCAAAGTAATCTATTCCTTCCTTTTGAGTAAAGCCCTTGGCTACTAATCTAGCCTTATATTTTTCTATGCTTCCATCAGGCTTTAACTTTTTCTTGAACACCCACTTACAACCTATTGGTTTGCTTCCAGGTGGCAAGTCAGATAATACCCACGTGCTATTTTCTATAATAGACTTAAACTCATCATCTATAGCTTCTTTCCAAAATTGGTTCATCTAACGACGACGTAGCCTCATCATAAGTCTTAGGTTCTCCTTGACTAAATATGTGAAAAACTCTTCTCCAAGATTTTTCTCAATTCTTCCTCTTTTACTTCTCCTAAGCTCCGGCGGAGAGTTGCCCTTGCTACTCATAGATATACTAATAGAACGATCACTAGTATCGATAGAGAGTCTAGAATTAAGACTATGATTTCTAATCTGGTCTTTAAACGGAAACACTTCCTCAAAGTATGTAGCATCTCTAGCTTAATAGTATTATTGGAAATTTCAAAAATTTCTGAATTGATGACCAAAAAACGGTTGGCAGTACTATTTTGAGCATACCCAATAAAGACAGCATCTACAGTCTTTGGCCCTATTTTCTTTCGTTTGGGTTCCAGAATTGCTACCTTAGCTAAGCATCCCCACACTTTTAAGAATTCAAACCTAGGAGACCTCTTTTTCCATAACTCGTAAGGAGTTTTATCATCTTCCTTAGAAATTGTTACTTTGTTCAATATGTAACAAGATGATAAAACGGCTTCCCCCCATAAGTTCTCAGGAGCACCGGAATTCAACAACATGGCATTGACCATATCTAATAAAGTTCTATTTTTCCTTTTTGCAACGCCATTTGATTGGGGTGAATAAGGAGGTGTAACTTGTAAAACGATCCCATGGTCTTCACAAAACCTTTTAAAAGCATTCTCGGAATACTCTCCACCTCTATCGGATCTAAAGGTCTTAATCCTTTTCTCAAGTTAATTTTCAACTTCTGTCTTATAAATTTTGAATTTGCTAAAGACCTCATCCTTAGTTTTAATAAGGCAATACCTAGAGAAGTCATCTATAAACGTCACAAAGTACTTATTGCTGGCTCTAGTAGGAGGTCGATTAGAATCACATACATCACTATGTATGAGTTCTAAGAGGTATGTGTTTCTATGGACCGAACTATAAGGTTTCCTTGGTTGCTTTGCTTGTACACAAATCTCACACCTATGCTTAAGGTCTATAAATTTCCTTGGAAGTAGACCTAGATTCATCAACTTTTGAATTTTTCCAAAGCTTACACGTCCTAACCTTTCATGCCAAACATCACTTGTTTCAACATTAAAAACCGAAGAATAATTTCCATCAAACTTGTTTATAACACTCAACTTAAATAATCCATCACATATATAACCTTTACCAATAAGTACTTTATTCTTAGTTATTAAAACTTTATTGGACTCCTTTATAACTTTGTATTCATGTTGCACTAAGGAGTACTCGCTAACTAACATCGGGAACATGCTGCACATCACTAAGGCTTAAAGTCTTTCCAGAGGTCAGCTTTAAATCAACCTTTCCAACTCCTAGCACTTGTGCAGCTGTATCATTTGCTAGCGTCACGCTTCCTCCACTTGTGTTCTGATAAGATTTAAACAAAGTATGATCACAACAAGCATGGACGTTAGCTCCCGAATCTAACCACCAATCATCTTTTTGATAGGTAAAATTTACTAAGAGAGGATAATGATCAAACCTAAGAGAAGGTTCACTATCCACCAACATATTCACTCGGGCATTTTGATTACTTTGCTTGGACTTGTGCTCCTCCGTCTTTCTATAGAACCAATCCTTGGCCTTGTGGTTTGTTCTCTCACAAACGAAGCATGGCTTGAGCACCTTCTTTCCTTTGGCCTTATTATCCCCATGGTTATTATGATTTTGGAAACGGTTAGATTGGCGATGCCCCCCACTATTACGGTTACGGTTCCGACCATTATTATGGTGGTTATGATTGTTGTGACCATTTCTAGAACCATTGTCCCTTGGGTTGAACTGACTAGAATTGTCTAACTCTTTGACATTTTCCATGAGGTTAACCTTGGCTACCATTGAATTGGATTGTTGGTTGTCCAACCTATGCTTTTCCTCTATCCTTAAAGCATTCAAGGCTTGGGTCAAAGTTAAAGCTCCATGTTTATGCCTAAGAGACTTAGCAAAATCTAACCAAGAGGGTGGCAATTTGTCGATGAGGCAAGAAACCTTAAAGTCTTCACTAAACCAACTCCATTTCATCTCGACAAGCCTTAGATAGTCTAGGAATTCATGGACTTGGTCATTTATAGTTTTCCCATCTACCATGACAAACTTATAAAAGGAGGAGGCATTAAAACGTTCTATACCGGCATCATCTATACCATATTCTGCTTCTAAGGCATTCCATAGATCCTTAGCCTTTGCGGTAGTGCAATACACGTCATACAGACGTTCGGAAAGAGCACTAAGGATCCTATTGAGGCAGTGATACTCGATTTGATCAGTGGTATACCAAGAAGAGGTGGAACCGATGCTAGATTCATTAGGCTCCTCAATGGCTGAAATCAACCCTAACACCGTAAGCCAATAACGCATTTGATTTTTTCATCTCTTAAAGTTAAGGCCATTAAACTTCTCCGGTTTAACAGTGTGGGCT
The DNA here is from genome assembly GCA_033070095.1 of Escallonia herrerae. Taxonomy (NCBI): domain Eukaryota; kingdom Viridiplantae; phylum Streptophyta; class Magnoliopsida; order Escalloniales; family Escalloniaceae; genus Escallonia; species Escallonia herrerae. Next base: position 215,472 of record JAVXUP010000327.1, read on the forward strand.
TCCTCTAGTGGTGCCATTAAGGATTATAAGGGACAAAGGATAATTCAACTGCAAAAAGTAAACTACAATCTCAATGTGTAGTTCTACTAATGCACAAATAATTACACTCTCAACATTATTGTGCTAAATATTTCACAAAGTAGAACAATCGCGCTATACAAAAATGGTGGCAAATTATTTCAAGAGCTACTATTAAACAAGAAAATGGGTCCACAGTTTATTTGAAAACAAACTGAAATTTAGAGCACCAACTTAAAGAGTGCCTAATCAAAATTTTCCGTGGCTTTAAAATTAAACATTCACTTATTGGAAAGCCTTTAAAATTGGTATACATGCAAAGGACGTAGAGCCACTATACCATTCAGGAATTCAAGGCAACAAGAATGCTAATGTAATAGGACAAGTAGTTCAGTGGATAATCTGTCTGTGCTTTTGATTTAATGAAAAGCAATGCCTTGAAATCCTTACAACAACTAGACGGTGATAAGAAGAGAGAATACTGACGGCGATGTCTGGAACTACATGCAAACAAACAACACCCAAGCGGTGCAATGAAACGGTAAAGTGCGATGACCGGTAAAATGCGGCAAGGATAGAAACAATTTTAAAATGCAATGTATGCAACGTTGACACAAAATGCAAACGAAAAGCCTTGTTCAAACAGTTTCAAAATTCAGAAACTAACTTTACAACAGCGATTTTAAAATGTTAGTTTAAAACTGAAAATTTGAAACTAAATCTTTTATGAAAATGTGATGACAGAATAAAATAGATTTGAAGCATGCAAATCTTATAACACATATATTGAAAATAGATAAGTAATTAAAGTGAAAGAACCGCCGGCCTGTGAGAGATGCGAATGAAATTCGCTGACTTAAAATCGCTGTTGTCTCCCTTCGTGCAGGTTCTAAGGAGGAACAGCGATTCAAGATTTAACCCAAAGGCTCATAGCAGTGTCTCCTCTGATAGCACGACTACATGAAGACTTTCGAACCAGTCCGATCAATTGCCGACGAAAAAGATATCACAAAGTATATAGTAAAATAGAAATCTCAATATGATAGTTTTGTTGTTAGTATTATTTTCTACTACAATCTCTTTATATATAGGGAGATAAAACACTAAATAGACACAACTTTTGGCACAAAAATAAAGGGTTACGACCCTTCAATTTAAATTCAAATAAATGGAAGTTTTAAAACTTCCAACACAAACATGCCTAAAAATTTGATTAACTAAACCGAAAGATTAACGCGGTGTGCTTCCATTACAATCATGGCTATGAATTTCAACATCTCTTTATGCCTCGTAAAAGGAACTTCACTTTGAGAATTATACGTAAGTCAAAATTGAATCTTACTAAATGTAAGTAGTTTCTTTTAAACATACAAAAACATTTATAATCAGATAACTAAATTTTGTGAAAAAAAAAAAGTAAGAAAAAGAAGCAGTAGAAGAAGAAACCCTAACGAGATTTCGTGAGTAAATATTGCATACTAACTTTTTATAACCCTTTGATAAGGGAGGCGAAAGAGGGGATGATGTACTAACGAAAGGGGTTAAGAAAAATAACATGTGTCACGGTACTAAAGACTTTCCAAAGTCGATCGTGCGGCACTTAACTAGATCAAACCACCGCTTGCACGCTAAGTTAGCCTATCCCTCGAACTTGATAATGTTAAAAGCAGATGAATAAATGAATACAAGAGTTTGTGAAATAAATCCCACTGGACTACTCGGAGAAAACTTATACTAAGGATACACACAATACCGCTCCATGGATCACTCTTGGATCATACAAAAACTCCAATAAATTGATTCTGAATTTTTTAATTTTTTTTTTATAACCCCTGAGCAGAGTTGCATACATCGTTGCTGATCGTTATTCAAAGTAAATGTAAATCAAAGTAGTAAGGATGACTACCAATTTTAAGACGTTTCAATGGTATAAGTACGGACATGTACTGAGACACCCAAGAAAAGTCATTTGTGCTGGTCCACAAGGACGTTCCTTGTCCAAATGGTGGCAGTCCAATGTAACACCCCCCAACTTTACTCCATTATTATTAATTATATATATATATATATATATATATATATATATATATATATATATATTAATAAAATTATATTATATATTATATTAGTCTCCCATTCCCAACTTTTCCAAATTTGTGGAAGTTCTTTTCAGCTACTAACAGAACCAAAAGCGACAAGGGGATGATGGAATGGGTCTTCATTGGACGCGTCATTCTTCCCCGTCACGGATGCTGTCTAGGCGAGTCAATTGCTTTCACATGTTGTTAAAACGGATTGATCGAGGTGTAACATTTTATTCAGAATTAAAATTTTTTATTGTCGTCAATTTTAATTTATCAATCTGTTTGGTAACTCAAAAGAAGTTTTGAATCGAAGAAACCATAATTACGCCTTCAAGATACTCTTTCGGTCCTATATAATTTGATCAACTTTCGTTTTTGGATCCTTTAGCAAAAAATTGCTCATTTCTAAATTGAGAAATATTATGTACGTACTTTTATATATTTACTCTTTTTATAATTTTTTATTTCTCTCCAAATTTAAATCTCCATCACTAAAGGATAAAATGAAAAACACGCAATATGTCACTTAAATTCTTAACTTGTGTGCAAAAAAAGTTACTCCGATTATGTGGGACGGAAGAAGTGTGAATTTTACAAGTCCTCCCTTTCGTTGTCACCTGATTGAAGTTGGATGCTTTCACAGTTTTTGATTGTTCATTAGTAGATCTTTTAGTATTTGAATAGGGGCTACACAATTCTAAATAACATGAGATCTGATACTCCATTTTACTTTCTCAAGCTCATTCTATTTTATGGTTGAAATCAATTCGGATGAGAATTCATAGTCACTTCAATTGGATACTACAATTGGATACTATGGATTCATCCTCCCTATGCACATGAGGCATGTGGGGATGACCCTGTACTGCTAAAAGGCCTGTGTCTGATCACTCAAGTCAAAGCTGTAGATGCTGAAGGTCTACACAAATTGCAAGTCCTTTTTCGTCACGCAATTCCTGCAATGAAATAGATATGGTCCTCTTCTTAGAAGTAGCAACCGGCAAGGTTAACTATGCTACCTTCCGATTTACTTCTGCTTATTGCTTTCGCTTGAATAGTAGTGCAAGATTGTCACGCATTGAGAAAAGCAGAACTTTTAGCGATGTTTCAGCGAAACATGGGAATTTTTTAAAAAAATTTCTTTTTGGAAAATATCCCAGTCTTTCTTGCTCCGATGCCTCTATTGTGACTTTTCTCGCAAAATCACCCCCCGCCGAGCTGCATGTTGTTAAATTTTGCAATTTAGTCAGTATTGGAAAGAAAAAAAAAAAAAAGGGGCAACTAGCAAGGTTCAGCAGCTCTACTCGTCATTAATGTTATGTAAATTTTAGCAAATTCCTCCACTTTTTTCTGATTGGAAGATTTTGTTAACATTATGAAACAGTTAGTCCTAACAAACGTCCACAGAATCATATTGTACCTACACTAGAACACACAGTTATTTTGTACGTGCGCATTCAATATCCTTGAACTCAAATTGCATAATGGCATGGCATAAAAAAAATATCTATGTGGCATGACCAGTTTTTGCAAAATATCGTCTATGTAACGGTGGTAAATATAACGTAATATAAAGAACGAGTGAGATCCGATCAAAAGTCTATTGTTGTTTCATCTCATTCATTTGTTACAGTACGTCGTCACTGTTACGGTTAATTTTTAGTTTTTTTTTTCAATTTTGTCTGTCGTTCATGATAGTACAGCTGCTTCAACAGTAGAAATGCAACTTCAAACTTACAGATTTGTGGAAGATCTTCTATATCCATATTACATACCACCCCATCATGGACACTTCAAAGATCTTCTCTATACTTCCTCCATCCTTATCTTTGCTTACAAATTTAATTCACTTCTTTATCCATGGAAACTAATACTAGTAACTAAACTAATAATTAGTATCTCCTTTTAGAACTTCTTTATCCATGTAAAATCTTTAATTGTAGGCAACGGAAGAAAAAAAGAAGTAATTAATTAGCATCTCATATGAGAGTCGGCCACCTTGATTGTATCGTTCGTGATAGCAAAGGAGGAGTTCGCAATGTTCAAACTCTTGGCTCTCTCCATAAGCCTACATAATCTTTGCACAAACTTATATTCTTGAATGATCCGATTGTTGTAATAGTGAACTGTCGCTAGTAATAGTGGTGACAAAATATTTTTAGCAGCAAAAGAACGTCGCTAAAACTGCTATATCACCCCTCTTGCTGCTATATAAAAGAGGATCTTGATCCTAATTTACTGTATATACAAAGTGACCATGAGACAGGGATCTTAATAGTGTACATATTAACCTGATTCTAGAAACTGATTATAGCTTAATCAAATTTTACTTCTAAGTATCAATTCTAAATTGCCTGATTTTAAAAACTGATTCCGATTTAATTAAAATCTACTTTGAGAATCAATTCCAGATGGCTTTTAAGTGATCGACTAATGTATGATTGCCACTAAGATTACATTATTGCTATTGCTAGAGAAATTATAATGACACACACACACACACACCTTAAATTGTTTACTCTATTTCTATATATCTTAAATTGAATTCAATGCTTAACATATTAGTAAAATCTAGGCATTACAAGAAAATTATTTTACTTTACTTTATTGCCTGACATATATAAGGCGATTCTTAAATTTTTTTTTTTACCTCTCAATACAATTCAATTGCATGCGTAGTAAGAATGTATAAGCACATTTCGTGCTATCTGATAGAAAAAGGATATGCTGGTCTCCTCTCGTTAAGTAGTCTATATTTTGGAATTGAGATAATGAAATCGGCCATATCATAGAATGTTTACCGCTTGCCTTACTTATAATTAAGAATCTGAAAACATAATTAGAGACTAGTTTCTTATTGTCCGAACAAGTTACTGCACACTCGACTTTTTAATGATATTATTTATCTGACTAAACGAAGAACAAAAAGAATTAGAATTGCGAGTTTCCGAGCAAGAGATATTAAGAATACGAATATAAATATTTAGATGAGTTAGATCAACATTGTATTGAGACGGGTAATACTCCCTAATAAAGTTAGTATAATTTGAAAAGCCAAAAATTACCCCCCCCCCGCCACCCCCAACCCCACCCATAAACCCCACACACCCCTCTCTCCCTCTCCTGCTCAACCCAAAAGAGTCCTCCTCACCATCACGGGCAACTCCCCCTCCATTATCATTACTTTTCATTCCTCTCTCTCTCTCTCTAACGCGCTATCAATTCTATCACTTCATCTATTCCTGTTCCTTCACTGGCCAAAGCTGCAAATTCTGGGGGCTATATATATATACATGCAGAAATCAGCAATCCGCATGGCGGATGGGAAGAACCAAGCAGCACCCATCAATGGCGGAACGCTTCTCTCAGACCTCAAAAGCCTCTTCTCTCTCTTTAGAACAAAAGGAACCGTCAACTTTGCGTATGGGTTCATGTCTGCTTTCATCCTTTTCACTGTTTTCTTAGCCTTCAACGCTTCTCCAAACCCAACTGCCTCCCCTTGGTTCTCGAGCATCTTTACTAGTAGTTCCACCAGCATCACTGGTAGTACGACAAACATTTCAAGTTCAACTGCGCCTCCAGTTCCCTCTAATACTTCTTCTTCTTTAAGATCTCAAATTTCTAACATATTTTCCCATCCTCTTCCCAATTCTACTTCTACACAATCTGCTACCAACGTTACTAGATCCGAGAACACAACTTTGCAAGAGCCCAATTTGCGAAAAGAACCCACTAATGCCAAAAAGCATACTCAAACTTCAAATTTGCATGATAAAGTTGAAGCCTTTAACCCAAATCAGACCACTGAGGCTCCAAAAGCTCTTGTAGCGGCTGCAAATAAAACTGAAAATTCAGCAAGCAAAATTGTGCCAGAATCGGGGAAGAATGTGACTGCAAAGGGGGATAAGAGGATTGCTGAAAAGGGTTCAAATCTTACTTCTTCATTAGTGAAGAAACGGGGGAATGAGACTAGTAATTCTGATGTGAAACAGGGGATTGAGGAATTGGTGAAGGGTTTGGTGAATTGTGATGTGTTTGATGGGAACTGGGTGAGAGATGATTCATATCCGCTGTATAAACCCGGTTCTTGTGCTTTGATCGATGAGCAGTTCAATTGTTTTCTTAATGGTAGGCCCGATAAAGGGTATCAGCATCTGAAATGGAAGCCCAAGGATTGCACTCTTCCAAGGTATGTGTCAAAATTGTCAATTGCAGTAGTTTAATTTTTGGGTTTTGCTGCAAAAACATTTGCTAGATCTTTGGAGTCCGTGCTACTGTGATCTGTACACCTAACTTTAGTAGTTAGTCCAGTGAGTAGTTTATTTCTGTGCTTTTCTTCTCCTTTTTCCCAGTTGTGGCTTTTCATTGTTTTGCTAATTAGGAGCTACTAAGATTATTTTTATTTTTTAAATTTCAGAATTGTTTTCAGATCAGAATCTTTAGTTATTTTGATGTAAGGCTTAAGTCCTGGTGAAATGTTGTTTCCTAGATTTTATTTGAACAACGCTAAAACGATTCGAGTTTCCAGGTTTTTTCTCAAGTTCCCAGTTCTACTTCTGCGAGGAAAATTCTGCGCGGCGGCAGGGTTGAGAGCTTCTCACATGGATTTTTTTTTTTTATCTAAATCGCGTTTTGCTATCATCCTTTCAACGATTTGCTTCTACTCTGACAAAGGAACCAAATGTTTGATTTTTCTTTTTTCAAAATTTTGACGTATTTTTATGGTTGGTTATTGTTCTGCAAATTTTTATGAACCCAACAGTTCCTTTTTGTTGTTTTCCTGGAAATTAGCCTATTCATGTCGATATGTACTTATATATGTGTGTGTTTGTGTATAATGTCTGTTTAACCTTTTGACTTGAATGAACTTAAATTGTATTCAGATTGAATGGAGGTCATCTGTTGGAACTGTTAAGGGGAAAGCGATTGGCTTTCGTCGGCGATTCTCTCAACAGGAATATGTGGGAGTCTTTGGTTTGCATTCTTAGAAACTCTGTAAAAGATCAAAGCAAGGTTTACGAAGCATCTGGAAGACATCATTTTCGGTCAGAAGCTTCTTATTCCTTTGTGTTCAAGGTAAGTCGTTTAACTATCTTCGCTTTCTTAATAACATTAGCTTGTATTGTCTATCCGGCTCTGAATTTCGATGAACGAATTTGTAGGACTACAATTGCACCATAGAGTTCTTTGTATCTCCTTTCCTAGTTCAAGAATGGGAAGTGAGAGAGAAAAATGGATCAAAAAAGGAAACACTTCGGCTTGATATGATCGAGAGGTCATCTGCAAATTACAAGAACGCGGACATTATTATCTTCAATACAGGACACTGGTGGACGCATGATAAGACTTCCAAGGGGTAAATCTCATTTTTAGTTGGAATATGTGTATTGTCAACTCTAGCATATAATGCAATTCAGGGATGCCTTCAGCTAAAGCTAAGCAATGATGTAATGTTGCAGGAAAGACTATTATCAAGAAGGTAGCCATGTCTACGGCGAACTTGATGTTCAAGAGGCATTTCGGAAAGCTTTAACAACATGGGGAAGATGGGTTGATGCCCATATAAATTCTTCGAGGACCCTGGTTTTCTTTAGGGGTTATTCTGCCTCTCATTTCAGGTAATTACATGAAGTTACATACCCTCTAACATTATTTATTATGTGGGTTAACCTTAGGCTAGCCTTGGCGCCACTTTAATGTGCTCCATCTTACGGGGCGTTGTGCTTTTGGTTCATTCTCGCAATTAAGAATTGAAGAAAATCACTTGTTAAACGTTTATTACAAGAACAAATGCGTGACGGCAATTTGTTTCGTTGTTTTGCTCCATATTGATTTCATCACTTTGGATGGTGCCAACCTTGGGATAAACGTACTTAATCTGGCTCCTTTTGTCCTTTGACAGTGGTGGGCAGTGGAATTCTGGTGGACAATGTGATCATGAAACTGAGCCGATAAGAAACAAGACTTATCTCTCAGAATATCCGCCTAAAATGCGAGTATTGGACAAAGTGTTGAAAGGGATGAAAACCCGAGTCTCGTACTTGAACATCACGAGATTGACAGATTACCGGAAGGATGGCCATCCATCAATCTATCGGAAGCAACATTATACTGAGGAGGAGAGAAAATCGCCGCTGACTTTTCAGGACTGCAGCCATTGGTGCCTCCCGGGCGTGCCAGACGCGTGGAATGAGCTTCTCTATGCAGAGCTTTTGATAAAACAGTACCAGAACCGGCGACAACCAAAAATACCATAGGTAAACACACACATTTAAGGAGGCTTTGTTTCTGAGTTGAGTCCGTAGATATGTGCAATTGTGCATTATAGTGTTCCTCTTTTCCTCTCGGGAATATAGACACAAAAACCAATTCTGGAGAAGATCCAAGAAAAGGGTAAATATTTTACTTAATTATTAAGCAGTATAAAAAGTGAGAGTGACACGCAAGAGCTTCAAGGTGAGTATCTTGGGGGGAGAGAAGTGTTCTATAATGTGTTTATATATTTGAGGAGGAACAGAGAAAGGAGTTTTGGCTGGGTGTTTGAAGTTAACAGAAGTCAGGCTCTCCCTTCATCCATCTCAAAACGACCCCCCCCCCCCCCAAAAACCCCACCAACCAAAGGGTTTTTTTATTTATCCTTAGAGGCTTGGAAAACTGTAAATTTAAGATTATTTATGGTCTTTCAGAAATAAAATAATAGATTGTAATTATTCTTTCTTAGTCTTGTACCCTTGTTTGATCATTGGTCAATGTATTATTTGTTTGTGAAGATGAGGTCAAGATTTTGTCTAATACCATACTAAAGTTTGTGCATAGTATTCTCAATGCACATAAACTAGTCAGTGTGGGATCATTATTTTAAGGTTCATGTGTCAACTTTTTCGTTCGTACGAGTCCTGGTCATGGAATTCGGACTGCATCCGGGCTTGATGATGACTCCCGCTGCTGCTTTTGATAAGCATGTGTTAGTTGTATATGATTCAACACTTTGGTCCCTTTTCTTCTCTTCTTCACATGGCATGTTTGGACGTCCATCAGCTCTTTAATTAAGGGTCTGATGGTTACTTAATTGAGCCGAAACTGTTGGTGATTAGCGTGTGGTCGCGTGGTGATTGCCTGTCTTGATCACGAGAGCCCCTATCACGGACTTTTAATCTCTCTTTTTTCTTTTTCCTTTTTTTTTGTTTGAAATGTATGTGCCGTTTTCACCCAGTTTGGCGTTGTATTTGAAAGCCCGCAAAGCACTTTTCGAAACGCCGAAATTGTTAACTGTTTACAAACCGCTTTCAAATTTGAACATCTTAGAACTAGTTTTGGCTGTTATCTAGACTGTAAGAATTTTCTTTCAACGCCGTATATATTGATAATTAATAGTCGTTAAATATTTTTAGTGACTTTTTTGCTAACACGTTTAAGACAATTCTTAGTAGTATATTGTTAGCGTCACTAAATAAAAGTTATTAAAAATATTTAACAATAATTAATTATCGTTGTACAGGGGTAGGAAGAGAATTTCTTTAATCAGGGTAGCGGCAAAATTTTTTTCAACGTCTTAGAACGCAATTTGATGCCTTTAAGGAAAAATTTTGGTAGCAAACCCTAATACTAGAAAAGAAAATAGAATGGCGTAAAAAGTGTCCCAGTATTTTTTTATGTAATCTATTAAGAGGGCTCACACATAATTGTGATTGAATACCTCGATTTATCAACATCGTCCCTGAATTTTTCTGACATCATCTCTGGTCAGAATTTGCTCCTCTCAATCGGAAATTACATCTTTTAAGGGGGCATTTACATATTGATTGTATTCCTAGGCATCGTCAACATCGCTCGCTGCTAAATTTTCTGGCATCATCTCTGGTCGGAATCTCTCTCCTCCCCGTCAGAAATCACAGGTTCACCTCCCCCCCTCCCATTCCAAATAATGTCGCCATCTAAAGGCGGAAAGATTTGGGTCACGACGGAGACCGACAGTGGCGACAGCAAGAAGGTGACAGTCTGGGTGGCACCGTGACGTATTGTGTGTATACGTGCGTATTGCATCTATTGGTGTACGCGATGTTAGTGGTGGACAACAGTCGTGTGTGGCAACGAAAGCGAAGGGGTTAAAACTAAAGTATACATAATTTGAGGTTACGTTCAAGGCCGTGGTGCTACCTTTAGCAGTAAATATGTTCGTCGTCAAACTTCTCCCTACAAAGAAATGAATTCAAACACACCTGCAGTCGGTCATAGTGTCACTTTCCAGAGCAAATTCAATCTCAAACTGGACCTCTAGTGCATTCTGGCGCCGGAGAAGAATATCAGGCCGCCAGTCTTTCTTGTTGGTAGGATTTTGTCCTTACTGTGGATCCTTGTTGATACTGGCCGGCGACATGCGCTCCAAAATTGTTCGGATCATACACATTGGGCCAAGTGTTCAAGATCTTAGACCCTTGTTCAGGCTTGATATTAATTCATCAGATTCGTTTGTAACAAAGTGGCAAGTTGGCCATATGGCCTCTGCTGTATTTCTTTATTTATTCCTCTTTTTTTTTCTTATTATTAAGTAACACCGTCTTTGTTCACAACGCAAATTCTCGATGACGTTTCCTATAAGTTTGATCTTACTTGTTTATTATGGTTTTGTTTTACAAATTCCTTTTTTTTTGGAGAATAAAAGATTTTATCGCTCGGCATCTCTCTGAGTGGACGACATTGCGAAATGAGGCGCCAATATTAGTCGTTTACAAATCTGACATTTTCAACCAACTAGTGATTGTAGATTTCTAGAGTATTTTTTAACGTTGTTAACAACTGATCGTCCTAATAGGAGAACCGTTCCTCTCTTGGTATTTAGTGCTTCTATTATGTTTGATGCATCTCATTCAGTTTGAACATGCCAAAGGGTAAAAAGATCCGATATTAAGACTTAGGCACTGTTTGATAAAACTAAAATAGTTAAGCGCTGAATTCGTAAAACTGAAAATTTTAAGCGACTGAATTTTTACTAAAAAATAAGTTAACATGTTTAGTAAATCAAAAACAGATATCTAAAAATTATTTATTTATGAATTTATCCATTTTACCAAATCATGCATTTGTTTATATACTCTGTAATAGTCGTGGCGACAAAAATGCGTCAATGGTGGAGGTAATGGTGCATGAAGATATGGTATTGGTAATTGTGATGATAGCGATGGGAGGCGATATGTCGGTCATGATAGTAGTTATAGTGTAGTGTGGATCTTTAGATGATTTTGATGAAAATGAACGTGGTGACCACAGTAATTGTATGGTGGAGGTAGCGGTGTCCTTGTTGGTGGTGATAGTGGCTAGGTCGTGGTAATTGTAGTAGTGGTAGCAAAAAGAAATAATGGTTGTGATAGTGGTTGTATAGTTGTAAAGGCGGTGTTGTCAGCAAATTAGTTGAGGCGGTATCGTGGTGATAATTATTTTTTTATGTAAAAATGTGTTAAATAAATTTTAACCATTTCACTTAGAATTAAGTAATCAACATTAAGTCCACTCTGACTAAAAATTTTAGTCTATTTTTTGTAGGAATTAATTTTTTAAGTAATACAAGATTTAGTATTATCAAACACACTTAGAGGCATTTTGAGATTAATTCTTAAAAGTAGATTTTGATTAAATCATAATAAGTTTCTAGCTTTAATCCATTTTAAGGGTAATAGATTAAAGTTGTTGAAGGTATTTGGATAAAAAAATGATTAAAGTAGGTTAGTGTAAGATAATTACCATACACTTACAGTGTATTCAAATTGAAATTAAGCATTTAATGTTGTTTACATGTAAGAATATTTTGGTAAATCTCTTGGTCAAAACTGACTATCTAAAACTGATTAAATCTTAATTCAAGAAAATGAGGATTATGGATTTAATTAGTTTTTGAGTATATTGGAACAAACTTAATCAGTTTACTTTTTTTCCCAAACACTTCAAAACTGATTTAATCTAGATTTAATCAGGTTTAACCAATTTAGAATCAATCCCAAATACCCTCTTAATTGAAAACTGTTAAATATTTTAAATTTTAAGTGTTTAATTGCGTTATCAAACACACTATATTTAGCTTCCAAGTTCTAAATTTATAAGACCATATTTGAGCATCAAGGGGAAAGGAAATTGGCTTCTTTAGTCATGCTTATGTTGGTGATGCAGTTTTCTTGTTGGTAGAATAGTTGAAATATATACCATGAGATCATAAAAGACAGATCAACATCTTACCTTAAGGATTAAAGTCCACCCAAAAAAAAAAGAAGGAAGAATCCAATGACAAAAATAAATGAACAAACAGAGCCCCAACACTCTAGGCTTATAAAGATTAAGGGACGAGCACCAACATCCAAATTAAAACAAAAACCACCCACAAACACACAAAACTCAAACCGTTCGAATAAAATCCCTCACATGACTGAATCCGATTAGCACCACTGGTTAAACCACGCAACACAGAATACGTAGTCACTACAAACCACCATCAAACGTGCCAGATCCGTCTAAACCAGCACCAGCCTGCTACAGCCCCACCGCCACCCAATGTTCATGGCGCATTTGGATGCTTGCTTAATAAAGAGATTTTGCTATTGACTCGTCTAACAAAAAGAATAGAGTTCAGGTGGTAGGGGCTTATGCTTACGTTGTCTTTGTGCTTCAAACTTTCTGCTTTAGTGTTGGTTTAAAGTTGGACATTTGGAGGATCAGAGAATTAAATCCTATTATGACAGGCTAAAGTTCTTCAACAAGATCACTTCGTTAAGGAAATGAACAATTTAAGTTCAAATTCTTACTCAAAAAGTTAGATCCATTGCCTCAGCTGCCTGTCAAGGCGGGATTGTTCTTGCATGATGGTACCGATGCATTGTGGGCCTACCAATAATCGAGAAATCATAATGCCCAGTCCAAAACTTTGTGGGCTTTAACATCTCATTCAATATAGGTTTGCTAATTGCATTTTTTGTGGAAAACTTGGCAACACTTATTCTACGATCAAAGTTACTAAAAATATTGGCGACCATCATTTATCGTTGTATAGAAATTTTAATTAAGGGTGTAACTTAGGCTGAGCAACCCATGCTAGCCCGTAGAAATATATGCGTAAGCATACCTTTAGGTGACTGTGGTAGACATGGCACACGATTTTGAGCCCGTTAGTAATATGCGCTAACATGGGCAAAGGTTTTTTTAAACGCTTGCTTAGCTCGTGAAAATCTCAGGCCATCCCACTTTTACATGATATGAAATATGTGTGTGAACCATACGTATACAAAAAAATAAAAAATTCCTTCTTTACTCTCTAAAATCAATCAACCATATAAGTTTGGGGGACAATTGAAGGCTTCTTTTGTTTCTTACTGTAGAATTAGACTTAATAAGATTTTTTGGAGACTTTTCTTTTTTTTTTCCTTTTATTTTATCCTAAAACTTTGTTTCCATGCCTACATTTATACTTTTCTTCAAACTTCATGACCCTTTCCTCGAGATTTTATTAGTACACCTGGACTATAAATGATATGTTTAAGAATTAAGTAAACGAAAATTAATTTGTAATCGTGGACAACTCGTGAGAAGCCCGTATCCAACCCCTGCCCATCAAAATTTTAATCCATTAAACATGGATAGATATTATTATGCCCGTAGATGGGCTAGACTACGTACAGACACGAGTTTTTTTTAAGTGGGCTGGATATCTTTAGTCCTTGGATTCATACAACCCGCCCAAGTTGCATCACTAACGGTAACTTGTAAGCTCTTTTTATAACTCGGATTGCAGTCAAGATTGGGCCTTTCCAAAAGATCAATTTCAATAAACTCTGTTGCCATGAGAATGTTTGGTCGCATGTTCATGAAAACCTTGGTTTTTGTGGTATTGTAATCATCATCTAATAAGAGCCATGGACCCAATTCTGAGATATTTCAAGAAGCAAAGGACACAAATTTGAGAGGAGTAGCGCAATGACTTTTACTACCTTCAGTAGCCATTGACCAAAGTGTGAGAATGACCATATAATCTCTCAAGAGCCAAACCCTTTTCATTATTCATTGACCTTGAGCATTATGGCTTGATCATAATTCATTCATAAAGACTATTTTAATGATGTTACTCACTTCTTCATCACTTATTTCATGACACGAGGAGCACAATTAAATCAATCCCTTCTCTCCCGGAAAGGCCCACTCTCAATGGCAATTGTTTCGAAAAAAAAAAAAATGTTTTCCCAAGTATTGATCGGATAAGAAGTTATCTATACTAACATTACGATTTACGTGTAGCACCCTTATCCTGAATTTTTTTTTTTTGAACTTCATACTGTAATCTTGTTTCTATTTCTTGAAATCATTCTTTCATTTCTAATTTTTTTTTAGTAATATGGTCATTTAAATAACTTATGAACTTAAAATCACTACAAGAAAAAAGGCTTTTAGAGACGGAAAATTTCGTCGCTAAAAGCCTAAAATCTGCCGCTAAATGTTTTAGCGACGGATTTACCATCGCTAAAAGTCCCTCGTATAAAAGCCCGTTACTAATAGTTTGGCGACGGAATTTTCAAATCCGTCGTGTAATATTTAAGTTTTTGCAATGGATTTATTTATTAATTAGCAACGGAATATCCGTCTCTAATTATATTTTAAGTATTTTAATTTAATTTCTGTTTTGTTAAATTAGAGACCGAATAAATATTTAAGCGGTGGAATATTCCGTCGCTAAATGTCTTATCTAGCGACGAAATAATCCTTCGCTAAAAAACCAATAGTAATAAATAAAAAAAAAAACAAAAGTCAATTTTTTAAAAATATATTTTTTATTTTTCTAATGACCAAACCTGTAATAAAAAAAAAATCAATCCTCAACAACAACGCGAAATAATCAATACATAAAGAAATATGTATAATTAATCATAAAAAAGACTCATTATTTACAAGTTGGAAACCGGATACAGCCGGTCAGGGGAGGGGAGAAGAGTACAAGTCGGGCGCGGAGACTGGGGGAAGCTAGGACCGGGCACGAGAAGGGGCTCATCAGGAGTTGCCGAGTCCCAGATCTGGATCCTGCTGATTTGGGGCCGGCTCGGCATGTTTAGCTGCGGTACCCTGCTGATCCTGCTCCCTAATCATCATCAACACCACCGTAGCAATGCGCGCGATCTCCTCGTCGTCCAACGGATGCCGAGGAGCCGGTGTCTGTGGAGGGGTAGCGGGGGGTGAGGACGCTCCTATCACGGCACGAGCAGTCCGACTAGGCAGGTCGCGTATGTGGCCTTTCGGCCGATTGACAACCTTCGGCGTATCCAGCCATCGCTTCAACGCCCCAGTACTCGCACCCGTACTAGTGAACGCTGATGGCTGTCCGGACTGCTCCTCGGACCCCTAAGCTGTTCATACGAGGCTTGCAAAAACAGTGATATAAAGATATTTTAGGGCATTAATTAACGCAACAGACATTGAGGATAGAAAGACAAAAAAATTACAACTTAAAAAAATTGACTCACATCGATCCGCCGGGCAATATCTGAAATATAGTCGCCCGCCCGGTGTGCCTCGTCCTTGTCCTTCTTCCGTACGTGTGTCTGATTATACGTCAGAGCTACGACCTCATCCTCCTCCAGATTCGGGTGCTCGACCGCATTCTTGTGTCGAACAATGTTGTGTGGCACTGACCCCCCCCCCCCCCCGCGTGTGCGTCAGATCTCTGTTCTACCTGTTCTCAGCCCCGCTCGTACTTTTGACTTCCCAACTTGGATCCGCAGCCCACCGATCTATCATCGCCATCCATACAGTCGGAGATATCCAATGTGGGGGATATCTCGTCATCTTATCATCGGGGCACCCTCGGGCAGCATCTTCTTCGCCCGGTCCCTTGCGTCGTGGAGCCATCGGCGGTAATTCTTGCCGATGTAACAAATAAGGCCTGCTGCCCCAGTGACTGATGTTCAGGCGAGTCAAACGTGAACCCCTCCAGTAAGACATTCAATAACACAAATTAACTATAGAAAACAAACTCTAATTAAACAAATACTATCACTGAAAAAAATACTTCACCGTACCAGCCACTCCTCCCATAAGGACTCCCTCGCAGTGACATCCTAGTCCTTCTAGTACAGGCGTGGCTCGAAGAATCGGCCCTTCACAAGAACGCCGATCTTCGTCCTCGCCTGATTCTCCAAGATCCTGCCAAAGAAGTAAATAAATAAATTAATACAGTTCAAATATAAATTAACACCCCAAAATTATAAATATAAGGCATGATGTGATATATTTTTTTACTTACATGCCTTCCTGGGTGAGCGTAACTCTCTGTTTACGCTGGGGGTCGATGCGTACCCCGCGTGTCGGACCACGACCTCGTCAAGATCCTATAAAACACAGACATTAATACAATTCAAATATAGTTTAAATATAAGGCTAGCGAAAATGTACTAAACATCGTTATCAACTATACCGGTGATAGAACCCACGGAAGAAAGAGAATCAACGCGCGTGTGGGATGAATCTACGTCGGGCTGGAGCTGGGGCCCCATCTGCTGTACGCGATCACTCTGTGCCTCGTCATCAGTGGGCAATGACGAGGTAGGACCCACCAGGGAGTAAGCAGCTCGGCGTCCAACCCAGTCACGAATAGCCGTATCCTATCCATATCTGACTTCGTATAGATAAATTACAAATACATGAACACATTAAAAATAATAATTTGACAGAAATCATCATCGGCACTATATATATATATGAACGGAGGTGCAAAAACACATCAATATGAACCAAGTTCTAAAATGTTACTACATTTTTCCCTGGTTTGTTACAACATTACAACTCAATCATTTTCAGTTTGAGAATCATCATCATCTTCATCACTTTCCTCGTCGTCCTCTTCTTTGTGGGACTCATCGTCCTCTTCATCTTCTAATTCATCCTCTTCATCAGTAGACTCGGTCACATCATCTCCAACACTTTCCACGTCTTCCGCGTCATCATCCACGACTTCTTCTCCTACATGAAGTCTTGTTGAAAAAGGAAGATCGTCCTCCTCGTTGTTGACCTCAACAGGGAACAAGACATGTGGTTGGTCGGCTTGAAAGGAGTCTAGCTCACTGTCATTGTCACGGGCAATTTATTGGACTTAATAATTGTATACCAATGAGATTTGGGATTGGCGACGTCCTCCGCGTAAAAGACTTGTACAGCTTGACTAGCAAACACAAAGGGCTTGTCTGATGCAAGTTTTGATAAGAAACGAGTAATTGAACAATCTCAGGGCTAATTGGTGTTATTGAGGATTACCTTGGGCTAATTATAGCTAATTAGGGTTGATTAGGAGTAATTGAGATTATTTTGAGCTAAGAGTCGGGTTTTATTATGCGGAGTTGTGTAGATTAGTCCTAACTAGGGCTAATTAGTGTTAATGAGGACTACCTTGGACTAATTAGGGTTATTTTGAGCTAATTAGGGTTTAATTGTGCGGAGTAGTGTTGATTAGGGCTAATTAGGCTTAATTGGGTTATTAGGCTTAATTATGACTACTTAGGTGCGTAATCAGAGTTTAGTTAGGTTTTAGGGTTTAGGGTTTAATTAATCTAATCACGGGTCTACAAGATATGAGTAATTAGGGCTAATTAGGGTTTAATTTGGACTGATTGGTGTTAATTAGGATCAATTTGGAGTAATTACAGCTAATTTAATTTTCATTAGGTTCTTAGGGTAAATTAAAACTAATTAGGCTCGTTAGAGCTAATTAGGGTTAATTGGATTCAATAGGGTTAATCGGGACTAACTAGAGCTAATTATAGCCAGTGCTGGAGCCACGATGAGATTCTAAGGGGTGCTAAAAATGTCGCGTTAACCTAATTAACCTAAATTCAACAACCAACCATTCAACTAATTCACAGATATCTCAATCCAATTGGGTCACATCCTCCGTTAACAATCTCAATTCTTAATGCACAGTCAACAATCTCAATTCCCAATACCTCATATAGGGTGTCGGTATGGTGTCCGACATCTCCGGACATGTCTGAAGACATTGATTTATTTTTTAAATGCCAGACGCCGTGTCCATCACCCCTTGAAGAGGTTTCCACAAGTATAAAGCCAAAATGTGACATTTCGGTGTTAGTGTCGATCGGATACGGTGTCCATGACCTATCAAAACCTCATTGACACCTCCAGAAACGTGTCTGACACCTCCGAACACGTGTCCGACACCTCTGGACACGTCCGAAGTCATTGATTTATTTTTTAAATGCCGGACACCGTGTCCGTCACCCTTGAAGAGGTGTCCACAAGTATAAAGCAAAAATATAACATTTTTCGGTGTCAGTGTCGATCGGACGGGGTGTCCGTGACTTACCGACACCTTGACACCTCATCGACACATCCGGACACGTGTCCGACAACTCATATAGGGTGTTCGAAGACATTGATTTATTTTTTAATTGCCGGACAGTCGGACACCCATTGAAGAGGTGCCGGACACCTATTGAAAAGGTGTCCACAAGTATAAAGCTAAAATACGTTGTTTCGCTGTCAGCGTAGATCGGACGCAGTGTCCGTGTCTGTGCTACCTAATGGGGATCTCAATCCAATTGGGTCCTACCCTCCGCCAACAATCCCAATTCTCAATTCTCAAATGTTCAATGCAATAAAAATCACAGATTCAATCCAGTTGGGTCCCATCCTCCGTCAACAATCTCAATTCTCAATTCTCAAATGCTCAATGCAATAAAAATCACACATTCAATCCAATTGGGTCCCGTCCTCCGTCAACAATCTCAATATCTCAAATGCTCAATGCTCAATGCACAATTAACAATTTAAAATCATCAATTAACAACATAAAAAAATCAATTAATAATCTCATTTACTTTAAATGCACAGCTAATAACCTAAAATCATCAATTAATAACCTAAAATCATCGATCAATAATCATAATTCTCAAATGCACAATTAACAACCTAAAATTATCAAACAAATGATCCATGTTCAAATGAAAAAAAAATTGTTCAAAATGGACATATCCGATGCGCTTGAATTATTTCAATTTGGGGTTCGATTCGATTAGGGCAATTAATTTAGGGTTCAATTAGGAGGTTCAGTTACTTCAATTCAGGGTTCTATTAGTTCAATTTAGGGTTCGGTTGAATTGGGGCATTCAATTTAGGGTTCAATTAAGGGGTTCAATTAGTTCAATTTGGGGTTCGATTGGATTAGGGCATTCAATTTAGGTTTCAATTAGGGGTTCAAATAGTTTAATTTAGGGTTCGGTTCAATTAGGGGTTCAAGTAGTTTAATTAGGGTTCGATTGCATCAATTTAGGCTTCAATTATAGTTTAATTTAGTGGTCGGTTGAATTGGGGCATTCAATCAGGGGGTTCAATAAGTTCAATTTAGGGTTCGATTGAATTAGGGCATTCAATTAGGGGTTCAATTAGTTTAATTTAGGGTTCCATTAGGGGGGTTCTATTAGTTCATTTTATGGTTCAGTTAAATTGGGGCATTCAATTTAGGGTTCAATTAGTTAAATTTAGGGTTCGATTGGATTAGGGCATTCAATTTAGGGTTCGACCCCGGATTAGGGCATTCAATTTAGGGTTTAATTAGGGTTCAATTAGTTCAATTTAGGGGTCGGTTGAATTGGAACATTCAATTTAGAGTTCAATTAAGGGGTTCAATAAGTTCAATTTAGGGTTCGGTTGGATTAGGGCATTCAATTTAGGGTTCAATTTAGGGTTCGGTTGGATTAGGGGTTCAATTAGTTAAATTTAGGATTCAATTCGATTAAGGCATTCAATTTAGGGTTTAATTAGTGTTCAATTACTTCAATTTAGGGTTCAATTAGGGGGTTCAATTAGTTCAATTTAGGGTTCGGTTGAATTTGGACATTCAATTTAGTGTTCAATTAGTTCAATTTAGGGTCCGATTGGATTAGGGCATTCAATTTAGGATTAAAAATACACACTATTTTAGAAAATTATAAACTTTTACTAAAAATTCTAACGTAATCCAAAGTATCTTATTAACAAATTCCCACAGAATAACTTAGCTGATCACTAGACTCATTTCAATCACTCAACCATGTAAAACCAATCGTTTAAACAAGCATACACATTGTTGCATTGCATAGATACAATTACAAGTAAATTCGTGAAAAGGATGCAAATGGATATGAAAAATAGGTGCAAAACCTACCTGAAAATCAAGAGACCGCAAGAGAGATCGACGGCAGTGGCGGCGACGGTGGCGGTGGTAGGCTATATTTCAGTCTGGGGGTGGGTTGCCGGGGATGGCGACGAAGTTGGCGTCGAAGGAAATATCGCCAATGAGAGTTAATAGAGAGAGAGAGAGAGAGAATGGGAGAAACAAAAGCAGAAGGGGATCTGTGTTTTTAAGGCCTTTACTGACGGAACACACTCGTCGGTAAAAGTCCGTCGGGAAAACTCTGCTTTCACCGACCGGGTATTTTTACTGACTAAATTATTCCGTCGCCTCCATATTTTTGAAAATCATCGAAAATTAAAAAAACTCATAAAATATTTATCGACGGTACTTTTCTTCGGTAAAAAACCGTAGATGAAAATCCGTCGCTAAAACGTTTTAACAACGGCGTGTTCCGTCGTTAAATATTTTTACCGACGAATTTTCATCGACGGTATTTTCTGTCGCTGAAATGACTTTTAGCGACGAAATTTCTTCCATAGCTACAAATATATAATTAAATCCTTCTTTTCTTTTGGTGAATCTTTCCCTACTATCTCTAATCCATAACTCCCTCAACCCTTTACGTCTCCTCTGCTACTTGAGAAATAAACTCCCTCCTTAGACCATCATTAATTGCACGTCATCATTGATCCATTTGTTGCGTTGACAACGCTTAACTATAACTGACTTACAAGGTTTTGGTAATTTTAGTTGCACACAACGCGTGTGCCCCAAACCTAGTTATTATTTGCTACTCTAGGAACAAATGTTTTAATGTGGAAAAAACAAAAATAAGTTCTTTTAGATGATTTTGTGTGCCCTCGAAAACTATCCAAATTTAGGTAAAAATATAAAGTGGAACCAATCTTTTTTCAAGAAAGAATTCTTTATTTTCACAGTAGCCCTCCATAAACTCCAAGAAAGGAATTGAACACAAAAATATCGAATGATCCAACGAAATTTGTCACAGAGCACTCAATATCAAAGAAGTTTAACAGAAAACTAGACCAAACAGAAGGGTAATCAAATCCTAACATATAGCAAAGCCAAACAAAATCAACACTCATCTTCCTATGATCCAACCTTCTTCTACATTCTTCAGTCAAACTATCACTCCCACAATCTTCCTTCTAAACCTCCCTTGAAAATGTAATAGTGTATTATGAAACAATTAAGAAAGGAAAGAAAAAACCAATGACTCCCACCATAAGCAAGATATGTACACGTGCAGCAGCACCGGTTCTAAGTTAGCCTATTCCTCCTAAAGAAGCTTTTATATTCCAGCTTTAGCAAGGGTCAGGGTGGTACTAGTGGTGGTGGAAGCTGCTGTTGCCGTGGCCGCTGCCATGGTGGCGGTGGGGGTGGCAGTGATGGTCGTAGCCACCCGCTCGCAGGAGGGACACATGGTTAGGGTGGTGGCAGGAAGTTGCATGTAGAAAGGTTGAGTTGTCTTCAAAGCTCTTAACTCTTGAAGCTCCTTGTGTAACCTCCTATTCTCTTCCGTCAGGTTCTCGCAGCATCTCTTTAAATACTCACAATCTACTTCTGTCTGCTTCAACTTTGTCCTGCATTAAATTCACTTCACCAAATTAATTGTCTTGAGTTATTGAACCAATTCAACCCACAAATACTCAAAAATCAAGTTTCACTCTTTCAAAAGGCCACAGCTAAGAAGCTGAAAGAAACTGGCTAATGGCTATAGGAGAAATCAAACTCCACACAAAGTTGAGCCAGACACGAGTACTAGCTAGCTACTTCATATATGACCTTCAATCAGTCTCGCATATAATGACTAAGGTCATTCAGCATACCTTGCTCTTCTGTTTTGAAACCAGACTTCAACTTGTCGAGGGCGAAGATTCAACTGATTTGCTAAAGCTAGCTTCTGTTTCTGCAAGTTACATGAAAACACATAAGGTGATGATTAGGGCACACCCACGTCCCACAAGCTAGGCCAGAAATATGGAAACATTAATGTAGCTACAACGTCGCCATTAAACCTGAAAGCGCAGCATAGCTTACAAAGGGTTAAGTGAAAGTGCCAAAAAAAGTATTTACTGGCAAAATTTATTTTTTGTGGCAGCAAACATTGGCAGTACAAGAACTTTTCCTAGAATAGTAATGGAAGTGGGAAGCCAAATATGGTAAGGAACAGTGAAGGGAGACATTAAGCAACCTTTGTCGAGATTAAACATTCAGGTGAAGAACATTTTCAAGACAAGGCCTAAAGAATGTTTCAAAAGAAGAAAAAACCAACTTAGTGCCCTCCGGAACAACAACTAGTGCATGTAGTACAGCACACCGCAGAGGTTGAATTTGACTTACAGGATTGAGGGTGTGGTGCTCCTTGAAACTCTCTTCAAGAAAAGCAGACTGGTCTTTAGTGAGCCTGAGCTTCTTCCGACCCCCCAAACCATTCTCTAGTTCCTCATCACTTCCATTTCTTGAAGACGCTCTTTCAGTTTCCACTTCATTATTTCCTGCTTCAAAATCTCTCTTGTTTCTCCCGCTTCTGTACACTGCAAAATCCATCTGAAATGACGATGCTGTGCTGTTGGGAGATGAGGACATCGCAGCCGCTGCAGCCCCGTCCTCCGTCTCCTCCGCTGCCGAGCTTTTCCGGTGCACTTCTAGCCCTTTTGCCGGTCCATTGAACGAACCCTGTTCAGATGTAACTGCAACAAGCAAAAGAAAATCTAAGTCCCCAAACATTTGAAAAAAAAAACCCGAAAAATACATGCTACACACTGGAAAATAGAAGTGTCGGAGGCGAAGCAAGAAGAAATTACAGAGTTAGAAAGGCCTAGTTCAAACACCTTTAACTTTCAAAGTCTAGGAGACTTTGACAAAATTATTCTAAACTAACTTTGACAAAATTATTCTAAACTAACTTTCAAACGGGCGTTATTAATTGATTAAGCAGGAATCCATGAACAAAATGATTGATTTAGGCAATACCCATGTCTTGAAAGCCCTCGAAAAGTCCATGAAAATCTTAACAAATAAGAGCACGTATGCAGGAAGAATTGAAGAAGTACTCAAAAGTGGGGTGTTTACAGTTTTGAGCCAGCCATGGAAAGCGAGGCTGAGCAGGCCGCTGGCCGCGTGGAACCGGAGAGAAAGGCAGGAGATCAAGCTGAACGGGTGGATCTGATGAGGACGAGCCACTTCTCCTCTCGTCTTCATTGCTCTGATGGTCCTTCTCTGACCTCCTTCCACCCCCTAACCCCATGCAAAACCCTAGATCTTTGTTGCCGCCACCGGCGTGCACCATCAGCTGCTGAGGGGACTTGTCAAGTAACGAGAACAAGGGCTTTTGTGCGTCTCCCAAGCTCAGAGCCAACTCCATCTCATATGGTTCTCTTGTGAGGGAATGAGGGGAGGAGTAAAATAAAAAGAGAGGTGAGCACTATTTGAGCTATCTATGAATATTGCAGACCAAACCAAACATATACCCTAAATAAGTAGTAAAGGCGTCTACAACAACAAAACCTATGTACACGCAGCCCCAGAGAAAAGAAGTGCTCTTTCTTCCCTTTTTTTTTTTTCCATGTATCATTTGCCTTGTGCAAGTAAAGATTGACCGACAAATCCAGGTTGACAAACGCACGTGAATCTGTATTTAATACTCATCGGTTCATACCTGTGACTCTGAGAAAAGGCCTCCCAGGAGAGAGACAGAGAGAGAGAGAGAGAGACTGTGTCTAATTCTAATATATATAGAGCATAGATTGTCGAAGTAATCAAGACTCTCCGTTTCATGTATATGCAAAACTGCAGGGCAATGTTTAGGGCCGTACGTTTATAAAATTCTGTTTTCGTTTTTGTTACGATAATAAAAAAGATATTTTTTTTACGTACTTTTATCTTTTTCTGTATTCGTTTCGAGTAAAATATCCAAATAGTAGCAAAAAAGGTGAAAACACCTAAAGGGTGTTTTCACCTTTTTTTCACGATTTGTATTCTCTGTGTCAGAGAATACAAATAAAAAATCCACTGTTCACGTTCTCTGGCCTCTCTCTCTCTCTCTCTCTCTCTCTCTCTCTCTCTCTCTTTTCTAAATAACAGGGAAGCCGGAGTAGGAGCATGAAGCAAACGCCGTTGCAGTGATCGGCATACCTAAACCTAAACCCACAACCACCTTCATCGTTGCACAGACACACACACAACGCGTCCCCCCTTCCCTCACCTCATCCCAATACACACACGCACACACTTACCAGAT
The DNA here is from genome assembly GCA_033070095.1 of Escallonia herrerae. Lineage (NCBI taxonomy): Eukaryota > Viridiplantae > Streptophyta > Magnoliopsida > Escalloniales > Escalloniaceae > Escallonia > Escallonia herrerae. The sequence goes on from JAVXUP010000327.1 coordinate 239,989, forward strand.
TTATGTGTGATTGTAGGTGTGTTCCTCTTTGAAATTTGACCGATCTGCCATTTTCTTTGAGTTCACAGTTTGATGGAAGGGATAATTGATTGTGGTGGGTAGTTGGTTCACGGTGGTGGTGGAAGGGGTGATTGGTTGTGGTGGTGGGTTGTTGGGTCAGCGCGGGGTTATGGTCGTGATGTGGTGCTGGTGGGGTTGTGGCCGTGATGATGTGGCGGCAGCAGAACAATGGTTGAGCTGTGGTGCTGGCACAGCTACAGACTTGATGTGGTGGTGGTGTGGCGGTGGCTGGACTGTCACCTTACTGTGGTCGGCAATGGAGAAGGACTTGTGGGGTATTTGATGGGCAGTGAGGGTAATGAAAGGGAAGGGGAAGGGAAAGGGGGACACACAGAGGTGGAAACATGGAAGGGGAAGGGGAAGAGGAAAGGGAACTCGTGATGGAGAAATTAAAGGGGAAGAAGGCCGGGCCCACGGAAGAAATATTGTAGAAAATACTAAAAACATACAAGAATGGATCCAAAAAAGTTGATAAAAATGAGAATGAGAATGATAAACGTACAAGAAAAATTGAAAAAGTAGATATAGAAAAAACTAAAAGTACAAAATTCAATTTTAGAACTAAATACTAAAATCTGAAAAACAGAATACAGAATACAGAATACAAAAAAAAAATTCGTAAGCGTACGGGCCCTTAGTATTTACATGGACTATGTTTGAAAGTTTGAAAGGGTTACATGTTCAATATAGCGACATGTAAGGAAATTTTAGGAATGAAATTCGAATTTAAATAATTAAAGGTAAAGTTCAAATTACATTAGTATCATGATAGTGATCGAGAGAGGGAGAATGGTAACACCAGAGTGCAAAGAAGCTACCACAGCAGAGAAAGCATAACAATACATTGTCTTATTTGGTACCCATCAAGTCGTTCTGTTACCGTGACAAAGATATTGCCTTGACAAGCTATCATGGTGACAAATGGATGCTTTCCATCTAAGTAAAAAGTGGAGACATGCTTTGAAACAAGTTTTGATATGGCATCATTGGTGCGATTGTAATGCTTCCTTTAGTGAGTGGCACCGATCGTTTCTCGCTACAGAATATCTAAATTTAGTGATATATGATGTATCATCATTTCATGGGCTTCGGGTTCGGGACTTTTGCAAGACCAAACTTCAAAATTTGCAGTACTTAAAGGAGGAATGAGAAACGGTCGAGTCGACTTAATCAACAGGATCAAGAACATCCCTGGGCCCTTTGGATGGAGCAACGAAATTACTATTACTATTACTACTTGATAAAGGTATAACAAATGACTACTGGATTACGTTGACGGGGCGATGTCAAAGCTGTGGCTGTGCTTTTCAAAACCAAGGCTTCAGTGGCACTTTCTTTCTAAGGTGCTTATAATGAAGTGCAATAATTGGTCAAAACAACATTTTTCACCTTAAATGAAAAGTTGATATTCCACGGGAAATCAACATCCGTTATCCTCCCAGTTTCCAAGTAAATCACCAAAAGGTGTTAAAGTGGCTTAATTGAGAGGTGAAATGACACTGATAGATAGATGGCTGGCTGACTTTGATCAGACAACCCCTTGACTTTCCAAGCCCATCCAAACAGACTTGTCAACCTACAACTCGGAATTTGGTCGACCCTCAACTACATATTTAGGGTAAACTACATAAAGTGTCCTTCTTCTTTCATATTTGTCCTTACTTCTCTCTTCTAATTAATCGGTTTCGTCTTCAACAAAAGCTGCTGTATATTCTTATTCATCTTTTTCTTCGATTTAAGTAAGAAAATGGCGAAGTTATAATTTCATACGTGTCTTACATAATCAATATGACTTTTTGAAAGAAACGCTTGAAGCGAGAATAAGACAGTTTCACGTTACAAAAATTACATTTTAACGTTCAAAAACTTAATTTTCAAGGGATTAAACTGACACAAATAACTGGATGAAACGCTAAAGTTTTTTTTATGAAGAAGTATCTGACTTAAGTAAAATGAAAAGGACAAATTAGAAGCGCAGATAGAAGGAGGAGGCAATTCTTGCATTTTACCCACGTAAACATATAGAAGTACAGCACACCACCCACAATCTATTGAGACCAAGCGTGAAGCATGGAAAGATATTAAAGTAGGAATTAGCAAAGTCTGGTCGGATCAGCACGAGGGCTTTGACCATAACTGCCCACCAACCATATATTATGTTTTTAGTTAAGCAGGCAGACAGACCATGTTTCACACTTCCCTAGGAAAAGTTTATCTAAGGTTTCTCTCAACTCTTTCTTTCAAATCCTAGATAATCATTAACTGTGCGGGCTCTCCTTAACAACAATTGAGCATCCAATAAGTATACATTGCGACTATTTTGTTTGCACTCGAAAGATCTTTAGACATCCCAGCGGATTACAACCAATTTCACATAGAATTAAGTGCAGTTCTAATTATACTTGATAGAATAGAACATATTTATGGAGTAATAAATTTTATGGAGGTACCAGGAAGTCCCACTCATATCTTATGGTTTTCATGTCGCACATCACTACAGTCTGCTATCCAAGAAGTTAGGTGATTGGTAATATTTCATGCTTTATTTGGGTGTGGGTAAAGTCTCCAATTTACCCTACATGAAGATTGTATTCAATTCATATATTTGGTGGACTACTCACTCTTTTAAACATGTTTTTTGGGCTAAACAACAAGTCTATTCATGCTAGCTATCACAACTACGCCCTCTATGCACCCGATGGTCTTGGTGGATTTTTTTTAAAGACGCTATACTTAAGGTCGAGTGCTAAGGTCTTAGATCCGTTACGGTTGTAAGGATTGTGTTCGACTCTTATACCCAGGAGGGGGCCTCATTTTTGCAATTAAACATGCCTCTAAGTATATACTCCGTACATGATATCAGAACTATGCCTTATATGTACACCATTGTCTTGGTAGGCACCTTGATATATACTGCTTCTTTCGTATCGAGCTTCATATTAGTAGATATTCAACATTACACGCAAGGATAGAGTTAAAGTCAAAAATCGATGTGTATGGAATTGAGCTCGATTTTCATACTTGATAGGCTTTTCCTTCACATTACACCTAACTTCTTCGATGTGATGGGCTTAAAAAACAAGTTCTGTTGTTGTAGTAGAGCTAAGCATTGCTAGTTTCCGTTGGTCCTCAAGTGACACCTTGCTAGTCCTCTTCTTTTAGGTCGAGATTTGACACCGCTTAACATTCTATGTTACTTGTGAGATCGAGCGTTAAAGTTTCACATTGAATTTATACATGAAGATTGAATCTGACCGTTACCCTTGCCGGACTTTATCAAAAACTATCAATTTTTATCAGAACAGAAGTCAGTTCAAATGACAGAAATTTTTACATGTTCACATTTCCTTCTCATCAAGGGTTGGGGGGGGGGGGGGGGGGGGGTTGGTCCCTCACGCGTGCGGGGTGGCTTTTCATGAAGGCCGTAATTAAAATACACATCTAGAGGAGGTGATCAGGTCAGATATGTCATGCTTTTGGGATCATTGCAATTATTGAACTCATGCAGGCTTTAATGATAAGATGCAAGAGCAAGGACTCTAGAGAGAGAGAGAGAGAGAGAGAGAGAGAAGAGGATGAAATGAATGAATTATTGGGAGAGGGATAAAGTGACATGGAACAGCCATGCCACCAACTGCCCCACCCTTTCCCACATTCCCTAATCACAACTTTGACAATCATAAGGTTTTTGAAGAAAAGTGAACATGGCTTCTAGTGATTTGGTCAAGCCATCACCACCCTCATGTCCATTTGGCTCAGCGGGTTGTTTTATTGGACAGTCATTCCTACATAATGAAATACTCGAGAATTGTTTTATTCATACGAGAGACAGACGTTCTGTTAGATGGTTGGAGTTTATAACTTTTGAGTACCAATTAATTAAGAGAATGGTGCAGTACACCTGAGAGATGTTTTGTTGGGTTAACACGCATTTGAAATTTAAAGCATCAAGTAGAAGACTGATTGCTCAATTTCAGGGGCTCTGAATTTTCTCCCTATTTATCTTGCTTTGTTTTGTTGTTTTGACTTTCGTGTTTCCACTTTGCTTTGTTTTGCGATCAATTTAAAATCTTTTTTTAGAGAACTAAGAGTAGGTTTGACACTCTTTTTTTTTTAGTTTTGAAAATTGGAAAAAAAAAGTGCATTTAGTAACCATTTTTTTCCTTCTCCAATTTAAAAAATCAATTTTTAAACTGAAGAGTAAAAAAAAACTCCAAAAACTGATTTTTTTTTTTCACTTTTGGTTTTTTTTTTTGAGACCACTACCACCACTCTCCCACTGCCGGCAGCCACCTCCGGCCGCCGGCAGCCACCAGCTACCGCCGGCCACCACCACAGTTGACCACCGCCACCGCAAACCACCAAAAAAAAAGTCAAAATAAAAAGGGTTACAAAACACCAAAAAAAAAACAAAAAAAAAAAGTTATCAAACACCCCTTGTTTTTGTACAAAAAAAAATATATAAGCTGTTTTTTAAAAACTGCTCTTTAAAAATTGAAAATCAAAAAAAAAAAATTTGTCAAACCAACCCTAAGTTTAAGCATTATTTATCAACTTTTTGCAAAAACGTTGATGGAATCCGCCCCACTCGATTTGCCTTATCAATATAAGCAACATAAAAGGGATTCCATATGTCCCATTTAATATTAAATCAAGTTTTGTTATCCTTATAAATATAGTATCCCCATCAACTTGCTTTATATTTCTCCAAAAAATAACTTTTTTCTAAGAACATAAAATCAAAAAATGATTACCAAATTAGCTTGTTGTAGATCTTACATGATTGCTTCGTTTCGTAACATACGAAATCAATCGAATTTAATTCGTAATATTTTATTAAGAAAGCTCACAGTTGTCTTCCAATTAACATAAATTCACCTTGAATAATAATAACTGGTGAGGACTGGTCCTACATCGAAATCTCAAGCATAAAATCCTATCTTCTGCCCTGAATTACGCAGTTGTCCCAGGCATAGCTCAGAATCAAAGATTTGAACTTGTTAATCATCTCATAATCTCTCATGTAGCTTTTCCGTGACCTTGAAATAGGGCTCAAACTGGGGGATGCCTCTGCTTCTTCGAAATAACTTGTGCTATCAACTGTTATTTGCTACTGTTCTAAGGTGTTTAGCGTAAAGTCAACACTTAATGCAGCGCACATAGTGACAAAGTGACACCGCTACACCGCATGCTTCAAAAGTCTTCTCCACTCTTTCTTCCGACGGCCGGTTGGTGATTTTTTTGGACATATCTTTCCTCATACATGGTGTCCATCTTAAGAATGATTTTTGAGTCTATCACTTTATATGAATGATGTTTGGCTAAAGGTAATAAGAGCAATTATAAAACGACAAAAAGACCATAATAGTGCTTGAATAAAATGTACTAAAAGTCTTTAGTTAATAGTATGATACTCCTTTATTTGATCAAGTATGATTATGAACAGGTAATCAAGTTCATAATTTTTAGTTATATCAATTACATTTAATTAGAGTTAGCATTCAAAAATCAATTTAATCAGATTTGAATCTTTATCAAATACCTAGATCTGATTTAATTATCTCAAAATCAACCTCAAATTGATTCTAAGATATAGATGAACACAATATGATAAGCCCGAAGACTTTTCATTGTCATGTTTTATCCTAATTTTTGTTTTCTTTGATAGAATCTAATTATATATATATATATATATATATATATATATATATATATATATATATATATATATATATTGAAAGCTAAAACTGAGAGAATATAACATTTACTTTCATACTTCGCATGCCTCTCTTTATGTCATTTGACATTTAATCGATCATATAAATTTTGTTTTTCTCTCTCTATCACGTCAACATGTCTCACTTAAAAACAAATCTCTCTCTCTCTTCATAAATTTTAAATTTATATCTTATCCAAAATTTGAAACTTTCAAATATCTTACACAACTCTAACATGTTTTCACAATTTAACAAAATTAATCACCTTCCTTTTACATTATTATAAGTCATATAAAATATTTTTTTATATATATGTCTGTATATATGAATAATTATCTCTCATATTATATTTTTTCTTATGCCGCATAACTTTTTATACTATTCTAGGTGAGTTTTATTAGTAAAAATCTCAATACATGGGTTCTTAATATTGTTACTAAAAATGATAAAAAAAACTCATAAAAAGGTGAAAACAATATTATTTTTTTATTTGTATTTAACAAATAAGTTTGGACTTTTAATTAATGGTTGTTAAACCCGTGTGCAACGCATGGGGTTAATACTAGTATATTTCATGAGAAGTACGCTTAAGTCTAAGGGATAGATGAAGTGACAAAAATCTTGAAGAATAATCTTGAGACTTTGAGTTCAAATCCCTTATACCCTCGATCAATATATATTTCTTCCCTCAAACATAAATTAATCGTCCCACAAAAATTACTCATTTTTTAAATTAAGAAAGATTTCATAGGTATTTTTATAAATTTATTCTTTTTTATAAATTTTATTTTATTTCTCTCTCCACCAACTCATTTTCTTTCTTCTGGCCCAACTTCTTACGTTTTTTTACTCTATATATCTCTCAACATTTAATACTCTACTAATATATTTTCTCTCTCCTGACCCACTTTTTTTTTTCTTCTAAAGAGTAGAATAAAAAATATATAATACTCCATCCGTCCCTAAAAAACTGATCATATTTTCTTTTTGGGCAATCCAGCAAAAATTGATCACTTCCAAATTAGAAAAAATTCCGTAGGTATTTTTACATATTTACTATTTTTATATTTTTTTATTCTATTTCTCTCATCACATTTAATTCTCTACCAACTCATTTTCTCTCTCATCGCCCACCAATGTATACTTTTTTATTCAATTTCTCCATGTACATTTAACGCTCTACCAATTAATTTTCTCTCTAATGGCCCACTCTTTTCTCCCCCTTTTTTAAAGGATAAAATGAAAAAATACATAGTATATAACTTAAGTTTTTAATATATGTGTAAAGTTAAATTGATTGATTTTTAAAGGACGGAGAGATTATATGATTAATATCTTTAATGTGAATATAAAATAAGTGATAAAATTATACGGAACGGGAGAATGTATAACAGTTAAATCAAAGCAACCAAAAGTTTTAAAAAAATTTGTGGGGGTACGCTCTTGGCCGAAAAGATCTGGATCTACACAAGCGTAGCATAGCTGGCGATCTTGTCCTGAGCAGTGCCTGCTGGGCACAGGGGTCTTAGGATGCTGGAGAGGCGAGTCACGTGGGTAGAGCTGCAGAGTGGCAGAGCGAGTAAATGATTAGAGGGTGGGTGTGGGTGTGGGCGGCGACGGGGGTTCAGGGGTGGTGGGCGCGAGGCAACTAGGCAGCAAAAGGCAACAGAGCAGAGGGACTCAAATATATGATATGACTGGTGCATGTCTTCTAGGTGGTGTAGGCCTGCACGGTCTTCATGATCATGATGGAGGCTTCAGCTCTGCCCACAGTACAGGGGACAAACTCCCTACCCCCAATCATTTGCACCCTCCCCCTCCCCCTCCCCTTCTTATTATTTACACCATCTCTCTCTCTCTAACTCACACACACACGCAGAGTATTAGAATTATGAAATTGTTTTCTGCTCTGCTTTGTACTATCTGTAGCCACGAACTTGTTTGACCCATGTTTGACTTGTGGCTGCTAAGCTCCAGCATCACTCTTCTCTGGTTGAACAAGAGCGGAGGGAATGCTGCTAAAGCTTTTTGATGCAACTGGACTGAAGTGGAGAGGGACAAACCTAATGATCCCAACACTGTATCATGTACAATTACGTAGCTCGTCACCACTCCGTCCCCCGTGACTATAAGGTATCGTTTGAAAATTATTAAATTTTCAATTTTAAAATTTTAAAAAAAAATACGTGTGACACATAATTTTTATTATTTATTTTTTCAGTCCACAACCACTACTAAATAAAAAATTTAATATTAAAATTAGATAATCAAACACCCAAAACAAAAAAATCAAGACAAAAAATTCGGTATTCAAACACCTATTTATTTTTTACTAAATCGTTTTTTATTTTTTATTAAAATAAAAAATTAAAATGTAAGTAATTTCAAGCAGATCCTTAATTTTTATGATACTCTTTCCGTTTTCTAAAAAAATTATTTCATTCTTACTTGATACACATACTCAAAGTATATAAGTCATATATAGTGTGTTTCTCGTTCTATCACTAGAAAGAGAAAAGGTTGAGGGCATGGAGTGGACTAAGAGAGAAAAAATGAGTTGGGGGAATGTTAAATAAGAAGAGACAAATATGATTTAAAAAATATATATATAATCAAATATTTTGGGATGGAGAGAGTGTTATTTTGTCCACATGTTTTTATGCTACGGAATTAGATTAAAAGGTAGTGTACCTTGTGTTAGTAGTTATCTTGAGAATATCAATAGAACTACTCGCAGTGTGATGTTTTATGTGCTTTATTATAGAGTTACAAAATAAGAAGTCAAATACTTTTTACATATAACATAACACCCCAAAACTCATTATTAACGCAGATAGTATTATAGTATCCAACTAAAGTGGAGAGCCCCGTAAGAAAAGTCTTCATCTTCGAGATGGGTTGGGACTTGTCCTTGATAAAGGCATCCATAAGCAGATGGTGAACCTTGGATTCTCAAGCGACTGCTGACTTGGTTGTCGACTCAAATACCTCACAAAACCTATTATTGACTATTGCAGAGTTTGAATTCACCCAAGGTCAACGTGAGACTAATGCCCACACACTATTGTCAAAATGGAATGTCTTCCTACAAGCAAATTCTATATGGTTGTCCATCCGATAGTATTAAAGACCAACTATTTGCTGATTTAGCAGGTGTGATGCACTCATGACAATTAGGCATATATTGACCGAGCATAAAAATAGAGACCTCGTTTATTCTCCACCCATACCAGGAAGGACCTGTAAACTTTGGCTTGCATTGGTTCCGGTACGGGTTACTCGGTTTTACCCAAGTATTTGTAGTGTGTATATATAAGTTTGGATTTTAGGTTGAAAAAAAAAAACAAGAAGTTTTAGAGAGAGAAGGTATGCCTTCTCTCTAGAACACACGATAGCAAATGTGACGATCCTCAAGGCAAAGAGGACCTCTGAGAAACCCTTTTGCAAACGAATTTGTGGGGAAAGATCGGCAAACTGTACATAATAGTAACATGTGAAACCAATAAAACAACCCTAGAGGGGGGTGAATAGGGTTTTTGAGACTACTTTAAAAATTAACAAACAACAAACCTCAATCTCAATAACTTAAATAAGCAAACAGCCAAGTAATAATTCAATGAAAATGTTAACTAAACAATCTCAAACAATTAAAGAGCAATAAGTAAAGAGATTGAGTTAGAGATACTTGACAAGGAGAATTAAATGGTTCGGCTTGATATACCCACAAGCCTACGTCCACCCCTTCAAGGAAGTCCCTTGAAAGAGCCCTAGAATCCACTAGTATGATCTTCCTTACGGGTCAAGATCAAAACCCTTACAACACTTGATGATATGCCCACATCAAGAACAAGCTTTGACAAACCCAAAGCTCCAAAGCTTGACAAACCCAAGCCTTGATACAAGAACCTTTCAATGAAGAAATGTGTACAAGAAACACTCTCAAGAAGGAAATGAGTACAAATTTAAGCTCTAGTACAATAGAGAGATGAGAGAATTGATGACTTGAAGAATGCTCACTCTCAATCAAAGAATTGCTCACAAAGATGCTCTCTTTAATGATGTAAAATCATGAAGATGAAGAGAGAAAAGTTTAATCTATGAGCCTTGATGTTTCTCTAATGAATGGAGGCTTAGAATGTGGTTTCCATGGTGTATGATGAAGCCCCAAATCATTTATATAGAGAGCAAATGAAATATAGCCGTTAGAGGCAAAATATGGGCAAAACTGCCATTGCAGTCGACTGTATTCCCAATGCAGTCGACTGTAATCCCTCGAAAATAGCCGTTGGAGTTTTGTCCTCGAAAATAGCCGTTGGAACTGAATTTTGACCAATGCAGTCGACTGGATTCAAATACAGTCGACTGTATTACCCTACTGCCTATCAGCTGCCTCACGGAACCCCCTTTCCTATTTTGGGCATAACTTTCTCTAGAAAAATCGGATTGAGGTGCCGTTTTTTGCGTTGGAAAGCTAATGAAAAGTTTTATCAAGATATGAAAAGATTGGCACCAAAATAGTTTTTGAGAAAATCTGAGTGAGCTCCAAAGTTCACTCATTTTCAAGAACCACACTTGTGTGAAAGGTTATGAACTCGCATGCAATGCACAAGGTGTCCTAAGGTCTTTTTAGGTCATAGTCATCAATCCAACCATCAAACCAAGACTAGTTACATAATAGTAAAGACCAATCATAATCGTAGTAACTTAGCCTTTGCATTCTTTCTTGCTCTTTGACATAGGACTTGATGAAGCTTCCATAGTATGTCCACTATAACTTTAAGCTTCTTTGGCTTCAATCCATCTATCCAACTTCTCAAATGTGTCTTCATGAGTGTCATGTATATATCTACTAAGAATCCACTCAAAACACACATTAGAACATAATCAATGTGTAGTTATCATCAAAACAAGATGTAAGCCTAGGTTATCCAACCATAGGGCTAAAAACATGGATAATGCAAAGGAAGTGACTCCAACAGGTATGATAGTAGCCTTAGGGGCTGAACAATTTAAAGATGTTGGGGATCTGAGGCCGAAAAATATCCCTGTATAGAATAGTGAGAGGAATTCAATGACAGACTCAAGTTCAGATTCCGATCGGGATGAAATAATTATGGAGATTGCGAAGCTAAAGAATCAAATAGAAGAAATGCGAAAGGAAAAATTGGAAATTAAAGGAAGAAATCAATAAAAAAAACAAGGTAGATTGTGAGATTCAAGGAGATGACAATGCCGCGTTGAAGTTGTCAAAGAAGATTAACATGGTGAATATCAATCGAATTGACGACTGCATTAAGGAGACATTGGGCGATGAATATTCTGGGCAGTTAATGTAGATGAAGGAGCGTGGAAGACAATCGCCCGAGTCAACTCACTGCCACGTCACCATGACAAGTAAGCATATAAACAATGAAGTGGTTTTTTTTTTTTTTTTAAATTTCTACCCCTGCCTTCAAAAAACATAGATATGTTAATGGAGAAGATGGGAGAAAATAATTAGATACATCAAAAATCTTATGCCACCGTTCTTCGCCCTAATCGAGAATTTAATCTGGCCAATCGACTTGATTTTATTCCACCACAGAAAGTGATGGGAAGGAAAGGGGTCGTGTATACAGAGGATGATGTGAATGAGGAAGTCAAAGCATGGCAACGTGCTGTTGTTGTTTATGTAATTGGGGCACGACCTCCATTCCATATAATGAGGAATTTCTTGGAAAAAAGACACTACAAGAAAAAAGGCTTTTAGCGACGGGAAAATCCGTCGCTAAAAGTCCCTCGTATAAAAATCCGTCACTAATTTGGCGACGGAATTTTCAAATCTGCCGTGTTATATTTAAATTTTTACAACAGATTTATTTATTAATTAGTGACGGAATATCCGTCTCTAATTATATTTTAAGTATTTTAATTTAATTTTTTTTGTTAAATTAGTTACGGAATAAATATTTTAGCGACGGAATATTCCGTCGCAAAATGTCTTATTTAGCGACGGAATATTCCGTCGCAAAACACAGATAGTAATAAAAACTTTTAGTGACGGATATAATCCGTCTCCAAAAGTCAAAAAAATTTTAAAATAATTTTTTTTATTTTTCTAATGCCAAAACCTGTAATAAAAAAATCAATCCTCAACAACAACACGCAATAATCAATATACAAAGAAATATGTAAACTTAATCATAAAAAAGACTCATTATGTACAAGCTGGGAACCGGATACAACTGGTTAGGGGAGGGGAGAAGAGTATAAGCCGGGCGCGGGGGCCGGGGGGGAAGCTGGGACTGGGCACGAGAAGAGGCTCATCAGGGGTTGCCGAGTCCCAGATCTGGATCCTGTTGATTGGGGGCCGGCTTGGCATGTCCAGCTGCAGTACCCTGCTGATCCTGCTCCCTGATCATCCTCAACACCACCGTAGCAATATGCGCGATCTCCTCCTCGTCCAATGGATGCCGAGGAGCCGGTGTCTGTGGAGGGGCAGTGGGGGGTGAGGACGCTCCTATCACGGCACGAGCAGTTCGACTAGGCAGGCCGCGTATGCGGCCTTTCGGCCCATTGACGACCTCCGGTGTATCCAGCCATCGCTTCAACGCCCCAGTACTCGCACCCGTACTAGTGGACGCTGATGGCTGTCCGGACTGCTCCTCGGACCCCCTAAGCTGTTCATACGAGGCCTGCAAAAATAGTGATATAAAGATATGTTAGGGCATTAATTAACGCAACAGACATTGAGGATAGAAAGAAAAAAAATTAACAACTTAAACAAATTGACTCACATCGATCCACCGGGCAATATCTGAAATATAGTCACCCGCTCAGTGTAACTCGTCCTTGTCCTTCTTCCGCACGTGCATCTGATTATACGTCAGAGCTACGACCTCATCGTCCTCCAGATCCGGGTGCTCGACTGCATTCTTGTGTCGGACGATGTCGTGTGGCACCGACCCCCCCGTGTGTGTCGGATCTTTGTTCTGTCTGTTCTCAGCCCCGCACTTACTCTTGGCGTCCCAACCTGGATCCGCAGCCCACCGATCTATCATTGCCGTCCATACAGTCAGAGATATCCAATGTGGGGGATATCTCGTCATCTCCGTCATTGGGGCACCCTCGGGCAGCATCTTCTTCGCCCGGTCCTTTGCGTCGTGGAGCCATCGGCGATAATTTTTGCCGATGTAAGCAAAGAAGGCCTGCTGCCCCAGTGCCTGCTGCTCAGGCGAGTCAAACGTGAACCCCTCCTGTAAGGCATTCAATAACACAAATTAACTACAGGAAACAAACTCTAATTAAACAAATACTATCGCTGAAAAAAATACTTCACCGTACCAGCCACTCCTCCCATAGGGACTCCCTCGCAGCAACATCCCAGTCCTTCCAGTACAGGCGTGGCTCGAAGAATCGGCCCTTCACAAGAACGCCGATCTTCGTCCTCGCCTGATTCTCCAGGATCCTGCCAAAGAAGTAAATAAATAAATTAATACAGTTCAAATATAAATTAACACCCCAAAATTTTAAATATAAGGCATGATGTGATATTTTTTTTTACTTACAGGCCTTCCTGGGTGAGCGTAACTCTCTGTTTACGCTGGGGGTCGATGCGTACCCCGCGTGTCGGACCACGGCCTCGTCGAGATCCTACAAAACACAGACATTAATACAGTTCAAATATAGTTTAAATATAAGACTAGCGAAAATGTACTAAACACCGTTATCAACTATACCTGTGGTAGAACCCACGGAAGAAGGAGAATCAACGCGCGTGTGGGATGAATCTGCGTCGGGCTGGGGCGACGGCGAAGGCTGGGGCTGGGGCTGGAGCTGGGGCTCCATCTACTGTACACGATCACTCTGTGCCTCATCATCAGTGGGAATGACGAGGTGGGACCCACCGGGGAGGAAGCAGCTCGGCGTCCAACCCGGCCACGAATAGCCCGTATCCTATCCATATCTGACTTCGTATAGATAAATTACAAATACATGAACACGTTAAAAACAATAATTTGGCAGAAATCATCAGCACTATATATATATGAACAGAGGTGCAAAAACACATCAATATGAATCAAGTTCTAAAATGTGACTACATTTTTCCCCCGGCTTGTTACAACATTACAACTCAATCATTTTCAGTTTGAGAATCATCATCATCTTCATCACTTTCCTCGTTGTCCTCTTCTTCGTGGGACTCGTCGTCCTCTTCATCTTCTAATTCATCCTCTTCATCAGTAGACTCGGTCACATCATCTCCAACACTTTCCACGTCTTTCGCGTCATCATCTACGACTTCTTCTCCTACATGAAGTGTTGTTGGAAAGTGTTGGAGATAAGGACTACCTTGGACTAATTATAGCTAATTAGGGTCGATTAGGACTAATTATGTTTATTTTGAGCTAATTATGGTTTAATTGTGAGGAGTAGTATTGATTAGTCCTAATTAGGGCTAATTGGGCTTAATTACGACTACTTAGGCGCGTAATCAGAGTTTAGTTACGTGTTAGAGTTTAGGGTTTAATTAATCTAATCACGGGTCTACAAGATATGAGTAATCAGGGCTAATTAGGGTTTAATTTGGACTGATTGGTGCTAATTAGGATCAATTTGGAGTGATTACAGCTGATTTAATTTTCATTGGGTTCTTAGGGTAAATTAAAACTAATTAGGCTTGTTAGAGCTAATTAGGGTTAATTGGGTTCATTAGGGTTAATCGGGACTAATTAGGGCTAATTATAGCCAGTGCTGGAGCCACGATGAGATTCTAAGGGGTGCTAAAAATGTCGTGTTAACCTAATTAACCTAAATTCAATAACCTACCATTCAACTAATTCACATATATCTCAATCCAATTGGGTCACATCCTCTGTTAACAATCTCAATTCTCAAATTCTCAATGCACAGTCAACAATCTCAATTCCCAATACCTCATATAGGGTGTCGGTATGGTGTCCGACATCTCCGGACACGTCTGAAGACATTGATTTATTTTTTAAATGTCGGACGCCGTGTCCATCACCCCCTGAAGAGGTGCCGGACACCCCCTGAAGAGGTGTCCACAAGTATAAAGCCAAATTGTGACATTTCGGTGTCGGTGTCGATCGGACGCAGTGTCCGTGACCTACCGACACCTCATCGACACATCCGGAAATGTGTCGAACACCTCCGAAAACGTGTCGGACACCTTCGGACACGTCTGAAGTCATTGATTTATTTTTTAAATACCGGACAACTTTTCCGTCACCCCTTCAAGAGGTGTCCACACATATAAAGCAAAAATGTAACATTTTTCAATGTCGGTGTCGATCGGACGGGGTGTCCGTGACCTACCGACACCTCCACACCTCATCGACACATCCAGACACGTGTCGAACATTTCCGGACATGTGTCTGACACCTCATATAGGGTGTTCGAAGACATTGATTTATTTTTTAATTACCGGACAGTCGGACACGGTGCCGGACACCCATTGAAGAGGTGTCCACAAGTATAAAGCTAAAATATGTTATTTCGGTGTCAGCGTCGATCGGACGCGGTGTCCGTGTTTGTACTACCTCCGTCAACAATCTCAATTCTCAAATGCCCAATGCAATAAAAATTAATAAAAATCACACATTCAATCCAATTGGGTCCCATCCTCCGTCAACAATCTCAATTCTCAATTCTCAAATGCTCAATGCAATAAAAATCACACATTCAATCCAATTGGGTCCCATCCTCCGTCAACAATCTCAATATCTCAAATGCTCAATGCACAATTAACAATCTAAAATCATCAATTAACAACCTAAAATCATCAATTAATAATCTCATTTACTTCAAATGCACAGCTAATAACCTAAAATCAGCAATTAACAACTTAAAATCATCTATCGATTGGATTAGGGCATTCAATTTAGGGTTCAATTAGGGGTTCAAATAGTTTGATTTAGGGTTCGGTTCAATTAGGGGTTCAAGTAGTTTAATTAGGATTCGATTACATCAATTTAGGGTTTAATTATAGTTCAATTTAGTGGTCAATTGAATTGGGGCATTCAATTAGGGGGTTCAATAAGTTTAATTTAGGGTTCGGTTGGATTAGGACATTCAATTTAAGGTTCAATTAGGGGTTCAATTAGTTTAATTTTGGGTTCAATTCGATTAAGGCATTCAATTTAAGGTTTAATTAGGATTCAATTACTTCAATTTAGGATTCAATTAGGAGTTCTATTAGTTCAATTTAGTGGTCGGTTGAATTGGAGCATTCAATTAGGGAGTTCAATAAGTTCAATTTAGGGTTTGGTTGGATTAGGGAATTCAATTTAGGGTTCAATTAGGGGTTCAATTAGGGTTCAATTCGATTAAGGCATTCAATTTAGGGTTCAATTACTTCAATTTAGGGTTTGATTGGATTCTATTAGTTCAATTTAGGGTTCGGTTGAACTGGGGCATTTAATTTCGCATATCAATTAGGGGGTTCAATTAGTTCAATTTAGGGTTTGATTGGATTAGGGCATTCAATTTAGGGTTCAATTAGTTTAATTTAGGGTTCGATTGGATTACGATATTCAATTTAGGATTCAATTAGTTTAATTTAGGGTTCAATTCAAGAGGTGTCCACAAGTATAAAGCCAAAATGTGACATTTTTCGGTGTCAGTGTAGATCGGACGCGGTGTCCGTGACCTACCAACACCTCGACACCTCATCAACACATCCAGACACGTGTTGGACACCTCCGGACACGTGTCCGACACCTCCGGGTAACAATCTAATTGGGTCCCATCCTTCGTCAACAATCTCAATTCTCAAATGCTCAGTATAATAAAAATTAATAAAAATCACACATTCAATCCAATTGAGTCCCTCCTCCTTCAACATTCTTAATTCTCAAATGCTCCATATCATATCTAAAGTCTCAATTCTCCATATTTTGTAATATACAAATGTAGGCATCAATTCCATCAGCAATTAAACAAACTAATCAATCAGTTACAAAATCAATTTCATCAGCAATTAAAAATAATTGAAATTATAAGAAACATATCGACATTCTAGAAACAAATTAGGGAAAATTAGGACATAAATCAGAGCATCTGAAAATTAGGGCAAATGGCCTTTAAACATGCATTAAAGCAAATTAGGGCAAATAGACATACAGAGAGGTGGTGTGGCGACGACGGCATTGGTGGCGCTGCGGAAATGGAGGGCCTTGGTGGCGGGCAGTGGAGGGAATTGGTGGCGCTGAGTTGGTGGCACGCGGATATGGAGGGGCACGACGTGGGGGGGGAGGGGGTGATTTCGCATGAGGTGGGTGGCCAGAGAGGGAGACCGACGGTAAAAAAATCGCCGGTGAGTAGGTGAGAGTGAGAGACAGAGAGAAATGGGGAGGGAGAGAGAGAAAGATGAACCTGTTATATGTAAGGACTTTTAGCGACGGACAAATAGCATCGCCAAAAGTCCGTGGCAGAAAGTCCAATTTTAAAACTTTCACCGACAGATATTTTAGCGACCGTGGTTTTCCGTCACTAAATTATTAGATATTTTATAAAAAAAAAATTTAGCGACGGTGTAACCGTCGCTAATATTCTGTCGGTAAAAGTCCGTCGGCAAAAACTATTACTGACGGTATATTCTGTTGATAAATGTTTTTTGCCGACGGACTTTTACAGACGGTGTTTTCCTTCGCTGAAAGGTATTTTAGCGACGGATTATACTCCGTCGCTAAAAGTCCGTCGTAAAAAATAGTTTTTCTTGTAGTGAGATGGGGTAAATTTGGGGTGTTCTCACTTAGTTTTGCTACAAATGGGAGTATTTGTGGCTAAGTTTGATAATATTATTGCAGAAACACAGGTGATGGAAAATGGACCATGGTTCTTTGACAATAAACCCTTAATCATTAAACCATGGAATCCTGGAATGTTGATTGAAAAAGATGAATTAAGGACAGTGCCAGTATGGATCAAATTGAAACAGTTACCATTATAATTTTGGTCAGTCAAAATGTTGAGCAAGATTGTGAGTTCAATTAGGAAGCCTTTGTTTATGGATAGCATGACAGCCACAAAGGAAAGGTTGAGTTATGCAAGGGTGTGTGTTGAAGTAACTGTAGATGGCATGTTCCCTGATAAAATTCCAATCAAGGGACCAGATGAACACATAATGGAGCTAAGTGTAGAATATGAATGGATTATGTGAAATGCAAGCAACGCAATATGTTTAAACATAGAGATGTCAACTGCTTCAAAAAGCAAACCAAAGTTTGGAAAAGAAAAGAGGAACATGGAAGTAGGGTGGTACCCCCAAGTGAAATTCTGAAGGAAACTCAGCAAAAGGAAAGGACAACACCTGGTAACCTGCAACTACAAAAAGTAGCACAAATTGTGACTAATAACAGGTATGCATCTCTCTCAATGGATGAGGAACATGTTAACTCAATCTCTATAATCAATCAAGAGGATGAAATGCATATAGAAGATGAAAATAGTAATGATATACCAAAGAGAAATAAGAGCATGAACATTGCATTGATAGAAGATCCTGTAGCCAAAAATGATTCCAAACAGTTGAGTGGTCAGCAAACCTGCTGTTGTGAATAGGTCAAGTGCCAGGACTGGCAATAAAGCTAGGCAGAAATGACATTACTAGTAAGCTAGAATATAAGGGGTTTGAATAATCCTATAAAGCAAGCTGAAGCTGAGATATGTGTATTGATGGAAACTAGAGTAAGAGCTGAGTTGATACAAAAAATTACCAAAAAATGGAGGAAAAACTGGTGTTTTGAGTATTCTCTGAACAACAAAGGAGTGTCAAGGTTGTGGTTGGATGGATGATGGGGTTGTACAGGTTGATATTGTGGCTAAGTCCTCTCAACATATCACAGGAAGAGTCACCAATAGAGAGCATGGTGGCATTTTCTATGTAACATTTGTCTATGCCAACAATAAAGGAGAGAAAAGAAAAAGTTTATGGCAAAATTTAGAGAGAAATGCAACTACAATAGGGAATGAGCCCTAGATGGTATCTGGAGACTTTAATGTGGTGAGGTATGCCCATGAAAGAAAAGGAGGGACATGCATACATAGAAGGGATGTGTTTGAATTCAATTGTCAACTAGAGGACATGAACACCAGAGGTATGCTATACACATGGAGTAATAAAAGGGAAAATGAGTTGATTATGGGAAGACTGGATAGAGCTTTACAACTATCCTGACACACAAGTAAATATACATGTGCCAGGAATCTCAGATCATGCATTGCTTACTATACACAGAGTTGAACAAAGTACAAGTCAGAAGACCTTTCAAGTTTTTAAACTTCTGGATGCATAATGGAAAATTTAAGGAGATTGTAATGAAAACATGGGGAACAGAGGTGAAGGGGGATGCATGTCATAGGTTGAATGCAAAATTGAAACTACTTAAACCTGAGCTCAAAAAGCTGAACAAAGAGTGTTATTGCCACATTTAAGCTAGAACAACACATAATTTCAAAGAGCTCCAAGAAGTCCAAAAGGCCATCCTGCAACATTAAGATTATTCTCTAATCCCTATGAAAAAGGATATACAGAGGCAGTACTATGAATTAGCACAAGCTGAGGAGGCTTTTTATTTTTAAAAAGCAAGGATTAAGGAGATTAAACTTGGTGATGGGAACAATACTTATTTTCATAAGAAAATGCAGGTGCATAAGTCTCATAATAAAATCCTATCTATCAGGAAGGCAAATGGGGAGCTGGTAGAGGGGCCTAAAGAGGTTCATAAGGTGGCTATTGATCACTTTCAAAACTTCCTAGGAACTGGAGGCCCTGTGAACCAACATACCTTGACAGGCTAATGGAAGTTATACACAAAAGACTACCAAGTCAGGAACAAGTCTTACTAAGTGCACCTGTCAGTGAACAAGAAATAGAAACATCAATGGTCTCATTAAAAACTAACAAGGCACCAAGCCTTGATGGTTTTACCTCAGAATTTTATCAGCAAAACTGGGAGATGGTAAAAAAAGGATGTGCTGGCATCAATTAAGGAATTTTTTGGAAAATAAAAAAGGACTACAGCTCTTCAACAACACAACACTGACACTAATACCTAAAATTTCATGCCCTAACACTATGAAGGACTTCAGGCCTATTACATGTTGTAATGTGATATACAAGTGTATTTCAAAAGTGTTATGTGCTAGGCTTAAAAAGGTGCTACCACAGGTCATCAGTGCAAGGCAATCGGCATTTGTAGAAAATAGAAATATCACTACAAGGAAAAAGGTTTTTAGCGATAGACTTTTAGCGACGGAACTACTTCCGTAGCTAAAGGTGATTTCAGCGATGGAATTTCCGTGGGTAAAAACGTTGTCCAAAAAAATATTTTACTGACGGCTTATTCCGTCGGTAAAAACATTGCCGACAGACTTTTACCGACGGTCTTTTAACGACGGTATAAACCGTCGCTAAATATTTTTAGGGAATTTTATAATTTTTCGATAATTTTTTTAATTTTTTTTAAGCAACGGAATGATACCGTCGCTAAAAATATCCGTATGTTAAAATGTTTTTACCGACGGACCTTTAGCGACGGGATAATTCCGTCACTAAAAGTTCTTTAATACACTCATATTTTTCTCTCTCCCTCCCCGTTTCTATCTTTGTCCCTCGTTTCTCTTTCTGTCGGCGTTCTCACCTCCTGCGATCCCCCTCACGGCGACCCACCTCCACAACGTTCCTCCCCACCACCACGCTGGCGAAAGGCCCCCGCCTCCGTCCCTCCCCACCAGCCCCCCACACCGACGACAGGCCCCCACCACCCACCACACCGCACTTCTCTTTCCCTTCACATCTGCTGTCCCCATAGCCACCACGCTGCCCCGCAGCTACCCCATTACTGCAACAGCCACCTCACAGTCGCACCACCATCGCCACAGTTCATCCCCCTCTGCCACACCACCACCCTCTGCCGCCTTTCGCGCGCCACTGCCGCTGCCTTCTGTGCGCCATTGTCGTCGTCCGCCTCGCACCACCACTGCCCAAACTCTTTTTTTTTCTGGTTAGAAATTATTTATCATATTGAATCTGTTCAAATATGTTAAAAATTATAGTATGCTAGAAATTATTTATCGCATTGAATCTATTGTTATAATGTAATTGTATTTAATCTGTTGTAATGTAATTGTATTTGATTTGTTATAATGTAATTGAATTTAATTTGTTGCAATGTAATTAAATTTAATTTTTTTGTTCTTCCCTATAAATTTTGTGCATAATTTTCTGTGTATGCTTGGAATAAATGTTTGGCTGTGTTACAAACATGCTTTGCTTTGATACTAATTTGATTTCGAACTTCAGTAAGGTTATAATAGAGTTTTCAGTTTTCGGTTTCTTTCTTTTATTTCGATGCTCGACTTAAAATTAATTCCTGACTCTGACGCTAGTCATGAGTCCTCTAATTAACTACAATAACACCACAATACCTAAAACTATTGTTATTGACGGAGGATGGGACCCAATTGAATTGAGATACCTGTTAGTTAGCGCAGACACGGACACCACGTCTGATCGACGGTATCCGATATTTAAAAAATAAATCAACGTATGACAATGTGTCTGGAGGTGCATGTTCGTCAGCGTCAGACACATATCGGTATGTGTCGGACACGTGTCGGGAAGACTATTGGACACGTGTCGGGAGGACTAGGACACGTGTCCGTAGGTATCGTACGTGTCGGACACGTGTCCGGAGGTATGAGACACGTATCAAATACCATATCGACACCCTATATGAGGTGTCGGAATTGAGATTGTTGACTGTGCATTCAATTTAGGTTAATTAAGTTAACACGACGTTTTTAGCATGCACCCCCTGAAATCTCATCGTGGTTCCAGTACTGGCTATAATTAGCTGTAATTAGTCTTGATTAATAATATTTTAATAAATCAATTAACCCTAATTAGCTCTAACGAGCCTACTTAGTTTTAATTAACCCTAAGAAACCAATGAAAATCAAATTAGTTGTAATTACCCCAAATTAGCCCAAATAAACCCAATTACGCGCATATTAATTATAGTTAGCCTAGTTAGTTGTAATTAGCACTAACATAACCTAATTAGCCATAATTAGGACTAATCAACACTACTCGGCACAATTAAACCCTAATTAGGACTAAATAATCCTAATTAGTCCTAATCAACTCCTATTAGCTGTAATTATCCGAAACAACTCCTCATTAACAATAATTTGCCCTAACATAACTCAATTAAGCCTAATTTGCCCTAATTAGGACTAAATAATCCTAATTAGTCCTAATTAACTATAATTATCCGAAACAACTCCTCATTAACAAAAATTAGCCCTAACATAACCTAATTAAGCCTAATTAGTCCTAATCAGCATTACTCGGCACAATTAAACCCTAATTAGGACTAAATAACCCTAATTAGTCCTAATTAATCCTAATTAGCTATAATTATCCGAAACTACTCCTCATTAACAATAATTAGCCCTAACATAACCCAATTAAGTCTAATGGAGGCGCCAATTAGGACTAATTAGTACTACTCGGCATAATTAAACCTTAATTAGGACTAAATAACCCTAATTAGTCCTAATCAACCCTAATTAGATATAATTAGCCCAAGGTACTCCTCATTAACACTAATTAGCCTTAACACATCTTAATAAAATCCTAATTAGATTAACTTTTTCCCATAACGCTAAACCCTGAACCTTGATACTCGTAATTAATCCTAATAACCCAGTTAGCCCTAATTAACCCTTGTACATCCCATAATCACTCCATGTTGCCCAGAGATGGTTCAATTACTCGCTGTTTACAAACCCTGCCTTCTTTATATTAATTGTTGTTTTGAGAAGTCCATTGGCAACGAGATGGTTCAACTCATTGCCAACGAATTCTATTTAAAGTGGAATTGGTAATATATGCAACGATCTTTTTATAATTTTGATATTTTGGAAAGATTCTTGCATATGTTATCAATTTTTGAACGCATGCATGCATAAAAATCCTTAGTTCCCGTTCAAAGGTACTCATTACAAAGTAATGCTTGGTAATGAGCCTTTGGATGTCCAGTTTGGACAATTTGGAAAAGCAATGTGTTTTTAAAACAGTGTTTCGACTCATGCTCTGTGTTCTATGTCGTGGATATTTGGTACACGTTCTCATGTGTTTCTCCGGGTGCATACAGATCTGGTGTTCTAACATCCGTCAAACCTTGCAAGGCAAGGTTAGATGACTGTTAGAACACCTAATCGATGTCGTGTACTTGGAGAAATGCAGGGAAGTGCTGCCGAATTTTTTGCAGACATAGGACTAAGCATGAGTTCTTCACTTTTTTATAACACATGTGCTTTTCTGAATGGGATAGGACCACTACCAATTAGAGAATGGAGGAGAAATATATAGACATGTTGTCACATTCATGCATTCATATTTACATCAACCCTGCCTAATGACTGGTCCTAATTTACAGCAGTCGTCATGTCGGTCGATCGAAGTTGGATGAAAAGGAAGGACGCTGATGATTTTGAGTGTCGTGTTGACGGATTTCTCGACTTCACTTACGTGCATCCTGCACATGTTGACCTTGATAAGATAAGGTGTCCATGCGGTAGATGTGAGTTGTTGCATTGGAGAAAAAGAATTGAAGTAAAATGGCATCTTCGTCGGTACGGTTTTATGGGTGGATACACAAGGTGGACGCAGCACGGGAAAACGATAGTATTGTGGATGCTGGGTATGCTAATGTTGACTGGGGAAACAACGGTGGTGACGACGGTCCCAACCGCCGAACGAGGGGGCTCATCAGTTTTATGAGTTGTTAAGAGCTGCGGAAGAGCCGCTGTGGGATGAAGCTCCGAAACACACACGACTGTCTGTGGTTAGTAGGTTATTACAGTTGAAATCAGACCACGGGCTGAGTGAGAAAGGTTTTAACGAGTTTGTTACCTTAATCAAAGAAATTCTGCCCGAAAGTGAAAAGCTACCGCCGTCGTACTATGACGCGAAGAAGATGATGAGGAAACTTGGGTTGAGCTATGAGTGGATAGATGCGTGCAATAACGATTGTGTATTGTTCTGGAAAGAGAATAAGGATTTGTCACGATGTCCAGTATGTGATCATTCGAGGTACAAACCGGACAAAGGAAAGAAGAAAAACATTGCATGGAAGATATTACGATATTTTTTGGTCACACCACGGCTTCAGAGAATGTACTACTCCAATATGGCTGAACATATGAGGGCTCACCGTGAGACTCATAGCAACGATGCCGATGTGCTGACACACCCAGCTGATGGAGAGGCGTGGAAGGAGTTTGACCGCAGGCATCCAATCTTTGCTCAGAAAGTTCGAAATGTTAGACTTGGTCTGGCAACCATGGGTTCAACCTTTTCGGTCAGTCTACCACGCCTTACTCCTGTTGGCCAGTTATTATTATCCTGTACAACCTTCCACCAGGCATGTGCATGAAGAAGCCGTACATGTTCTTGTCGTTGCTTATTCCGGGGCCGAAGAGTCTCGGCAAGGACATAGATGTGTATTTAAGGCCGTTGATTGATGAGTTAAAACAGTTATGGAATCATGGAGTCAAAACATATGATGCATCCCTTAAACAAAATTTTCAGATGAGGGCTGCTTTGATGTGGACTATACATGATTTTCCCGCATTGGGAATGACGTGTGGCTGGAGCACACATGGGAAGCTAGCATGCCCTGCTTGTATGGGCGTGAACCCCGGTCACACGTTAAAGCACGGCTGAAAGCCCTCGTGGTTCGGATGTCACCGTAAGCTTTTGCCACCGGGCCATCAGTTTCGTAGGCAGAAGGATAAATTTGACGGGACAATCGAGCGTGAGGTTGTCACACTGGACTACCCATCTGGTGAAGAAGTGCTCTCACACCTGGAGGCACTTGATACTGACATACCACACGACAAGGGTGTGCCAGATCAGAAGATTCCAGGGTATGGGAAAGAGCACAACTGGAGAAAATTTTGTATCTTCTGGGAGTTAGCCTACTGGAGGACGCTCGTTATCCGAAACAACATGGATGTGATGCATATTGAGAAGAACATTTTTGATAATGTGTTCAACACAGTGATGAATGTCAAAGGCAAATCGAAAGATCACCTTAAAGCGAGAAGGGATCTACAACAGTTGGGTGTACGCTGTGAATTGCATCCTCGGACAGTCAGCGGGAGGACGGTACTTCCGAAAGCACCTTACTGTCTAGACAAGAAACAAGTGGAAAGGTCTGTCAGTGGGTTAAGAATTTGAAGCTTCCGGATGGGTTTGCGTCCAACATATCTTGTTGTTGCAATGTATCAGAATGCAAGTTCCAAGGGATGAAGAGTCACGACTGCCACGTATTCATGGAGAGATTCATTCCTATTGCCTTTCGGGAACTGTTGCCATGGGTTGTTTGCGAGACTTTGACTGAATTATCTCATTTCTTTCGAGATATATGTTCTTCTACGATCCGGGTGAGTAACATGGAAGTGCTTGAGA
This sequence comes from Escallonia herrerae, assembly GCA_033070095.1. Lineage (NCBI taxonomy): Eukaryota > Viridiplantae > Streptophyta > Magnoliopsida > Escalloniales > Escalloniaceae > Escallonia > Escallonia herrerae. The sequence goes on from JAVXUP010000327.1 coordinate 265,253, forward strand.
AGAACATTGTGGTGACGATTTGCAAGCTGGAGAAAATCTTTCCACCTTCGTTCTTTGATTCAATGGAGCATCTGCCTGTTCACTTGGCATATGAAGCTAAGATGGGTGGACTCGTGCAATATCGGTGGATGTATCCCTTCGAGAGGTAATCTTTAAATTGTTACAGTTGTTCGTTTGCATTAATGCGACACCTGTTATCATTGATATTCCACCTAACTCGATTTGCTAAACTTCTAGGTTCATGTTCCATTTAAAGAAAAAAGTCCGCAATAAGGCTCGGGTTGAGGGCTCAATTGCGGAGGCTTACGTAATGGAAGAACTTGTAAACTTTTGTAGTCAATATTTCGGGCCTGATGTTGATACAAGGTTAAATCAACTAGGCCGAAATGAGCCCGGATCGAGCACAAATTTGGAAGGGCAATTGTCAATATTCAAGCAGTCTGGTAGTCGGTTCGGCCGAACGTATACTCGATGGCTAACGGATGAAGAGTACAGTGCTGCAACAATATATGCCCTTCTAAATTGCGATGAAGTTTTGGCATTCGTTGAGTAAGTTAATGTCTTAATTCACTTACATTGATGTACATAATTGAAAGTGTGTGACAAGCGAGTCAACTATATTGGTTTGCAGTGAGTTCGATGCGAAATCTTTAATCACTGATCCCGCTGTATCCGAATCTCATCGGAAATCACAATTTGTACAGTGGTTCAAAAGGCGTGTAAGTCCTTAACGAAATTATATTATGTGTTATATACAGTTCTGTGGCCAATTAGTATACTGATTTATCCTTAATTTTTACCGTCATCTACAATAGGTTCAGTCAATGGATAGACCAGTGGCCTCCTGCTTGAAATTACTAGCTGAAGGCCCTAAAAAACAAGCATCCTGTCATGGAGGTTATATCATCAACGGGTTTAGGTTTAACGTAAAAGATGATGACCAAGCAACGGCGACTGTTATGCTGAGAATTGCATGGACTTTTACGGAGAGCTAGATGAGATTGTTGAGCTAACATATCTGGGTTCCCAAAACTGCCTGGTAATGTTCAAGTGTACGTGGTTCGATGTCACATGCAGTAGAGGAATCTGTGTTAGCTCTCAAGGGATTGTAGATGTCAATGTCAAGTCAAGACTTGCATCAGACGAGCCCTTTGTGTTTGCTAGTCAAGCTGCACAAGTCTTTTACGCAGAGGACGTCGCCAATCCCAAATCTCATTGGTATACAATTATCAAGTCTAAGAAATTGCCCGTGACATATGACAGTGAGGTAGACTCCTTTCAAGCCGACCAACCACCTGTCTTGTTACCTGTTGAGGTCAACAACGAGGAGGACGATCTTCCTCTTCCAACAACACTTCATGTAGGAGAAGAAGTCGTAGATGATGACGCGGAAGACGTAGAAAGTGTTGGAGATGATGTGACTGAGTCTACTGATGAAGAGGATGAATTAGAAGATGAAGAGGACGACGAGTCCCACGAAGAAGAGGACGAGGAATATGATGATGATTCCCAAACTGAAAATGATTGACTTGTAATGTTGTAACATCACGGAAAAAATGTAGTAACATTTTAGAACTTGGTTCATATTGATGTGTTTTTGCACCTCCGTTCATATATATAGTACCGATGATGATTTCTGCCAAATTATTATTTTTAATGTGTTAATGTCTTTGCAATTTATCTATACGAAGTCAGATATGGATAGGATACGAGCTATTCGTGGCCGGGCTGGACACCGAGCTGCTTCTATCCCGGTGGGTCCCACCTCATCATTGCTCACTGATGACGAGGCACAGAGTGATCACGTACAGTCCCAGCCCTATCCGTCGACTTCGCCATCGCCCCAGCCCCAGTCGTCACCCCAGCCCGACGAAGATTCATCCCACACGCGTGTTGATTCTCCTTCTTCCGTGGGTTCTACCACCAGTATAGTTGATAACGGTATTTAGTACATTTTTGCTAATTTATATTTGAACTGTATTAATGTCTGTGTTTTGTAGGATCTCGACGAGGCCGTGGCCTGACACGCGGGGTACGCATTGACCCCCAGCGTAAACAGAGAGTTACGCTCACCCAGGAGGGCCTGTAAGTAAAATAAAATCACATCATGCCTTATTTTGTACATTTGGGATGTTAATTTATATTTGAACTGTATTAATTAATTTATTTACTTCTTTGGCAGGATCCTGGAGAAATCAGGCGAGGACGAAGATCGGCGTTCTTGTGAAGGGCCGATTCTTCGAGCCACGCCTGTACTGGAAGGACTGGGATGTAGTTACGAGGGAGTCCCTATGGGAGGAGTGGCTGGTACGTTGAAGTATTTTTCCTGCGATAGTATTTGTTTAATTAGAGTTTGTTTTCTAAATTAATTTGTGTTATTGAATGCCTTGCAGGAGGGGTTCACGTTTGACTCGGCTGATCAGCAGGCACTGGGGCGGCATGCCTTCTTTTCTTACATCGCCAAGAATTACCGCCGATGGCTCCACGATGCACGGGACCGGGCGAAGAAGATGCTGCCCGATGGTGCCCCGATGTCGGAGATGAAGACATATCCCCCACATTGGATATCTCCGACTGTATGGGGGGATATGATAGATCGGTGGGCTGCGAATCCAGGCTGGGATGCCAAGAGTAAGAAAGGGGCCGAGAACAGACAGAACAGAGATCCGACGCACACGGGGGGGGGGGTGTCGGTGCCACACGACATCGTCCGACACATGAATGCGGTCCAGAACCCGGATCTGGAGCCGGATGAGGTCGTAGCTCTGACATATAACCAGACACACGTGAGGAAGAAGGACAAGGACGAGGCACGCAGGGCCGTTGACTATGTTTCGGATATTGCCCGACGGATCGATGTAAGTCGATGTGTTTAATTAAGTTGTTAATTTTTTCTTACTATCCTCAATGTCTGTTACGTTAATTAATGTCCTAACATATCTTTAAATCACTGTTTTTGCAGGCCTCGTATGAATAACTTAGGGAGTCCGGACAGCCATCAGCATCCACTAGTACGGGTGCGAGTACTGGGGCATTGAAGCGATGGCTGGATATGCCGGAGGTCGTCAATCGGCCGAAAGGCCGCATACGCGGCCTGCCTAGCACGACTGCTCGTGCCGTGATAGGAGCATCCTCACCCCCCGCTGCCCTTGCACAGACACCGGCTCCTCGGCATCCGTTGGACGAGGAGGAGATCCAGCGCATTGCTACGGTGGTGTTGAGGCTGATCAAGGAACAGGATCAGCAGGGTACTGCTGCCGGACATGTCGAGCCGGCCCCGGATCAGCAGGATCCAGATCTAGGACTCGGCAACCCCTGATGAGCCCCTTCTTGTGCCCGGTCGCAACTTGTCCCCCCTCCCCCCGCCTGGTCGCAGCTTGGCCCCCATCCCCCTGCCCGACTTGTACATCATGACTATTTTTTATAATTGATTATATATATATATATTTGTGTATTGATTATTATGCGTTGTTGAGAATTGTGTATTGATTATTGTGTATTGTTGAGAATTGTGTATTGATTATTGTGCATTGTTGAGAATTGAATTTTCATTACAGGTCTGGGTAATAGAAAAATAAATTTTTTTTTGACTTTTGGCGACGGATTAATTCCGTCACCAAAAGTCTTTCTTGTACTAACTTTTGGCGACGGAATATTCCGTCGCCAAAAGTCTTATTTAGCGACGGAACATTCTGTCGCCAAAACATTATTCCGTCGCTAAATTCACAAAATAGAAAATAAATTAAAATGCGTAAAATATCCGTCGCTAATTAATAAATAAACCCGTCACAAAAAAGTGCAATATTAGACGACGGATTTGAAAATTCCGTCGCCAAACTTTTAGTAACAGGCTTTTATACGAGGGACTTTTAGCGATGGTATAACCGTCGCTAAAAGCCTTTTTTCTTCCAGTGTATTGCAAATAATATTCTATTAATGCAAGAACTAGTCAAGAATTATCACAAAGAAGGAGGGCAGCCAACGTGTGTACTAAAAATTGACCTCCAAAAACCTATGACTCAATGGGATGGGATTTTTTTGCAGAAGATTATGGAAGTTATGCATTTCCCAAGACAGTTTATTGACTGGACTAGGAAATGCATCACCACAGCTAGATTCTGAATAAACTTGAATGGAGGCATGGATGGCTACTTTGGCTGTAAAAAAGGACAAGGCAAGGTGATCTCATCTCACCTTACCTATTCTTGTTGATTATAGAATGTTTTTGCAGGAATCATGGACTTTTATGCTAGTTAAGAAATATTTAAATATCATCCAAAATGCCAAGCACTGCAAATAAGTCATCTTTATTTTGCTGATGACTTATTCCTATTGGAAAGGGCTGATGGCAATACATTGACCCTAATAAAGCAAGCTTTACAAGAGTTTGAGAAATTATCAGGGTTGGCTCCTAACCTGAACAAAAGCTCTATGTATATGGCTGGTATTGATGAGAGAAACATTGAATATCTAGCAAACATCACTGGAATCTCAGTTGGCAAACTCCCTGTGACATATTTGGGGGTACCCCTGATTTCCACCAAACTTCAGTATAAGGACTTCACAGTCCTAATTGAGAGATTGACACAAAAGATCACAAGCTGGACTTCCAAATACTTATCTTATGCAGGCAGGGTGCATTTAGCTACATCAGTATTACTGAGTATGCAAGTATATTGGTGTAGCATATTTCTTTTGCCTAAAAAGATAATCAAGGTTATGGAAAGTAAAATCCGAGCATTTATTTGGCATGGGAAGGATGTGAAGTGTACAGGGGCAAAAGTATCATGGAAAGAGGTATGCTTACCTAAAAGTGAAAGAAGTCTGGGAATTAAAAAATTTGCTAACATTTGTGGGATTTGGCGAGTTACACCACTCTTTGTGGGTAAAGTGGTGCCATAGTTATATCATAAAGGGTCAGCATCTTTGGACATTTCAAGCACCTGTCACATTATCATGGACTTGGAGAAAGTTATTAAAATTAAGGCAGATAGTACAGAAGCTTTATACATATAAAAGTGGGGGATGGCAAAGAAATCTGGCTATGGAAGGATAAATGGCTACCATGTGGGATTCTGACTAAAAAATATGGACTGAGAATTGCATATGATTCTAGCCTTGGAGTGAATGCAAAAGTTGTAGAAGGCATTGTGAATCAAAATTGGAGTTTGCCTGCAACTAGATCCATAGCTTTAAAGGAGGCAAATTGCATCATCAATTCTTTGCCAGCTCCTAGCCTTGGTGGTAAACAGAGTGAAACGGTGGCAAATGGAAAGTTTATCATCAAATCTGCCTGGAATCAGCTAAGGACTAAAGCAAACAGCGTGAAACGGTGGAAGGTTATGTGGTTCCCTGGTAACATCCCTAGATGCTCTATGATCATGTGGATGTTATGCAAGAATGGATTGAGAACTAAAGATAAGTTGAAACAATGGAATATGTGAGTTTTACTCTAATCAGCAAGAGACTAAGGATCATTTTTTCATTCAATGCCCATATGATAGAGGAGTGTGGTGTACAATCCTAAATAAGCTAGATGCGCAGGTACCATTGCACAATTGGGAGCAATTTCTAGATTATGCAGCCAAGCATATCAGAGGGAAACGCTTTAAATCAAGATTCTATAAGCTAGCTATTACTACAGTTATCTATGGAGTGTGGCACGAAAGAAATGTAAGGATTTTTTAGCATATGAAAACAAGGAGGTGCTGTCAAGTGATCCAACACTAGATCAAATGGAGAGTAAGCAGTTGGATGACTATATTACCAACTGCTGGAAATAGGAAGCTATGCATAGATTGGGGAATTTCTGAAAGAATCTTCCAACAGTGAAGGTAATCAGCAGGGCTGTGACTTGTTCATGGGGGATAATTGCTGGAGGGTTAAAGTTACATCTTAGTTTTTTTGTGTGTAGATACTGTAAGGCTAATTGTATATAAATAGAATTTGTATAGCATTGATTTGTAAAGCGAACAACTATATTATTTTTTGAATGAAATACAAAGGACTTTGACAAAAAAAAGTTTGGATTTTAGGTTACACGAGAATTTGTAGTGTTGTTTAAACACCTTAATTTTACGAACAAAATCCTCTAAACCATAAATGAAGATTCAATAGTTGAAACCTTAAGCTGGCGTTTGAAATAACTTTTACTAAATTATGTTCAAGTTATTTCTATAAGCTCACACTAGTTTAATCTAAAATTTGGCTTGTTAATCAATCACAAACAAGTTTCTGACAATGCTTTGTACCTCGATGTATTTACTATTTCATAGTGCATCCATCCTAATTTAATTTCTTCTATTTGATTTTCACAAACTTTAAGAAAGTTAGTTAGAATCACTAAGTTTCCTAAAATACCCTTTGTTCCTCCGAAATGTGTTTTCATTTGTTTCTTACAGTGTGTGGGTACCTCGTTCAGTTGCTCCTAGACCTGATAAAAAAATATGCGTACCCGTGGGTTAACCTGAGCCGTTAAAAAAGCCAGGATACGAGTATAAAAGTATAGACACTTTGAATTTTTACCCGTACACGAACTGATCCGTAAAATTCCCGTTCGGATTGGGTCGGGTATAGGTTACTCGATTTTAGGTTATCCTCCTACACCATCGATACCAATTTCTTACCCCTTTTAGCCATTTTACTCTTAGTTTTAGGGTATTTCATCCTTCCCCCTTGCCTTATCTGTTATTGCCCACTCTATCCCGCAATCAAAGATTGACCGTCTCCCCTATCTTTGCCTCTTAGTCATATATTGCCATCACTCTTTAAGTCCGTTGTGGCCCCCTTTCTTCTCTGTCGGCTCTCTCTCAATCACAGGTCGACCGTTGCCTCTCTTTCACTCTTTCTCAGTACCAGATTGATGTCAAGAATCAAGTTTGTCGATATCATCTTCCTTCTCTACCATCCCTTCGAGCATTCGACATGATCTTTCTTTGGCGTCTTTTTCTTGCAACTTGGAAAGCGAAAAAAAAGAGACGGTGAACAGGCCAAGAGAAAATTAGGGCAAAAAAAAAAAGAAAGTTCAAGGTCTAACATTGAATTTTCATGGAACAATGGATAAATGAAGGAAAATGTGCAGGGTTTGACTTTTTTTTAACTAAGAGAGTCTGCATGAGAGTAAATGCTATATATTAACAGAGAGAAAAAAAAATATGAAAATTAAGCCATTTACTCGCACGTATACCCGACCCTTTTTGAGTAGGGTATGGGTACGGGAAAAATGCTACCCAAAAAGAAAATCAAATAATTTTTATATGGACCTTTTTTACTTGGACTTGTTCGCATATTACCTATACTCTGCGGATCGACCAGTTTGCTAGGTCAAGTTGTTCCCTTCCCCTACCTCCTGCTCCCTATCTCTTCTTCTCTTTTCCTCCCTCCATCCCCCATTTTCTCAGCTTGCCTCTAACTCGTACTACTTGAACTTGGTTTTTGTGTTCTATTATTTTTTTTGAATCTCCAATAGAGTCTTGGTATCGTTTCATCAAAAACAACAGATTTTGCACGCGTACACCAATTTTGTTACCTCGTTCTACTTCTCTCTCTTACCCATTTAGATAACACTAACTAAGATCTAAAGAACAAAAAAGCAACCAATGTGTTTTTCTCAGATTAAACGCCTAGTAACTGCATTATAAGAGGCCTAGCTTGCATTTTCAGACGGCCAACTAGCCTCTGTAAACGCTTTCACGCTTAGTGACTTCCTAGCCACGGCCGATGCATGCTTAGTAGATATTAAATGCCTAGTCAAATGCCTAACTCACGCCTTAACTTAGGGGTTTCAAACCACCATATTCATCACCCCATCAACTTAATATGGAATTAAGGAACCGTATATGAAAAATCAAGTCCAAATTCCTTTTAAATTCAAGAAAAACTTTGATTCAGTAAATCTTTTTGTTATCATCCTTAGACTTGGAAAACAGGCATACCCGCCGGGTAAAAAATACCCAAATTTTTTCGGGTAGCCTTTTTCTATACCCATACCTCGGGTAATACCCGCACATATCGGGTAATACCCGTGAGTAAATTCAATTTTTTCATATAAATATTTTCCTGATACTTAAGTTGAACAAAATTATTATTATTTTTCCCCAGCACATTTTCTTGTTGTTAAAAGTAGTTTTAATTTCACAAAACTCAAAATAAAAAGAAGGAAAATGCACATAATAATAACCAATCAAATAGCATGGCACAATGGCAATTGATCTGCCGATCAATATCAACAATTCAACAGAAGACTCAAGAATGGACATAGCCACACAAATCCGAAAATACATTAAAGGGTACATCACAGATAGTTTTCATCACATTAAAAATTACATTACATTATAAAATTAATCTGAAAAATCTATGCACTGAGGGCCTTCCTGGTGATGTTGTCGAACATCAAAGATTTGGGATGATGGAGCTGAAACGGCCGTCGATCGGTGGGGCATCGGCCGTCGATGACGGATAGAGAGAGGTCCTCGGCAGTGGATCTGTAGGGCTGTGGAGGTGTTGGAGCTGTCGATCTGTGAGAGATAGAGAGAGAGAAGTGGCGGTGACGCGTCGGGGCCGTCGATCGGTGAGAGACAGAAAGAGAGGTGGCGGTGACGCGTTGCGACCGTCGATCTGTAGTGGTTCTTGAATGAGTGAGGGCAAGAAAGATCGGCATCGGTGACGGTTGTTTTCTTGAGAGAGAGAGAGAGAAAGAGAGAGAGGCGTCGCGGTAGAGGGTTGAGATGAGGAAGATAGTTGAGTTTGAGAAGTGTAAACGCCGATCCGCGACCGTGAGTAAGAGATCGTCGCCGATCTGTGACTGTGGGTGAGAGATCGTCTCTGATCTATGATGTGAGCCGTGAGCGTGAGAGTGTGAAGTCGTGAGCCAGTGCAGGAGGGGATAGAAGGAGAGTTGGAGAGCGGCAGCGACAGATGGAAAAGTTATCGGCTGGTCCTCGGTGCCATCGGTGGGGTCAGAGAAGGAGAGGCGGCGATGATGGAGTCTGAAATGTGTGAGAGAGTGATAGAATTTTGAAGTGAAACCTAATTAGGGCAAATGAGTATATATATAGCTTAACAACAGTGTAAAATCGGGTTACCCGTTATCCGAACCGAAAAAAAACGGTCTGGTCCGGGTACTGGTCTAATGTCAACGGGTAGCATATTCGGCTACTTGTACCCGCAATTTCTTAACGGGCTTGGGTAGACCCGTGGGTACGGGTAAAAAATTGTCAGGTCTAATCATCCTCAAGCGAAGATGGTGGTCAAGAAACTGCAACCGTGAAGGAAGGCTGTGACATTTGACTGAATGCGTTTTGGTGTCATGGTGGAATTTTCGGGAGATAATGTACTTAAAAAAGATACAAGGACAAATACGGAATTGTCGGCCAATTTCAGATCCTAAAATAGAAAACGAAAAAATATTTTCGCACTTTATTGAAAAACACAAAATGAGCCATAAATTTGGAACCAAAGAATGCTAAAATTGTGTCCAACTATTCTAACCTCTATTGCTATACCTCCTAAAAAGACATCTATTGCTGTATAGCCCCCACTGCGGTTACTGTGTGCTCCGGGGATCATATCTAATTCAGACACGAGAGGATCAAATCTAATGTACATGGTGAATGAGAGTTCCAGGATGTGATTGAACTTTGGAAGGAGAGAGAGAGGGGGGGGGGGGGGGGGGTGGGGCAGACGAAGAAATAAAGGCTTTTGTAAAAAGTGGATCCTGAAGGGAGATACGGGACAGAACCGGACAGAATAGGCCCAGCTCCAGTGTAGGCCCTGTGGCCTATGCCAGCTTTGGTCAACTCACGTAATGATGACCCCTCTCGGGCTTTGCTTTCCTTTTTCGCATAAGTGTCCAAGTCCCTACACCACCCTTTTGGACAATTTCAAGATTCGTTCAATCTCGTTTATCCTAAGGAAAATAAAGTAGAGTTATGGTTGGTTCGAACTCGATAGTCCTCGATTGATCGTACTCGATCCTTATCGAATACATAAGAAAGAAGAAGGCGAACTATATTTTTGAGCGTTCACATGTTATGGAATTGCCATCGCGTGAACTACAAGGTACAGGGTCGAAGAAATACTTGTTGTCACCTTTTGACACACAACGGTCTGTCGAACCACCGTTCTTATAAATTTGGGACAATGGATGCTTATCTCTGATAATTAGGAGAACATAAAGTGCTGGGAAGAGTCCTTAACGCCACCCTAATGCTACTTGGAGATCGCTCCATCTTGCTTTAGCTAGAATGTCCACACTAAACCACTTGCTTGCGTGAGACGAAATAGAGATAATTGCAGTGTAATTACGTCACTTCTCGACTTGTTTAACACCTTAACAGTTATTATTTATTATGATTCCTAACTACTGATTCTGACAAATTAAAATCGTTAGGTTAGGAGTAGCTGATGAGATTGGATGGGGTTTGAAATAAAAAAGATGTTATCTTATTACTCTCTCCGTCCCACATAATTTGATTAACTTTTCTTGAGTCATCTCACAAAAATTACTCATTTCAAATTAAAAAAGATTTTGTAGGTTCGTTTATATATTTATCTTTTTTATACTTTTTATTCTATTTCTCTCTCTACATTTAAATTTTTATCAACTCATTTACTCTCTTTTGACCTATTTTTCTTACACTTTTTTTATTTAACACCTTACGTCACTTCTCCTGTCCCATTTTCTTCTCCTTTCTCTCTAAAGAGAATGAAAAAAAATAAAATATATCACTTTATTCGTTTATATATTTACTTTTTTTATATTTTTTTATTTTATTTCTCTCTCTATATTTAAATTTCTATCAACTCATTTACTTTCTTTTGACTTATTTTTTTTACACTTTTTTTGTTGAACACCTTACGTCACCATTTTCTTCTCCTTTCTCTCTAAAGAGAATGAAAAAAATAAAATATATCACTTTATTCTTTAATCAGCATATAAAAAAATTAATTAAATTATATATATATATATATATATATATATATATATATGATTTTTAGATAACAGGGAAATAACAGGGAGACGATTGAATACGGACCGCCAAATATGTTTTATTAATTAGAGATAGCAATTTCTTGAAGTACAAGACAAAAGACTTGTTGTCCTCAAAAGAAATAATGAGAAAGTGAGGCAATTACGAAACCATGGTTTCCCCCTCATTATTCTTCTAAAGCAATGACAAAGGCCTAAGGCTAGGCAAGGCTAGAAGCAATTGATTGGAGTCATAATACTTTAATTGCTTTGAAGATTACAAGAAGATGAGACTTGGAAAAGACAGCTTCCCATTTCACACCCTAACTAGGCAATGGAAAATGGAAGGATGGGCTTGTCTGCTCAGACACCATGAGTAGGTGCTTGCCATGCCTCTCTTCCCTCATCTAATCTAATCATTTTCAATTACCAATCATGATCATGGCATGCCTTTCGCTTTCTTCAACCCGGGATGCTGCCTGATGTTGGCAAAGGATGGGACAAATCCCCCCCAGAAATTGCATTCTGTGATCATGTCTGATAATGTCACAGTTCCTTTGATTATTGCAGTTTCATTATGATCACATGTAATTGTAAGGTACTTGTGGCATTATCTGGAAGAGTGTTAGTACACTTGTAGCTAGGGCTGAAGATCAATGGACTATTACACCTATAATGAAGAATTATAGTCAACTGCATTTAGTTTTACAGTACTAAGGTCCACAGTTTTTCACTTGTTTCTGATGGTTTCCCACAGTTAATCTTTACAGCAAAAAGCTGATTAATTTGTGGGTTGGTTGATTACAGCCACTCCTATTTTGGCTAACGAGACTTTCTGTAACAACATGTAACTGTACTGTGTACGTAAATTAACAGCGAGTGTCAATCAGCCAAAATAAGGGTACCAATAAAACCACCCTGTTTGTCTTCATTAACTGGCTATGAAAGCAAGGTGGTCATCGAATGAAAACTTAGTTCAAAAGGCCATAATACTTCTATTTGTTTTTGTACCAAAACTGTTTGCATAAGGAACAACTGGTCAAAGACTCAAAGGAATGCCCTTCGCCAGCGCCATTTGAAAACATCAAACATATGGTGACGGTTGAGAATTGATTGGGTAGAACTGGAAAACCACAACTGCCCGTTAGAACACAAGCAACGCTAACTTAGATATGAACATTGCTCAAAGGAAGGACAAGTCCATCAGGTGCGTTGACAGCGAAATTTTGACCAAGAAATTATAATGAGTTGACAAGCAAGTCTATTATTTTTGTTGGGTGCCTTTACGAAAAGAAGCTCAAATATTCAGGCTTTTTAAGTAGGCCTATATAATTGGTTAGAATATTTGTCGTAAAATAAAAGATTGTTGAAGACATTTCAAGAAAATTAAAGGGACAAATGTTCATTGAATGTGATAAAGTTGAAAAATTATCACATGTACGTGATTATCCATGAACTGCCCTCCAAGCCTAAAAGACTTGAGTTGACTATAAAGGATGGCTAGAGTTCTAGCTAAAAGAGGGGAGTCAGAAACAGAAAAAAGAGAGGGACAAGGCTGCTTTGGCAGAAGCCAAAAGGGAGAAGGAAAAGAGAGGAAAAAGAAGAGAAAAAAAAAAACAAGAGAAAGGCTCTAGTTTTCTTCTAGACTTGGATAAGAAAGCCGCTAGGAGATAGCCTTCCCTTTATTCTCTATATATATTTCCTTTTTTTCTTTAATATATCGTTGTAACAATTTTGGTGTATTAAGTCTCGTTATATGAACAACACCATGCATAATGACATCAAATATTTATGCCCAGGTTGTTAATTTTTTTTATTTCTTTAATCGGAGGTTGTCGTGAACTTAATTAACGGTTAACTCTTTTGCCAATTGGGAATATGAATCTACTTTACAAAAAAATAAATGTCATTATATATACGGCGGGATTTAGTGACACAACTTCTTACGCCAATCAATAGCTCAAAAAATGTGTCACACATGCAGAATATTAAGTAATCTTATGCCCTAAACAAATGAAGCGGATTATGACGAGGTGCAGCCTAAAAACTAAGAGGTGCACGGACAAAACCTAGTTTTGATACCATGTTAACTCTGATGTCTAATTTAAAAATTAGTTCAAGAAAGGGATAAGCCTATTAGGTATTAAACCTATCTCAATCTCTATGTCTATGTATGTACAGACATACCTCGAAAATAAAGACCAATTCTTATCTAAGACATGATTGTTAGTAATTTTGGTGGCAAGCCCACGAGAAAAGGGCAAAGTTACTTCATGGATGAAGTCATGTGGCTTGGAAATAGGCCTCTACTTTTTCTCTTCTTTCTCAGACTTTTGAACAGAGAGAAGGTAATATGATCCTCATCACCAACACTTCGAACTAATCATTTGTTTGTTCTCATCATCTCCAATGCTATCACTAGGGGACAAAAGAAGTTTACATATAAGAAAAAAAGGGCTTATAACCGGACTGGGTTAATATGGGCCGGGCCGGCAATGGTTGGGCCATGGTTGGGCCTGACAAGGAAAACCTCGCAAACCCGGTACCTCGGCTTGCCTTATCAAATCCATGGGTAGCTGCAAATGAAGCCCAAGTTTAGTCTCTGTTAACAGTTGGGCTCGGGACCCAATTGATAGGCATAGGCCCTACGTCAGAGCGTACTCGGTCCGAAACCGATGAAATTAAAATGTTTTTCTAATTATTTTTTTATAAAACCAAGTGATAAGATGAGAGGAAAATAATCCAAACAGCAATAATAGTAGAATAACCAATATGTTTGCCTCCTAACCCCCAAATTTGAGACTTTGTACTAGATCTAGACCATTAGGTCTTCATTCCATCAATGAGAAAAGAGTGAGGTTAAAAGTTAAAAAATGTAGAAGAATTCGGAGTCTTAAGAAGCTGGAGTAGCCTGAAGACAAGCTACCTTAATTTGTCCGAGTTTGGCATGGAATAATCCCAGATCATATCCTGAAATAAATCTGTTTTAGATGACTTTGAGGGAACTGCCTTGAGTAGCTTGTATTGTTTGAGCTTAATTTTACCGCGCGCACACAAAAAAAAAAAACACAAAATTCAATCTTAAAATTATGGAGTCTTGAGATAAAAATGATGTCCAGTATGAAAGTCAATAACATTTTCAGATACACACCCACACTTTTATTGGTGGTCAAGGTTGGGGCTTGGGGGAGGCAGGGGAGGGGCATGGAGTGGGGGTGGTCCTAAATTTTAGCAGAGGAAATTGCAGATTTGCCACAGAAGAGACATAGAACCTCTTTTTTTTCCCTCCAGACTTTGTTGAGAACGGAAAATAAGCTTAAATAGAGCGGTAACAATAGATATGACATATTGTAATTGCCACAGAACTAAAGATAGCAAAGATTTGAGAAACTAGCAAATAGATGTAAGCAATCTTTGAGCATGCTTGCCCACTCCGCATCATCAGAAAGGCAATACTGCAATGAATAAATGGGTCAATTGCAATAGGCACCCCCAAATTTTCACACTGTAGCGTTCTGCACTACAAAGTTATTTTCAGCTATCTGTCACCCTAAACTTTCATAAGTGTGGCTCCCAACACCTTTCGTCCATTTTTCGGCCAACAGCCTCGCCAGAGAAGTAATTAACTCGAACAAGGAAGGCATTTGGTCATAACAGTTAAAAAAGGGAGATTAGGGTTGAATCTAAAAGCTAATGGGTTTGGAGGGCAGCGGCGCTGTTGTAGCTGCGATAAGAGGAAGGAAGGGGAGAGAGGGACACCGACGGGGGGAGGGACGCTGCCGGCATGCGATGCAGAAGGAGGGGTGGCGGGGCAAGGGGCTGTTGAGGTTGCGGGGGGTGGGGGGGGGGGGGGGAAGGAGGAAGGAAAAGGGGGGTCGGCGTTGCCGACGAGGGGAGGGGCGTTGCCAGTGGAGAGTGAGGCTTCGATTTGAGATGCTGCACGAGGGGCGACGGGCAAGGGGCTATTGCGGCCGAGGGGATGGAGGGAGAGAAGAAGAAGGAAGAAGGGGGGTTGGCGTCACTGACGGGGAAGGGGCGCTATAGAGTGCCGACGTGAGATGCCGAAGGAAGAGTGGCGGGGCAAGGGGCTGTTGTGGCAGTAAGGCTCAGGGAGAGAGAATAAGAAGGCAGAAAGAGGGGATCGGCGTCACCGACAGGGAGAAGGGGCGGTGTCGGCGGAGGGTGAGGCACCGGTGCAAGGAGCGATAGAGATTATGTTTTCATTCACTTGATATTCCATAAATGCCCCCATAAGGTCGGCCGATTAATTCTTTTTGTCTGAAATTTGAACGGAGGGTGTTGGGAGCCACACTTATAAAAGTTTGGAGTGACAGATAGCTAAAAATAACTTTGTGATGCAGAGTGCTACTGCGTGAAAAATTAGGAGTGCCTAATGCAATTGACCCATGAATAAGCAAAAAAAATGATCCCTTCCAATATAAATACAGCCTCTGGAATATTTTTTTCACCAGATTCAGCAATCGTCGAGGGAAAATCTAATCTCGAGATGAAAAGTGAACGTTTTCAGCCCAAAGCATGTTAGAAAAACCAGAAAGCACACTAGGTGCCTCGCACTCAAGTTCAGTTCAAACTCGCATAGACATATTCAAGCAAAGTCATGCAGGATGACTTAGTTCTCCTCAAAAAATAACAAATCACAACAGATCAGAATGATAATTGATTATTAGGGATCTAAAAGCAGATGTACAGATTTATATGAAGCCCTCAAGGGATTTGTACAAAAATGACTACCACCTCGGGATTGATTGCTCCATCACATACTGATTTGCAAACCAATGGATAGAGCAGGGCCCTCAGGGCAACAAGGTTGCAAACTGATGCACTAAGCAGCAAAGCAGCAAAGGGTTTTATAAATACCTTATGGCAGAACACAACTGTAAGGAAAAAGGTTCAATACTTCCTAAAGAGCCTTAACGAAGGTGACGAGAGTAAAATATCCTCAAGAATTCTGGAAGGATACATAATATAATTAGATGGAGAGCTCATTCGAGCTTCTGGGTGAAAGAGAATCTCCACCGCATATGGAATATAAGACTAGTCAGACGGGATCTTTCAGTATAGCCGCCGCCTTCTAGGTGCACGAGAATCTCCACTGTCTACATCTGATATTCTTGAGGCATCATTTCTTCTTCTGGATGATGAAGTAGAAAGGGAGACAGAATCTATTTCGACAGCATTATCAACCGTCTGACTCTCTGACTGTATGACGGCGGCAATGCTTGACAAGGAATCTCTATCATCAACTGGTAGAGGCTGCTCGTAATCTCTTTCAAGTGGATGGCTGCGGAAGTACGACTCCACAGACCGTTCAGCAGAACTCAATGCAGATGTAAGGTAAGAGATACTAGCAGCTCGATGAGAATGTGCTCTGCGAACTAATAGAGATGAAAGCCTGCGGCTTTCTCCAACCTCGGAGTTAGTAGGACTGGCGGGAGTCAAGTCAAGAATATCATCCGAAGGCACAACTGTATTCTGTTCCCTGCGCAGACCCCTAGAAGTCAGAATCCGATTGAGCAACAAGGTGTTTCTCTCAGGTGATTCGCGAGGGCCGTCAGGATTCTGTGGATTGACCTGGACCAAATCCCTTGTCAAGTCGAATCTACTACCAAGACGCCTAATCATTTCCTCCATGGGAATAGTAAATGCATTTCTCTGAATAGTTTGCCTCCAGCTTTCTATCCGACGCGCTTGGGGCCTCAGAGGGATCTTGAGACTCGAATCCTCCTCAGGTTGAGGCGTATTATTTCCGCGACCATTTATCGGGGTCAAGTTTTTAAGTGAAACCTCCCCCTTGCAAATTGGACATTCCTTGGCATCCGAATGAAGATGCAACCACCGATAAAGGCAAGGCCAACAAAACAAGTGACCACAACAAGTTACAACAGGGTCTTTAGCGAGGTCCAAACATATATTACAATCAAAAAAGCTTCCATCGTCGCCAAGTCCCTTTTCAACATCTTCCTTCTTCACCAATGCCTCATCTTCTAAGTACCCATTATTATTATCACACATTTTTGTCAGCTCAGTAGGTCGTTCCTCTGCAGCAACACTTCCCTCACCAGTTTCCAATCCACTCCCGCCTATCAATTCCAAAGCAATATTCCTAGTTTCTGGGGGAATCGGAACAGGCCTCCACACCGACGACACCGATCGCCATCGTTGCCCACTCCTCTGGGTACCCCTTGGTCTGGCAGCTGTCTGCCCAACGGCTTGCCTAAGTCTATGAACAGACCCATCTAACCAATCCTCCAAGTTCATAGACCCATTAGACAACGATCCTGACCCCGGCTCATTCTCAGGTGAAGGATGAACGACGGGTCCCAAATTTAGATCAAGATTCATCGTATTCTGTCTCTGATCCCCCATATCGACCGACACCTCAAAATCGAAAAGCTTAAATTCAGCTAAACAAAACAAAAACCCAACTTTGTCTACGCTTCTTCAACCATATCAATCCTCTAAATCAAAACCCAAAATTTCTAAAAAAAAAAAAAACGCAGGCCTAATCTGCAAATTGATCAAACCCCAAAGTCAAAAATTAAAAACTTTTTAACTCAACCAAATAAAAAACCCAACTTTTTCTGCATTTGCTCAACCATATCAAATCCCTGAATCAAAACGCAGAATCCGCTTTCCTGCAACTTGAATTAAAATTCTGATCAGCTAAATCTAGAATCCCAATCCCCCTGGTCAATAAAGGCAAAGAACCCTAATCTCGGAGGGTCAACGAATTCAAAACCCTAGCTTTTGACCCAGAAAAGGGAACAAAAAGTAAGGTCATTAAGCTTGTAATCAACCACTCTAATCTAGCATCAGCATCAGCTACTGTAATCAGCCACTTAATACCAAAAAATAATCTTGATTTCGGGTTTTGGAAGTCAAAGAAAACAGAAACACAGCAAAATTAAGAGATAGAGAGACCTTGAGATGCGAATTGGACCAGCTGAACTCGAAGTTGTACTTGTCAGTGGAGTGGATTTGCCATGTATGCCTCTCTCTCAGCTCAACAGCGATCTGGTTTTAGAGAGAGATAGAGAGAAATGAGATTGTGTGAATTGGGTTCAACTCCAAAGCCCAGAGAGGAGAGAGAGAGAGAGAGAGGAGATTTTCTGCACCAAGCATGTACTAATTTTCGATACTGCCATCCATCCAAGTGGCCATGTCGAATGGAAGTAACATTAGCAACTTAATGCTGAGCTAGTCCATCTTATAGCGACCAAATATATTGATCTCACTAAAGGATGAGATGGAGATGAAAATCATATATCAGTGTTTGAATGGGAGCTGTTGACAGTCTATTGGTGTCACCTTAAAATAATTTGTCATTTCAATTCCAGAAAAGAAGAAGAAGAAGAAGAAGAAGAAGAAGATGATATGTTGTCATTTCGATCTAGCCGTCCATCCGCATTTCAATCTGGTCGTCCATCCATCGCGGATAGATGAGTCAGGTCGAAGTTTTATTTAAGTTTCTCCGTCGTCTGTTAATGAAGCAGACGAGAATTTTGACCAAAATGCTGTGGAGGGATTTAATGAGTCGAAAGCAAGTATTTGCAAATGATAAATACAAGTAGATATCTTGAAAGTACACAAAAATCTCACTTGAGTACCCATATTCTCAATTTTTACACGTTAGGGTCTAGAGTTTTAACTTTGCCTTTTTAATTACCTAACCCCATTTTTCGCCTGAATTCCTAACTTCTCCTAAATGGTTAGGGGCAAAATAGTCAACTTAGGTTTGTTTTCTCTCTCTTCTCTTTTTCCTCTTCTCCCACACCCTACCTCCTATTCCCTCCCCCCTCCTGGCTTCCAACCTACATCAGCCACCATCACATAGTCACACACACACACACACACGTGTTCACCTCATTTCCTCTCTTCCCCCTCTCCCCACACCCGCGCGCGCACACACACACACACGCACAATGACTAAAGTGGATAAAGAAGTTAGAGCCGAAGTCAAGATGGAACCCAATGCCAAAACTTATCCAAATTCTAAAAGCAACTTTAACTCTGGATGGTGAATCCACCAAAGGATGAGATAAGAAAGATTAGGGCACAACTTAATGAGTACTGCTCAGTCGGCTATGCCAATATATTCTATTGGTTTCAGAATAAAAAATCAAGAGGCAAACACAAAAACCGCCCACTCTGGACCATTAAGTCCGCCACCACTGCTACCTTAGCCACCGACACTATCGCTGCACCCTCTTTGTCGTCTTCCTCTTTAGAAAAGTCTACATCTTCTGCGAAGGCGATGGCAAATACAACTGCTGTTGATGCCCTAAACTCTCCCATCGCCTCTGTTAATCAGCCATTCTTTCAGGCCCACGCTATAGAATTCTTTCTGGAGCCGTTTTTCTTCTTGGTGCAGCAACAAGCATCACTACCATTTTTCTTTCCATTTTTCCCCCCGCACCCTTTCAACCCTAAATCGCTGCACGACCACCACATCACGCCAATGCACTAACCAACTTTACCCACCATAGTGAGCATCATTGGCCATCCTAAACCATGCAACACCATCGATCATTCGAAATCACCACCATATGTGGAGCCTTTAAAAGTCCCCATAATTGAACCTACCATCAATATCTGAACCCTAATTGTAGATTCAATCAACACACACACATCCACCCGTTCGTCCCTTCCACCCAAGCCCCATATAACCACCACCACCACTCCGTCGTGGCCTTTCAATCAAGGTGGCTAGATCTGGTAGGTTGTGTGTGGGGCGTGATAAGGATGAGTGAAGATGTGAGTCTATGGTGGTGGGTGATTTGGAAGGGAGGGGAAAGGGGTTGAGGGGTAAGGTGTAGAAGAAGAGGAAAAAGAGATGAGAGAAAAAATAAACATGACTTGAAGCTTTGGCCCTAAGGGTAGAGGAGCAAAGTTAGGATTTGGACTGAAAAGGGTTTAGCTACTTACTAATGGCAAAATTAAAAGTCCAGACATTGACGTGTAAAAATTAAAATATAAGTCTTCAAGTGAGATTTTTGTTCACTTTTAGGCTACTTACGTGTATTTTACCCTACAAGCAAAAAGGGAGCAGTTTGGTAAACTTCATCGTGTGCTATAGAATATAGAGTACTGTGAAGGTTTACTTAAAAAAACAAAAGATATAGCCCATTCATCCGTGATGGATGGACCAACAGGTTGTGCTGACAACTTGAGCTAAGTTGCCAACTATAAATTGATCAGCTCCCATGTTTAAATATCATATAATATTTAAAATTAAAATTCTTTTTTTTGTAAATAAGAAAATACCATAAGTAAGGTCAGGAGTTATGATTTTGACAGTTTTAGTCTTGTGGGTTTACATGCTTAACGATGAGAAAAGATCATGACATCCCATAATCATAAAAAATATACAAAAGATCTATCTTGGGGTAACATGCTCTCAAATATTCCATTTGGAACTTATCAAACACGAAAAAAAAAGAGGAATTTTTTATTGCAATAACAGTTCATGAAGTCAGCCTTAGTGGTCTTTGATGTGAGCATAACAAGCACATCTGGCCAATGTCATCTGAGATGATCTTACCCTGTCTATAATGTAAAGGTGGAAGTCAGATATTATATAGCATTAGTCAAATATAATCAGTGCCAATAAAAAAAACTAGAGTTTGTAAGCTCATTAAGATCTTATAAGTTTGTTCCTTGAGCCTGGGAAGTTGCTACAAATAGTTGTTAGATGCCATAGACGAGATTGCTGCAGTTCCACATCTAACCACAGATCCACTAAAATAGGAAATCCAGATGCCAGCCTTTAGCTTGTCAGACGCTCAAAATCAGTTGCACTGAGTTAGCTTTGGCACAAGTAAGTTCTCAAGGTCAAATGTAAGTGTATCGTATGTCCGGATTAAAGATTTGGGTAGCCATAAGTGTAGGTTTTTTGTTCTAGGATAATATTTCAATGGTTTTAGTTTTTTAGTATCTGCTTTAAAATTTTCCAAAGACTGATTGTTGTGTGTTCAAAAAATTCAACTATTAACATGTATCCGAATGCACTCTAAAGTGGTGCTTATGTACAAGGTTGTCAAAAGAAATCTCTTCCAATGTTGAGGGTTTTCTAGCCAGGAAATAGGCCACTCCGGATTTTTTTTTCTTTCTAATCAAGTCATAATATTAATAATATGATTGTACAAAAGGAGGATCTTGGTTCTCAGTTTCATCCAATAACAACATGGAACGAAAGGATGAGCATGGAACCAAGCCAAACAGGTTATCAACATCAGCTTTGATGGCTAGATTATGAGCTAATCTATTATCGTGTCTGCTAACTTTCAGAAAGAACCAACAGTTTATGTCTTTGAGCTTGCTTCTGGCCTCATCAATGGTGGAAAAGCATTTCCAGTTCGGGGTTTCTTCATGATTGTTAAGCCAATTGACTATTTCAGATGCATCACTTTCAAAGAGGACATGTGAGCAATTGTTGGTGGTAGCCAACTCTACCGCCAAGAGGCCAGCACGGGCTTCAGCTTCTTCTAGGTCCATTTTGGCACTTTCAAGAGTTTGCGCCGCAATGAGTTGTTCCTTGTTGTCACGGATGGTCGGAGCTTGAATTATTCTATTATCACGAACTGCAGCATCGAAATTTGCTCGAACCCAATGGAGGGGTGTACTACTGCCAGAAAAATTGGATAGATGGGGAATTTTGGAGGTTGTAGCAGCCTCATGGTACCGATTGTATGCCATAAGAATTTGGGCTGATGCCTCCTGTGCATTGACATCATAGTTTTGGAAGACAACCTGGTTCCTATATCTCCATAGGTGATCCATGATGGTTGTAGCAAATAAAGTATAATGATAGCTCAAATCAAGGTCATCTTTGAGGAGAGAAGGGGATAATATCTCCGTGAGCCATTGTAGCGTGTCAGTCCAGGGGCAGTTGATGACTTGTTGCTGTAACCTGTTTTGCAGAATGGGAGGACAAAATCCTTCGGGGGAGATGGACCATAGAACACGGTTGAGGGGGAAAGTGACAAACACATGCGAAGTAGTCTCCGGTGCCGATTTGCAGAACGGGCAGACAGTTTCAATATCCGGCATTATGAGCTGAAGCTTCATCCTAACGGGGAGGATATTCCATGCAATTCGCCAAATTAGAATTTTTTGTCTCTCTCGAATCTTTGTTTTCCACAGAGCCTTCCAAAAAAGACGGATTCTTTGGTCATCTAATCGGAATCTGCTTTCATTATGGAAGAGATAGGCTAATTTTGTAGAAAACTTTCCAGTTTTGTTTGGGGTCCAGACTAAAAAAATCCTGTGGTCGTGACGAAGATATACGTATTTTTTGTATTTCTCCTGAGTGATCTTCCGAGAAATTTCTATGAAATTCAAGCATGTTCCATGTTGCAGTTGACTGATTAATGAGGCTAGACACTTTTACTTCAGTTGAAAAAGTATGTGACATAATGCTTGGTCGAAAATTTGGCAAGGTTGGAATCCATGGGTCTGTGCTGATCTTTATGTTTTCTCCATTCCCCAGAACAAAGCATACTCCCTTTTTCAGTATTTCCTGGCTTGAGCAGATTCATTTCCACATCCATGATGCATTTTTTGGTGGGTTGTGGTCGAGAAAGGCATTGCCTTTGAGATATTTCTTCTCCATAAGTTGAACCCATGTTTTCTCCGAATGACTGATCATTGACCATCCCAATTTCGAGATTAAAGCCTAATTGAGGGCTTTTATTGATTTAAAGCCCAGCCCTCCACTAGCTTTTGGAATACAGATGGATTCCCATGCTTTTGGACAGTAGCAGTGTTTCTTTGTCTCGCTATGTCCCCACCAGAATCTGCGAATGGCTTTATCCATCAGTGCATAAGTCTTTGTAGGCAGATTGAATATAGACATAATGTAGGTTGGTATGGCCATTGCTACTGCTTTGATTAAGGTCCCTCTGCCTGTGATGGAGAGACACTTGGATTTCCACCCACTGAGTCTTTGTTTCACTCTTTCCAGCACATTTGCGAACAGTTTGATTTTGCTTTGCTTGGTAAACCTAGGGAGCCCTAGGTATTTGTCTTGTTGAGGTGCTTTCTTTATCCCTAGAGTTCCACAGAATTGCCATCGGAGGTTGGCGGCGACGTTGATACTGAAGAAAATTCTCAACTTGCTTTTATTGATTACCTGCCCCGACCAAGCTTCATATGTATGTAGACAGTTGAGAACTTCTTCTACTTCAGACTGATTGGCTCTACAAAATAAAATTATATCATCAGCAAATAGGAGGTGGGAGATGCCCGGGCTTGCGGGTTTGACTTTAATGCCATGAATTCGCCCAAGATTTTCAGCTTTGAGAAGTAGACGGGTAAGAATTTCAGCTTTAAGAAGTAGACGGGTAAGAATTTCGGCACCCAAGATGAATAAGAAGGGTGATAGTGGGTCTCCTTGTCGGAGACCTCTGGATGGGTTTAAGTCGTGGGGTGCACCATTTATGAGAACAGAGAGAGTGGTTGTATAGATGCATTGTTCTACCCAGTGAATCCATCTTTCATCAAAGCCAAAATTTATGAGTACAACAATAAGAAAAGGCCATTCCATCTTATCGTATGCTTTTTCCATATCGACTTTTATGGCGGCCAATCCTTGTTTTCCTTTTTTATGACGCATTGTGTGCCAGATTTCCTGGACAAGGATGCTATTGTCGCTAATCAAACGGTTGGGGACGAAAGCTACTAGGAGAAGAGATATCAGCTTATGCAGGATAGCTTTAAGTCAATTTGCCAAGATTGCGGATATGATCTTGTATGTCACATTGCAGAGGCTAATGGGCCTGTAGTGGTTTACAGAAATGGGATTTGCCGACTTTGGGATGAGAGTTAACAGGGTATGGTTTCGCTTTTTCAACAGAAAACCATATGCAAAGAAAGATTGGACACTGTTAATGACAGCCTGTTTGGTGATGTTCCAATAAGTTTTGTAAAACAGGACAGTCATACCATCCGACCCTGGTGCCTTATGCTCTCCCATGCGATTGATCGTTTCCTTGATTTCATTTTCATCTGGAATAGAGCATAGCATATGGTTATCTTCTGCCGTGACCACAGGGGAGATCAAATTGTCAAGGTCAAGGGGAAAAGTTGGGTCTGTGCTTGTAAATATGTTGTGGAAGTGATCATTGAAACAGTCGCCAATGGATTTTCTACTTGAAACCCATACTCAATCTGAGGTCTTCAAAAACTCAATGGCATTCCGTCTTCTTCGGACAATTGTAGTAAGATGGAAAAATTTGGTATTGATATCACCTTCGAAAATTCTCTGGATTCTTGATCTATCCAGCCAAATAGATTCTCTCTCTTAAGTTCTTCATCCAGTTCCAACTGAATGTTGTTTACCTTCGAAACATTATCCGTTGACAGCTCTTGATTTTGCAAGAAGATTAAGGCTTCATTCAGTTGCTGGATTTTGGTCTGGACGTAACCAAAATGGGATTTATTCCATCTCTTTAGAGCTAGACATGTGTTCCAAATCTTTTTGGCATAGCCTGAAGGGATGGGATCCTCGAGTTGGGATTTTCCAAGCATGGTTTACAATGAGATGGCTAGTTTTGTCCCTTGTCCAACAGGTGAGAAATTTGAAAGGTTTAGGGGCATCCAGGTTGTCTTCCAAAGTGTTCAGAAGAATGGGGTTGTGGTCTGATTGAATAGCAGGAAGGTGTTTGACTGAAGCATTGGGGAAGAGCACCCTCCATTGGGTATTTGCAAGACTTCTATCAAGTCTTTCCCTGATATTTGCTTGTAGAGGTCTTTTGTTGTTCCATGTGAAAGGGGTGCCAGAGAAACCCATATCGATTAGTCCTTTATCAGCAACCACTTGTTGTAGACCCCCATTAGAAGATGATGCAAAAGGTTTGCCCCCCCTTTTTCACTTGCTATCAAGATTTCATTGAAATCGTCGATGCCCATCCAAGGCCTTGGAAATGATTCGATGGTGTTTGCAAGGGAATCCCAAAAGATAGGTTTATCTTGTCTATATGGAGGACCATACACTGCCGAGATCATCCAAGGAGTATGAGGGGGGTCGGAGAAAATAATAGCATTATGATGTTGGAATTTCTAGAGACGACTTCAATGTCCACACCTAGCTTCCAGGCTAGGCATAGACCTCCGGCAGACTGGAGAGGATCAACTAAATGATTGTTTGAGTAACCAAGAGCAGAGAGAATAGGGGAAAGAGAAGAAGATGGAATTTTAGTTTCAGAGAGGAGGAGGAGATCGGGAGAGAATTGTCGACAAAGCCGACAGAAGGCCCGGACTTTTTTGCTGGATCCGAGCCCTCTACAATTGCGAGATATGATGAACATTGCGATGGTGGTTGGAGGGGCTCGCCTTCTTCCACCTGAGATGGGCATTTTTGGGGTGGGGTTAAAGGGGAGTTTAAAGATTTTGAGCGACGTGCTCGTTGTTTTAGGGTTAGCCGAGGTTTGGATGGTTTCAAACAGTTGGGGGATTGGTTTTGGGGTCCAAAGGAAAAAGGGGAGGGTTGAATGTTAATGAGTAGAGGAGCTTGGTTGTTTGGTGCCTGCACTTTTTGCTTTTTCTGAGAAGAGGCAGCAGGTTGGGTTACTTTTCTTTTCAATGTGAGATGGGTTTGACTTTCAGGGGTAGGGAACAATTGGTTTGGAGTGGTTTCTGTGGGATGGTTGATCAAATTATTGTTGGGGAGTGAACAGGTGGATAGAGATTGGTGAGTGGGAGAGATAGCGTGGTGGTTTTGAGGATGCAGGAAATATTTAGTGGATTTGATCAAGGGGCAGAGTGGTTTGATAAAGGTAAGTGGTTTGGTGGGCTGAGGTTAGAAGGATGTGGATCTTGCAGAGTAGGTACGGGGTAGTTGGAGGGGAAAAGAGGGGGTTTGGATTGAGTGTGGAGAAGGATATTAGCTGTGGATGGGACGGGAGCATGGGGGATAAGCGACGTGTCAGAGTTAGATTCAGAAAAGTGGTTTGGTGTTGGAACCAATGTCGTCGTCTGGGATTGAGGTGGATTCCGATTAACCGGAATGCTCTAGTTGCCGTTCGGTTGAGAAGAGGGATGCTCTCCTTCGTACGAAGCACGTATCCATGGAGTATATGGTCTTGCAGCCCCAGCATATATCCATTCCATTGACGGATCTATGGTGCGATTGCACCATTTCTTCACATGACCAAGGTGTCCACATCCAAAGCAAAATTTTGGTAGTCTTTCATATCGGAATGAGATCCAAGCATATTCTTTCCCCTCCCTTTTAATGGCAAATCCTTTTGGGAATGGTTTTTCAATGTCAATCTCCACTTGTAGTCTCATACAACTTGTTGCTCCATTTTTCCCTTCATTCGAACAGTCAATTTGTAGAAGCTTACCTATTTTGTTCCCGATGGTAGTTGTATTGTTTTTGGTCATTCTGTTGGGTGGGAGGCCACAAACTCTTATACAGAATGGAGAAGTTGATAGTTTGACTTCATGAAGTGCCACATCTTGTGGCCATTCTCTAATGACCAAATGAGAACCCATAACCGTCCAAGGACGACTCTGAAGGACTTTCTGATATTCTTGTTCGCAGGAGAAAGTGAACAGCAGACGGCCCTTTTGTTCCCGAATTTTGAGTCCACCATGGGGATTCCAAGCTTTGAGAAAAATGTTCTTGACACCTGTTTCGTTGAGGGGTTTGTCGCTGATAATTTTGCCAACCAAGGTGAGTGAATTAATGTTTTCTGAGTGATTGGGGTCTTCCTCCAAATCAATCAGTTCTGCAAAACAGTGAAGTCGGTTTGCTTGTTCAATAAGGTTATGGATGTCCATAATATAAGGTGTCACGACCCAAACCCACAAGTGGGCCCGTGAACCAGGCACGTGACCGGCCGCAGACCCAAAAGACTCCAACCACAGGCTCTGCGAGGCCTTACTCACTAAAACCAAAATATGCTGCAGTGAAAATTAAAACTTCTACAAACTTAAATTAAATTTTCATATTTTTATTTGAATACAACACTCATGCTACAACTCCTCATAACTCTGATTTATCAACAACTAAAACTAAACCAACAATCTAAATACTTAGTGACTTATTCAATGCAGTCTCCGGAGCTCCCCGCCAAATTATCCTTATTATCCTTCTTATGCTCCTCACCATCACCTTACTTTCAAACCTGAAATGATAAGTAAGGGATGAGCTTCAACGTGCTCAGTAAGTAATCAATGATTCAACTAGGTAGACCACAACATGTCAGAAAATAACTCACTTTATATTGTAGCATCATTAAGATATCTAAAAATCATAGAATTGATAATCATCGGGTAAAACAAAACAGAGTACATGAAGCCAAAAAACTGAAGTATATAATGATTATCGCAAAACATCATAACAACCAGTTCAATCCCAACATTAGCTCAAACGATATGCTGCGGTTAGCGTACAGGCCCCACTGACTAGGGCCCGAAATCCTTCCTCCATCCGGGATAAAATTTTGTGGACGCAAGGGCGAACCACGAGCAACAGTACTGTGCATCAACATACAAGCCCCATTGACCAGGGCCTGAAATCCAACTTTTGCCCGTGAATATGGGGCACATCAATCGAATAAACAAGAATTACCTTTTGGTTCATCGTAAACACAACCACTCAACAAACTATCCACACACCCCTTTCGATAACTTTCAAAATGTTCAATATCACAAATATGTCAAATGCCAAAACATTTCAAATCTAAGTTTCATTGCATTTTCTAAGCAAAATATCAGTTACATGCTGGTCCGGTTTTTAACGAGAAATAAATCGCTAGAAACTTTTTGGTAAATTAAGCCAGAGCAGTTAAACATAATCAAAACATTCAATGTGGATAAATACCACTTTTTAACTTTAGAAAACATATACATTATATGTAAAAATACTAGATGAATCAAAGGGTCATTTACTTGTCGCTGACACATTTCCTCGATCCAAAATCTAGTGCAATGACCAGTTGTTATCTTTGGCCATAAGAACCGTTAATGCCATTCCTTTCATCTCCATAGTGCCAACTTCATTATAACCCAAAGGGTCTCATTGATGAAATGTAGAATTCCTATCAGATATTGTCTCAAACAAATCATACGCCGCACACAGTATACCACCACATTTCACGTACCCGTCCACTCACTAACACCGGCATATGCTAACCCACAATATCCAGACATATACAACTGCACCTTTACCCAATATACCCTCACACCACATACACACTCGGTACCATCATACACAAACGCACCACCACGCATAATCCTCATGCACACACCCATTTAATCACTACCACGCAACAATATTCACACAGCCACACACACCTCCATATAACTACAGCACATACAAACATGCACGCACACCCACTACACGCACACATTTGCACCGAACTAACCACTAATTCATCATTACACGTAATGGTCGTCTTAACTCATTGCTTATTAAGCGATATTCTACCACAATGACCACTAGTTTCAACCATTGTAATACATTCGGCCGTAACATGCACTCAGATCGCATATTCACACACTGCTACAAATCCAAGTCACGCATAATGCACACAAACGCTCCATACCCACCTGTACACTCATTTCACCCACAACCCTATAACTTTTACCCAGATAAAAACATGCTTGGTTTACACAAACACAGTCATACACCCTCCATCACAACCATTACACACACATACACTATCACAATTTAGCCCATTCCAAACACTGCAAACACCATCATGATACTTCCACTCTGCACCGCACCAAAAATCAATGAATTCCCCAACACTTGCACTGTACACTCACCACTATACATATAGAACCCGACTACAATCAAATGTAAGGCACCACCAAACCCTACTTCGCAAACGATTTCACAAAACCAAATCTATGCCATAGCCATGGATCCTAGCGGTGACAACAATCTAACGGTGGTTGTGGTTGAATTAATGATGTCCTTTTTTACGGCGGGCTGTGCTTGGGTGGCAGGGTGGTCCGGTTCAGGACCCACGATGGTGGCTGGTAATGGTTGATCACCGGTGGTTATGACTGTTACGTGGCGTCAGTCAACGGTGGTCGCTCCTGATGTCGACCGGAGTTATGGTTGACCGGTTATGAATGTCGTGCGGTGATCACGGTGAGGCAAAGGTTCCAGGGGCATACAGATGGTCCATATTTGTGGCGGCGCCGGAGTTCATCGCCGGTGATGGGATGCCTTGATCTGAAAAAAAAGTGTTGGCCGGCAATTTGGGCTGTCGGCAATAGCAATCGCACGACGGCTTGTAGTGGTAGCGGCGCCTTGGAAACAACGCGGTGGTGACGCCGTGGAGGCTCGGTGAAGGGGTAGCCGTGACCTAGAAGAGGAGTTGGTCGGCGATGGGTCTACCGGCGATAGTGCATGTGGTCGGGAGTTGAGGAGACCGAGATGGCGCCGGTGATGGCGATCCTCAACGACTTGATGGTGGCGGTTGATCGAAGTTTCTAGAGGGTCGCAGAGGTGCTGAGTAGCGGCGTTAGGAGGACGCGGTCGGAGTTGGCCGCCGGTGACCACGAGTTGCCGGCGATGGGGCTGCCCAGAGGCGCCGCCCGTTTCTAGGGCCCACTGCCACTCTCATCTTCTCTACTCTCTTTGATCTCCATTTTTTTTACTCTCTCTCCCGGTTTTCTTTTATCTTCTTTTCCCCCCTTATTTTTTTTTCAATTTGTTTTTGACTCTTTTATCCTAATTTACTTACATATATGACACTAAATACTACATATAATATTGCTCACAATAATTAATGCTAATCACTTATGGAATTGCCACCACTTTTTTTTTTGTTTGGAATAATATAACTCAACTCATAATGACCGTGACTAAACATCTAATTAACACCGCTCGCAATGTCTTCACTAAAAGTCTAATTTCGTCTTACGTACCACAATTGTCATTAAATAATAATAACCGGGTAAACCTAGGTCAGGGCATCACATAAGGGGTTGGTGGATATGAGGTTTTGGATGAAAGGGTGGCTGGAATGGTGGTTGGAAGCAATAAAAATTACAGGAGCTGAAGATTTTTTGTAGGGGAGTTTTCTATTCGGTACTTCTATGAGAGGTAGCTGGTTTTGGAGTTAAAAGATGACTCTCTCTGTAGACATCTCAGTAAGGGAGGTGAAGTTTGTTATGGTTGTAGATGGTAACCGGTGGGAGAAGAAGTCTCCGGGAATGGAAGGTCTGGTAGAGAAAAACTAGAGACATGTGTCAACTCGAGGGCACGGATTGGCCACTCCGGATTTAGCCAAGCAATAAACCATTCCAGATTGACCTTTCCATATCCTCACTTCTTGGGCCAAATAGGAAAACCAAACCATATAGGACATACAGATAGGCGTTTTTATGAAGAGGTGATTGACTGCTTCTTGTTGCTCATGATATATAGAGCAAAGGTTTGACTTTTGTTTTTAATCATAAACTTCATTAACTAAACCACAAAGTACAACCTAAAGAGAAAAAACAAAGGTTCGGCCTTGGAAACTGAGTACCAAAAGTACAACAAAAGAGCAAAAGCTGAAGCTTGACCTTAGAACTTAAAGTGGCCAACATGGCCTTGAAAGAGAACAAAAAAGATAAGTATTACTGTTGGATTTACAAAATCCAGATTGAATAGTAACGGGGTGGAAGAGATGCAATGGGGCATCAATTCCATGGGCTGCATGAAATGGCAGTTGAGATTACTACCGCGGTTATGGACGGATCCATTAGAAGAGCGAGTTCTCAAGGCTGGTCTGAGAGATCCTCAGCTCGAAGAGAGTCGGCATCTTCCATCTGGACTAGATCCTCTATCTTCAGGCCACACTCGAGCCATATCTGACCCGCGTCAAAGATGTTAATCCAAACCATCTGAATTAGAGGTCCGGATCTGAAATAATCATACAGCACTGATGTTAGGGAGATGGAAGGAATAAATTTATGGTCGGAGATATTTCGATCTGAGGGTGGGGGTGGAGATCGGGGGGTAGATGTGGGTGTTGGCAAATGGCCGCAAAGGTGGGATGGTGAGCAAGAGGTGTGAAAAAAAGATATTTGAGAAGGAGAGCCTCCTCTTCCATCCTCACAACCGTGGAAGCTGAAGGAGGAAGGGGCGGCGGCGGTGCTATCTGGAGAGAAGAAGAGCAGAGGACTTTAGAGAAGAAGCCAAAGTTGCTTTTTCGTCTGGGAATTGATGACAACGGAGTATGAGCAAAGGTTTGACTTGTTATGTAATGGGAGTTTATACCAAATAATTTCCCATATAAGGTAAATTATATGAACGTGAATTGGTGAGGCCCGCAAGGTCTTCCATTGGATTGGGATAATATTAGGGGTTGGTTTGACAAATTTTTTTTTTTTGGTTTTCAGTTTTTAAAGAGCAGTTTTTAAAAAGTAGCTTATTATTATTATTTTTTTTTACAAAAACAAGTGGGTGTTTGATAACTTTTTTTTTTTGAGTTTTTTTTTTGGTGTTTGGTAACCCTTTTTATTTTGACTTTTTTTTTCGGTGGTTTGCGGTGGCGGTGGTGGTGGTGGTGGGGCGTAGCGGTGGTCGACGGTGGTGGTGGCGGCCGACGGTGGCTGCCGGCGGCTGGAGGTCAGCCGCCTGCAGTAGCCGGCGGTGGTCGCTGGCCGCCGGAGGTGGCTGTCGGCGGCCGGCAGTGGCTGCCGGCAATCGCAGCGATGGTGGCCGGTGGCCGGAGGTCGCTGCCGGCGGTGGCTGTCGGCGGTGGTGGTGGTCTCCAAAAAAAACCAAAAGTGAAAAAAAAAAATTCAGTTTCTGGAGTTTTTTTTTTACTCTTCAGTTTAAAAACTGGTTTTTTAAATTGGAGAAGGAAAAAAAATGGTTACCAAACGCACTTTTTTTTCCAGTTCCAAAACTGAAAAAAAAAACTGGAAAAAAAAAGCTGCGTCAAACGTGGCCTAAGAGTTTTGGAGAGAGTGTCTTGTGTTTAACAATCAATTGTTATGGTTTACTACAAGATTGATATGCTGCAACAACAAAGAAATCTCTTTGTCAGTGGTTTTCCAAACTTGTCTGTCTTTAACGAGTGCTTCAAGACAAGGATGACAAAAATTATGACAGCCAAAATTTGTAAGAATAGGACATTAATCATGTCTTGCCCATGCATTGTTATTGATAAGGTCGTAGAATCGTGTAGCTCGTTTTGTCTTATTACAGGTTGCTCATCTGAGACCAACAAGTATATGGGATTGAATCATCATCCCGGATTGACACTTTGGTTCATGTTCCTACTCACCACTGAAGACCTTGTTGAATCACCTGTCAACTGACAATGACGCCTCTCCTCCTTTAGGAGAAATTTTTGAGGAGGGGCAGGTGCTAAAAGTGGCTCAGAAGCGATATTTCCCTTTAAAATCCTTGGCGAGCAATTTATCAGGCTCTATCAATATTTGCTCTTGTTTTTGTTAGCAATGCTTGATTGATCAGGTGAGTATCTTTGAACCCGAGCCCACCTATCTCTTTGATACATAGAGCGCCTATTAGTTAATCCATTATACACCTTTTCAGTTTAACCAGAAGAACTTGCCAAGAGTAGAGTTTATCGCTTTACACAGAAGTTAAGGCAACATACGTACCTACATGGGATACACTAGGAATGATGATTTCACATAGTTGATCAAGTTGGCTCGACAAACTTCGTTTAGTAGAATCAGCTTGCATACTGATTGTGAATCTGGACGTACTATCCACAAAGTAACAAGCACGCATATGATATTCAAGATAAGGGAAAATGAGCATAGTAACCGGTCCATTACGTACAAAACTGCATTAACATTAACACCCCTCTAACTCAAGGTGGGAGAGAATGAGGGAACTAGGGTTTGGAGACTAAATCTTGAAGTAGTTCTAGAGGATGTGATTTGGTAAATTATCAACCCTTTGATTAAAAGAAGCGGGCGAATGTAGGTGAATAGTGCCACGAACAACACGAGGTCGCACAAAATGACAATCAATCTCAATATGGTCAGAACGCTCATGAAAATTATTATTGTGAACAATCTTTGTGGACTTCGATTGCCATAATATAAAGATTTAGCAGTAGAATGTGTAACCCCCCATGTCCTCAAGTAGTTAACTTTGCCATAAAAGCTACTGGGTTGTACCAGTAAGTACTCTCTGTATTAGAGTGACATGTGAGGGTTTGTTTATTACTTCTCCCAGTGGTAAAGCATCGTTCAGTTGGATCACCAACCGATCAACATCAGAGTATGCATGTAGCTCAATAGAGGAATAACTGAAGATATGAAAGACGATGAAATTAGGTACCCTTGATGTATCTAGAACATGAAGCACGAAAACAAAATCAGTAGTAAAAGGAGCAGAGAGAAATTGGCTAACCAAATACACATGTATGCAATATTAGGATTAGTGATGATTAAGAGTACAAAACTACCAACTGATGCATGATGTAGAGTATGACATCCAAGAGCAAAGAGATGATAACTGCTACACCAGGTCGTATCATCATCAAAATACATTCATAAGCCAAGCTAATCTCGTAAGGCATGCAATAAGAAATGAGAGCATGAGAAGAGTCACAAAGTCAAAAGATATAACCCAAATGAGGGATTTTAAACCAATAAAGGCACTTGCAAAACCGACTTCATGGAGAACAAGGAAATGAGGGACATACGCTCAAAACTTTCCCTGAAGGTCAATGTCTCTGGGATGCTGTCACAACACCACGCCACTGATCTCTTTCCTCCCTCATGAACTCCATCCCAGAGCCCTACCCCCAAAGGAGAGTGTAGACACTCCATTTTTATCGGTATTTTTAATTAAGTAAATAATGGGCTTTATTGTTAATTAGAATGCATTATTGAGTCTAGGCTTTGTAATGTGACTTAATTACTTATTTAGTCCAGTCTAGTTTAATTGTTCAAGTCCAGTTGCATGTCCAAGTCCAGTTGCAAGTCCAGTTCAACTGCATTAGTCCAGTCCATTTGTGTCGAGTTCGATCTAAGGTTTTGATTATTCTAATTGATGTAGTTTGTCTAGATAATTTGAAAAAATAATTTATGAATTATCATTGATATAGAGATCAAATTAATCTATTTTTTGCTTAAAAAATGACTTATCCCTAATCTGGTACATCGACTTTATGATTTAAGGGATAATTATGAAAATAGTGTCATGTAATGCCTCAAAATTTGAAAAAATTATTTTTAATTTATGGGGTGAAATGACCAGTTTTCGACTAACCGGTCAGTTACTTGACTTTTGTCCATCTGTGACTTTATTATTTTGACTTATCTCCAGGCTTACAGATCGGCATTACCAATTTTATCAGATTATGCAACCCTGAGCAATATAAAAAGGGGTCTTGACCTTCATTTTGAGGGGTCAAAAAACTTAGAGAGCTTATTCTCTTTAGAGCCTAAGTATCATTTCCTAGTGAAGTGATACGTTGTCTCTCTCGAGAATCTTAGCCATTCCTATTCACTCTATAAACTCTTTTTAGTCTTTGCATCGTGGATCCTATGAAGAACATCCCCGACCCATCAAGACAAGCTACATCCCGAGGTAATCTTTACTAGCTTTTCTAGGTTAGAAAATCATAAAGATGGTCTCCTTATCCCGTAGTCACATTTACTCAAAAACCACAAAAGTTCTTTTTACATTTCTTTGTCTAAAGTCTAGCTTTGAAATGTAGATTACTCTCTATGGGATCAGAGTCAAATTATGACTGTTTTAATCTTGATCAGTCCAATCGGATACGTAAGTAATTCGACCCCAAATGTTGAGTTCAAGCCAAAAATATAAAAATTAACTTAGGGTTAGTACATATTTTGGATGCTACATGTCTTAAGGCCAAAGTTCATAAAAATGAAGTAGAGACCAAACGGGTGTGGCGGGTGCCTAACACCTTCTGTTGCGTAACTTAGTCCCTGGATCCTTCTCTTCGTTTGATAGATCAGTCATCTTTCTTGAACACCTTTAGAGTCATTGCTAGGTTTTCTTATTTTTATTTAATTAAATAAGATGGTGACTCTATAAAATCCTTTGCAGAGGACTTTTTCTGAAGCGGTTCGCTATAGAGGCGACTCCGCCAGGTTCTAAAGTAACTAAGAGGACTAAATTTGAAAAAGTTTTTCTTGATTTTTGGCCTTATTATATTTTATCTATATTTTTATGGCATGTATAAAATGATATAACTATGATGCTTATGTTTTTATTTCCATACCTCACACGCACATGTCTCAACGTGACCCACCCATTTAAGAGCAATAGTTGAAGCCTTTGGTCCATCTGGTTACAAGACGATCTTTCGATTGAGCTCTCAACTTTACGGTCTAGTAATAAAGATTCCTCCTAATTTCTTGGTATATCAAACGACTTGTATACGTATGTAACATTCCAGAATTTTCGGAACGTTAATACTCACTCAATCATATACACTAAGGGTAGGTTTGACACTTTTTTTTTTGCCTCTTTTTTTTCAGTTTTAAAAATTGAAAAAAAGGAGCGTTTGGTAACCATTTTTTTTTCAATTTAAAAAACCAGTTTTTAAACTGAAGAGTAAAAAAAAAAACTCCAAAAACTGGTTTTTTTTTTTCACTTTTGGTTTTTTTTAGACCACCACCACCACCCTCCCACCACCAGCAGCCACCTCAGGCGACCACCGCCAGAGACTGCTAGCAGCCACCACCGGCCGCTGGCAACCACCGCCGGAGACTGCCGGCAACCACCTCCGGCCGCCGGCGACCACCGGCAGCCACCTCCGGCTGCAGGCAGCCACCGCCGAAGACTGCCGGCAGCCACCTCCGGCCGCCGGCGACCACCGCCAGCCACCTTCGGCCACCGGTGACTGCCGGCAGCCACCTTCGGCCGTCGGCCACCACCACCACCACCACCACCACCGTCGACCACCGCTATGCCCCACCACCGCCACCGCAAACCACAAAAAAAAAGTCAAAATAAAAAGGGTTACCAAACACAAAAAAAAAAAAACCTAAAAAAAAAGGGGTTATCAAACACCCACTTGTTTTTATAAATAAAAAAAAAATTAAGCTGCTCTTTAAAAACTGAAAACCAAAAAAAAAAAATTGTCAAACGAACCCTAAGGTAATAAAACCCTCAAACTCAACCAATTTAGTACCACCAGCCAGTCAGAGCAACTAAATCATTGAATAATATAGTACTCTTAGTGCACTGTCATAATTAAAACATCAAGTCTAAGTCAAAAATTCTAAATAGTAATATTAACCCACGCAGGGGTTCTAATGACCAAAACTAAAACTTAAATTCTCTTTCCTTCGCTTGGCTCTAATCCATACCCAATGCGATCTACTTTTGGTTATTACTTGCGGAAAGGAAGTCAAATAAAAGTGAGCTTTTGAGAGCTCAGTAAGGTCGCTTAAACGAAGGAATTACAAAATGGTTCATATATACAATTTAATGATTTTTTTTCAAGAGTTTCAAAATGATCATAGCTAGTTTCGATCAAATATCAATGACTTTCAGATACGATACAAACTATTATAGATGCTATTGAAACATGAGCAGTTGTAAAGTCACACAGGCAGTGCAGGGCAATCACTTAACAAAGTCACAATGGCGATACTCACTAACACTGATAACTACATATGCATATTCACACCGGCTAGTCCATCAAATTACTAGCCCACACCAATACACCGACTAGTCCGTCAAGATACTAGCCCACACCAATACGTACCAAATCCTCCAATACACACCAACTCCCACCAATGCAGAATCTCATGTCAATTAACAGAATGACAACAATTCGATAATACAACATGTTATTCAATGCTCGATGGGTAATAAACAATGAGTATCGATAAGGGTTTCAATGAACGTTTTTAAGGCTCAATGAAAAGTTTTTAAGGCAATAATTCTCAGTTCAAAACATAACAAAGTCCAATGGCATTCTAAAAATCATACAACAAAACATACCCAATCAAAGTGATGAAGTAGGGTTCGGATAAGAAATCCTTACCTTGATCCAAGCTAAATGATGCTACGGAACCTCGATCAAAATTCTCTGAATCCGCCTAGATTGGCAATTTATTTGTTAGAACCCGATCTATGTTGCTGTACTAAAAACCTAATATTAACTACCCACAATGTGCTCACTCCTCAATCCCGGAATGATGCAGCCTAAAACGGGTTCCACACATGGCTAACCTAACTAAAAAATCATGTACACTCCTTAATGCGTAACGGTACCCCAAAATTGATATTAGTTCTCATAAAATATCTTTATGACTTAAAACAACATATAAAATGGAAATATAAAATTTCTCAATTTTTAGCATTTTCGAATTAAAAATAATCTCTTTAAATAAAATAAAATCCATAAATAGTCATAATTGTTTCGAGCTGAAAATAAAGTTGCATAGTTTTTGTAATAACTATATATATATATATATATATATATATATATATATATATATATATATATATAAGTTATAGAAAATCGAAATCAGAATTTAAAAGGTATTAAAACTTTTAAATTATTCGTTTTGCTAAATTCAATGTTATATGGTAACGATACCAAACCAACTCTAAAAATTATCAAACGTAAACTGGAGCTTATTTATACCATAAAAACTTTACTCTAATTTTCCAGAACCTTTTCATGAGTTTTAAAGAATCCAAAAGATTTTACAAATCTGAACTTACAGAAAATATAAAAATACATACGATTTCAGAAAATTATAAGATTTTGCAAGAGTTCTAATATAGCATAAGGTACTATACTTTAAAATTTCACGTGCTAACAATCACTGTACATTATCCGATACTTGCGTCGTACCTAACACTAACTCTTTGTATACCTATGCTTGCACAGGGTACTACAAGTTGCTCAACTCCACAAAACCCCTTTATTCTTCTTCTTCTTCTTCTTCTTTACTCTCTCTGCCCACTACCCAGTACACAACACACTCACGACTTTTATGCAACTTCCTCCTTTTCCATTACACACACTCAACACACAAACCCACACACATGCACTCATGTACACACCTAGTCATCCACTAAAACAAACAAACACACACACACACACACACACACACACACAGTACACAAACTACGCTGCTTCCCCCTCTTTCACCTGTACCTTTTTTCTTTCCACCCATCACCATTTCACAAACACCATCTCTCACAATCATAAACACTCTCACTGCGCGCGCGCACGCACACACACATTGCACTATAAACATACTTACACTAAAATCACACACATTATATACTCACATAAATACACACATAAACACATATTTATGGGCCTGTTTGGCAGCCCCTTTTCCATCTCACGTAGACCACAAACACACACAAAACACTCATGGCTACTCACTCCTTCTCTATACACACTACGCATACACTTATACCCATTACACTCATGCATACACAAATGCACAAGAACCACACTTCACCCATCACAGCTACTGCCTCATGGCAGTAGCTCCTCTTCTTGCTATCCAACACACACACACACACACACACACACACACACACACACACACGTGTGCGTGAGCGCACAAACACACACAGTTACACGCACCTGCTCACATCACAAACACATTCACACACACACACACACACACACACACACACACACACTACACTATTTTCTTTCGTTCATATCCAAGTCATTTACTTTGCCTAAGCTTTGCTAGCAACTCCAAATTAGTTCCTTGGAGCTCTCGCACACAAAAATTGCTTCTGGTATTGCCAGCATGCTTACCTATTGTACAAGGGAGTTCTTATAATATCAATGCAGCCTGGCCTCAAGTTTTAATCTAAATATACTTATAAAGAGCCAGAAGTAAAAATAGCAATTTCTCTGGGGTATATACTACTATTGAATTGATTCCTTCTTTATTGTCATATATCCAAGCAAGAAAACTTTACTATCTTAACTCCTGGATAAACTGCTTTGGACTCTCTAAAGTTCATCCATTTAAGCTGAAAATGACTTTCCAAAATTGCTCTCTTGCATATTCAAGCACAATTGTACCCTCCATCTGCCTTTAAGGGAAAAGGTCTTTCCTTTTAGTCATTTTTCTGCTCGTCCTTTGTTCCTTTTACACTCAGACTCACATAGCTAATACTATACACATTAAATCCACACACACCTGACCTGCACACTTGCACCCTCACGACAGCTCTCACACTCACGCCTCACACAGCCGCGTGGCTTCCCCTTCACGCACACGCACACGCACACTCTCGGCAGATACCAAAACACAAACAATACACACTTATACTATTTTAAACACACTGAAAAGTACCATAACACTGTAATAGAGCTTACCTAAAAATCTTGCCGAAAAATCTTCTTTCTTCTCTCTCTCTACTGTATCGTCAATTAGATGAAGGGAAGGGAGCTTGGACAGCTACTCTATCATGACAGAGGTATAAATATGAAACTCTAGACTGGCAAATTTCCAGAACCCCTTAGACTTTAGGTAATTTTCAAAATTCACCTAAAACTTTTATTAATACGGAAAGGCCCAAAATACTTATTTTAGATTAATGTACTAGAATAATTTAACAGGTTGTTACCTAAACCCCGCTTCACTAATCATTGTTAAAAGTTGCTAAATAAAATATCGATACTAAGTAAAAAAAATATCATCGCTAAAAGTTTTCAAAAAATATTGTCACTAAGTACCCCAATCAGTATCATTTATAATTGCCACCTTTAAATTATAACTTACGATTTTCAAAAATTTGTCGCTAAAGGTTACTGATAAAATTTCACTCATGGCAATCGACGCTAAATCCTGCATACAAAGTCATCACTTAAAATAAACTAATAGGCTAGACAATATCAAGGTTCGGGGTGTTACAACGTAGTAATGATAGCACATAGGAGTGGCAATGGGGCGGGTCGGATGCGGATCTCATAAAATCTATACCCACCCCGGTAGCACTAGAAGCTCGCCCCGCCACTGGGTCAAAAAAATATAATACCATAACTGATCCTAAGTTAGTTTAGAAAAACCGTCCGGGCCCCGATCCGCCCTGTGCTGCCCTTGGTGTTGATCCTAATACTGTTTATACTTTGGCCGTTCTTGGTTCTATCTTATTCTACTTCTTCTCTATTATACATCATATACATTTTCTCCAGTAAAGGAAGTTTCATTGCAAGTTTGCAACCTACCATGAGCAAAAGCTCTAAAACAACATTAGGAACAATACAAGCAGAAAAGACAAAAAACTATCCTTGTAAAATGCAATAGGGTATTTGTCGAAAGAAAAATAAAATGCAATCAGTGGTCCTATCATATAGCAAAATCTCAAAACTACAAAGAGCTCCGGCCAAGATTCCATGTCCTTGCATAGAGTTGACTCATTCGCCCCCATAAATACACCTGTGCCTAACATTCCTTAAGCTATAAAAGCCATATTCGATGCCAATCTACATAGCTCTGCAAGCCAAACGGAAATCAAACCAAATTTTCGATCAAGTAAATACTAGATAGGCTAATTAACATGCGATGGTGGACAGCATATTCACTCACCATGCGTGTTTAGGGAGCTTACCAAATGCACAATTTACAAGTGCAACTTCTCTCAACACTTTCAGCAGCAATAGTACTGTTACCAGCATTATGGCCACAGCTTGTTTGTTTTGATGAAAGGAGGCAACTATCTTGCATTCACCTCGATCCCATGGTGAACGTACATTGTTGCAGACGGTGGTCGCCGAGGTGAAGGTGGGCGCCAACGGGGCAGGGAAGAGGAAGAAGAGAAGGAGTCAGAGAGAAGAGAAGATTAGAGAATTTTAGGATTTGTGACTATATATATTTATGGATGGACGGCTAAGATTGGCTAGTGCATAGGCAAAGTATAATGAGGCAAGTACGGGTTAGGGGCGGGTTGGACATAATACCATACCCGCCCCTAACCCAGTACGAATTAAAAAAAATACCATACCCGCCCTTAACCCAGTCAAAGTCAAAATAACCCGTTCCTAATGGGCGGGGCAGGGCAAAGATCCGTCGGGTATGGATCTAATTGCTATCCCTAATCGCACATTATTAACTTCCTAATTATGGGCAAGAGGTATATGATACAATTGACATGACAGGGTGACCTTTACACAGATATTACAAGAAGAAACCATACATACAAACCATTTAGTGTTCTGCCCTTTGTGGGAAAAATCTATAAGATAAAACTGGTAATTTTACAAAAAAGGGGCAAACTTTGACTAACTAGCTGGTCAGTCGTGCTCCCAACCATTATGTTTAGTCAGTATGTGTATTGTTTGAAAAAATTCAAAACTGGTTGGACTATATCCTAATCTAACCCACAGACCAACCGGTCGGTTATCCATCGGGATATGCATAACCTTTATCCTCTAGAGAATTCTTAGCAAAATTCAGAAAGAAACCCTAACCTCACTGACCAACGGGCCGGCTACCCATCAGGATGACCAAACAGTTAGTCAGAACCCTCATCCTCCAGACATTCCCAAAAATTCTCATAAATAAACCCTAAAATCATTGACAAAAACCGACCAGTTTTCTTGCTGGATAACCAGACGGCTAGTCAGTTGACTTAGTTCCCCCCTTAATTTTCCAAAAAAAAATCAAAAACCAAAGAATCTCCCCTTAGCCAGCCAACCCAATCTCTTTGGAATGTGTAATTAAATTTTTGACAAAATTTTCTATATAGTTAAGGCTAAGTGTGATTGGTATCAGACTCATATGGAAAGTTGTAATGAACTTCAGTGGTTGAGGAATTCTCACATATTTCTAATTTGGTCTGTATCATCAGTGAACTTCAGAAGGATCTTCAGAATGATTTCACCACCCTAACTAAGAAACAATCCAGTATCACCGAGAAAATTGGATAACCTCAAGAGAAGAGGTAGGAGAAAATCGAAAGAAGACGGGAAAAAGGATGATAAGAAAAAAAAATCCAGAATTTGATTGGATGTAAGAGTTTGAGGAAGAGGAAATAAAACCCCTTGCTGTACTGGAATGCAAGGACAAGTTGGTAGTACTTGTGTCCCAAATCGCCAAGATGAGAAGGGCCGATGATCATCTAGACCTCAGTGCTCTAATCATGAACCCCGAAGATAGACTATCCCTCAAGTTCAAAATGCCACAGATGGATAAGTTTGATGGGACCACATATCCCAAGATCCAAGTGAAAATGTTCATGCAAGCGTTGGCTTCATACGGTGTAAATCAGAATCAGTTGATACAATTATTCCACCGTACTCTTACCGGAGCCAACTTTTGTTGGTTCCTTACTTTGGATGAAGCCCGAGTCTGTACTTGGATAGATGTTGTGAGAGAGTTCATAAAACAATATCAATATAATGCTAATCTAAATATCACCCGGAGGGACTTAGAGACCACGAAACAAGAGCCGAGAGAGTCAGTTTCAGCTTTCATCATGAGGTGGAGGAATAAGGCATCCCAGTTGATGAACCGATCGACAAAAGAAGAGCAAGTAAACATCATCAGGAGCAATTTGCTTCTGATCCACCATGAATATATTTTTAGCCACTATCATACATCATTCAAAGCTCTCAAGGGATCCTTCATACATATAGAAAATTCCATTAATAGGGGAACCATCTTTCGTGAGTTGAAGCCACCAATGTATGCCGAGCCGGCCTAAGGAGTTCTATTCTATTGCCTGAGCTAGCAGCAGCCAACAATGTCAACATTATACAAACACCCTAGATGGTGACATGGGAAACCATTCCAGAGCTTAAGAGAAAGTTTAAGCCATTATCGCACCACTCCCCAAAGTCTTCGGGCAGTTGTTGAGAAGGAGTATGATATGCAAGATCTCGCTTACCCTTATGCCAGCAGTGATACCCAAGGAATACGATGTATAAGCATTTTGTGATTATCACTAAGGAAAAGGCCACCCCACGGAGAAATGCATGGTGCTCCGACATGCCATACAAGACCTCATCGACAAGGATAAAGTTAGAGATGTCAAACGGGCCGGGCGGCCCGCGGCCCGGACCAGCCCGAAAAAAGCCCGGGCCGGCCCGGCCCGTTCATGAACAGGGCTGGCCCGGAGGAATTGGGCTTAGGGCCTGGGCTTGGACCAGGCCGAAAAATTTTGGGGAAAAGCCCGGGCCCGGCCCGGTTCCGGCCCCACTTGTTTGAATTTTTTTGTTTTTCCCCCCCTTTCTCTCCCCCTTTTCCTCCAACGGATATATTCTCCCAAAATTTCACTTTTACCCCCCCAACAGTAATATAACGGCTAGTTATGTGTTCAGATTTTATTAATAAAGATCACCAAGAAGAGTAAGAAAAGATTTAACATATAGCAAAAAATAAAATGAGAGACAAATAAATATATCTATACATACATACATATATATGAATATTACATATAATGAAATAAAATGATAAAAATTAGATTTGTCAAAATTTGAAAATTGGACATGCCTAAAG
Organism: Escallonia herrerae; assembly: GCA_033070095.1. Classification (NCBI taxonomy): domain Eukaryota; kingdom Viridiplantae; phylum Streptophyta; class Magnoliopsida; order Escalloniales; family Escalloniaceae; genus Escallonia; species Escallonia herrerae. The sequence continues at coordinate 308,655 of JAVXUP010000327.1, forward strand.
ATGAAATTTAAAATTGAATAACAAGAAAATTTAAAAAAAAAATTAAAATAAAAAGGGCCCGGGCCGGCCCAAGCCCAGCCCTAGAAATTGGGCCTAGGGCCTGGGCCTGGACCGGGCCTAGGATTTCTCCTCAGCTGGCCCGGCCTGATTTCGCTTAAAGCCCGCTGGACCCGGGCCGGGCGGCCCAAGCCCGGCCCGTTTGACATCTCTAGATAAAGTCTCCCCTCCTGTAAGACTGAATGTCCGTAAAGAACCCTTACCGACTCATATGTCTAATTGGATTGATGATAGCCAGCCAATCACGAATCTGACTATTCTCATTATTCTAGTCAACCAGCCAATTTAGAAGTCAGTATTAACATATGATTCTCTGCCATAATTTTGTGATGTGATTACTTGGGAAGAATTGATGGAAGGAGAGGCCTTCAGTGTTGAGGAAGAGTATGATGAGGAAACAGAATTTATGTTCTGACCCAATGCCGAAGTATCTCATCTATCTCGATCCGGCCGAGTGTACCAGACCCCGCCTCAACCAACCACATCTAACCCATTATTCTCTCAAGACCCTTTCAATGACGAGGTCCTTAGAGAATTTAAGAGAACTTAAGCCAACATTTCTATTTGAGGACTACTGTTTGCCTCATACTCCCATCGCTGAGCCCTTATCAAACTACTTAGCAAAGCCCAAATACCGATCCAAACCCAGCTCAAAAACCTGTCATAAGTGCTAGAGGCTATACATTTTGGAAATGTCCTCAACGTTTTTGAGTTAGATCTGTCCAAATCTGGACTGAGCCACAATGACCCGCTCTATATTACTATGCGAGCACTTGATAAAAGAGTTTCCTTAATCCTTATAGACAATGGTTCTGCTTTAAATATTTTTCCCTTACGCGTCATTTAAGCCCTTTGGATCAACCCATTGGAGTTTACCGTGTCCAATCAAACTGTTCGAGCCTACGACAATACTCAAGAGAGGTGATTGGTATAATGAAGCTCCTGATGACTGTGGGTACCGCTAGATTTGGTGTTGAGTTTTAAGTGTTATATATATCTGACGCCTTGAACTTTCTGTTGGGAGGACCTTGGATATTCTCTGTGGGGCAATCTCTCTACATTGCACTAAAAGGTCAAGTTTGTGTTAAATGATGCCGTCTTCACCATAATGGGAGATTCACAGCTGCCTTAGATTGGACATATAGAAAATGTCAGTCTTCAAGTACCGTATGATTTTTTGGATGTTCTACTCAGTGAATTTAGGATGATCCAGTTCAGTGTCTTGAGTATAAGGAAGTTTGTCACGGTGAAAACTTTCTCACTTTGTCCCCTACAACAGTATGACCGTACTCCCCATGTTGAGGAAATTCTACCGCTTCCCTGGAAAAGGCTTAGGCTAAAACAATCAAGGAATTTCTTGCTTCCTAGATATGGAAAACAAAAGGGACCAACTTGGTCTAGGATATAAGTTAACCAAAAAGGAGAAGAAGGAAGCCATCCAGAAGCTCGTCCAGGCCAAGAAGGATACGGAGAACGAGAAGCGCATGAGCATAATCCCTACCATAAATGAATATTTTGTCAAAGAAGAAGAGAGTGAGCCTTCTATAGAATTCTCGAACTAATTTATAATGTCGAGATCGGGAAGCAGATTAAAGGATGTGAGATATTCTACGACTACTAGTGGGTTAAGGATAAAGAACTGTCAATATAGACCCGGCTGGGTACCAAATGTGCCTCAGATTGGATGGATTTGATAGAGCTGGAAGCAATGACAGGATGCTTCACCGATATGTTTATCTCAATGTTTATCTGTGAAGTGGATGACCAAATCGTGGACCTTACAAGCCTAATCACTCTAGCATAAGGTGATGTGCAGAATTGGATGATCGAATATGGAACGCTGACTGTGGAAAAGTTACTGAATGAAGTATTGTTGCCAAAGATGCTCCGAAGTTGGAAGACTAGATGCTTATGTCACCTTAGCCACTTTAAATATGCTTTTTCTATTATGTTTTTCTAGACTATTTGATTGATAAAATGATGATTGATTTCGATTATCTATTGGTTACTAATATAGGTAATGATGAATTAATCAACTCGGCTAATGGTGAGTCACACCTAATAGACTTAGAAGAAAAAAAATCTTTATAAGAAATGATGAAAGAAATTAAAAATTGGGAATCTAGTCTCGTTAAGCTAGTGGTTGAGAAAACAATCAAAGTTAACATAGGCTCCCCCGAGGATGTAAAAGAAATCAAAATAAGGGCTAGTCTAGATGAGAAAGATAGAGAAGAAATCATGGCACTCCTTAGGAAATTTATCGATGTATCTGCTTGGTCATATAATGACATGCCCAATATAGACCCATCCATCGTGGTACACTACCTACCTATCCTTCCCTAAGCCAAACCTGTCAAACAGAACCTCCTTAAATTGAGACCAGAGTGGTCCCTCTAGGTTAAGGAAGAGGTGATGAAATTACTCCATATTGGATTCATCCGAGTCATTGAGTACCCTACCTGGCTAGCCAACATCGTACTCGTACCAAACCTTCTTGTCAAGTCAGGATGTGTGTTGACTACCAAGAACTAAACTGAGCTTCTCCCAAAGATGATTTCCTGTTGCCCATCATAGACCTGATCATAGACAATACAGTCGAGCATGAGTTAGTATCCTTCCTAAATTGTTTTGCGGGGTTCAACCAGATAAAAATGGCTTTGGAAGACCTGGAGAAGATAGCCTTCACAACCCATTAGGGTACTTTCTGTTACACAATGATGCCTTTTGATTTGAAGAATATTGGGGATACATACTAGGGAGCTTTTACGACAATGTTCCATGATATGATCCATAAGGAAGTGGAAGTGGAAGTGGAAGTGTATGTGGATGTTATGATTATTAAGTTGAGGAAGCAGGAGGATCATGGTACAGTATTGAGAAAGTACTTTGAGAGGTTATGGCAATACAACGTTGGGTTAAACCCTAAGAACTGTGTATTCAGGGTCACAGTAAGGAAGTTACTAGGTTTTATGGTTAGCAAACGAGGGATATAGGTAGACCTAACCAAAATTAAAGCCATGGTCGAGATGCCTCCACCAAGACAAAGAAAGAGATTCGAGGGTTCTTGGATAGAATCCAATACATTAGCTGATTCATATCCCAGCTGACCATGATTTGTGAGGCTGTGTTCAAACCTGTTAAAGAAAGATTCCACCAAATAGCGGAACCCCTTATGCCAAGAAGCCTTCAATCCTTAACAACACCCCAGTCCTAAGCCTGCCAATACCCTGTAGCCCTTTGTTGCTATACCTAACTTTTACCGATACTATAACTGGAGCCATGCTTGCCCAACATTTGGAAAATTCATTGGTTGAGAGGGCCATATACTATGTCAGTAAGAAGTTGACGTAAGGAGAGGTGAACTACTCAGCTTTAGAGAAGACATGTGTATTTTTGGTTTGGGTAACGCAAAGATTGAGACATTACTTTTGGCGTGCCCTATCAAATTTTTGGCTAGAATGGACCCCATGAAGTACTCATTTGAGGAGTCGAACCTATCTAACTGCACCGCCAAATGGCTTCTGTTATTGTCAGAATTTGATATCACCTATGTCATACAGAAGTCGATCAAGGGAAGGGCAGTAGCCGACTTGTTAGTCGATTGTCCGACGAATAATTAAAACCAGCCAATGAGAGGTGAGATTCCTAGAAGAAGGAGCATGCGTTGTTGAATAAAAAAAGAGAAGGTAGTTGTACTTCAATAAAGCAGCAAACAGTAAAGATTTGGAGTAAAGATATTGTTAATCTTACCTGACGGAGCCTATTCACCTATATCCATCAAGCTGGCTTTCGACGGTACTAACAACACTGTTGAATACTAAGCTTGTATCATCGGTTTAGAGATGACCCTAAACCTAGGAGTTTGGGAGATTATAGTGTGTAGAGATTCAACATTGATCATATACCAGATTCAGGGTACGTAGAGGATTAGAGATGAATGTCTACATGCATACCATGCCCATTTGGAAAAAAATTTAGACCATTTTGAAGATGTAGAATTCTATTACCTACCCTGAGTTAAGAACAATTTTGTCGATACCCTAACCACCCTTGCATCGATGGTTGACATACCCGTAGAATAATAGGTAGAACCGTTTTGTGATATAGAAAAAGGATAAATCAGCATATTGCTTCATGATAGTGCCCGTAGAAGAATATGGAATAGCTAATCCCCGGTGTACTGAAATATAAAATCTTATCCAGGGCAAAAATATTTTGAAAGGGTGTTTGGCGAAAGATCCAATAGTGTTGAGAAAATAGGCGACACAATCCATCATGTATGTCCGAAGATTGTATGAGAGACATCATAATAAGAACATCTGTTGTGTATAACCGAGAGAGAGAGAGAGAGAGAGAGAGAGAGATAGAGTAACCAAATCATGGAGGATATACATGTAGGAGAGTGTGGATAGCACATGAATAGGCAAATGCTAGTGAAGAAAATCCTCCACCGAGATATTACTAGAGTACCATGGAGCAAGACTGTGTTAAGCATGTGAAGAGGTGTCACAAATGTCAGGTGTAAGCCAACTTACAATATCTTCCTCCCCAAGAGTTATACAACATGACCTCTCCTGGCCGTTTTTAGTATGGGGCAGTGTTATCAAAGGGGCGCCTAGGTGCAAGGCGCACAACCTGCGCCTCGCTTGGGGCTAGGCGCAGCCCCTTCGAAAAGGCGCACGCATTGCCGGCCTAGGCACAAGGCGCAAGGCGACGACAAAGGCGTAAAGAAAAGCCCCAAAATCCTAATGTTTAATTTTTTGCATCACGGCATCATCTCAACCGTTCATTTTTTTGTTTTTTATTTTATATCATAACGAATCAATATCTAAACCACAAAAAAACCTAAAACCCCAAATCCCTAACCACTCGATTGTCGTATTGTTGTTAATTGTTCTAGCGTCTCGTCTCCAATTGTTACTCTTTTTTAAATAAATATATTCCTTCACTTCATCTTATAGACAAAGAAGATGAAATTGAGGAGCTAAAAAAATTAGAGCCTATGATTTCCTTTGAGGAAAACATTGTTACTTTAGCTTCACTGATGATAAGGATGACATTATCATATTTAATTAAGATCAATTACTTCTCATTAAATCTGAAACTTTTTCTAGTGTTCAAAGTTTGTTAAATTGCCATGTTTTGAAAATTTTAATGTGATTTTATTGGTTTAATGCACTAATATCTATTTATTTTATTTTGCGTCTCACTTCGAAAAGGCGCGCGCGCCTGCGCCTTGCGCCTAGGCTCCAAGGACCCTTTGCTCTTTTAATGCGCTTGTGCCTTTAATAACTATGGTGTGGGGAATAAATGTGATAGGGAAGATCAATGACAAGGCGTCTAATAGACATGAATTTATACTGATAGTCATAGATTACTTCACGAAGTGGGTGGAAGTCGCTTTGTATGCTGCACCCAATGTCAGAAAGGTGGCTCAGTCTATTCATACGAACATCATTTGCCAATATGGAGTACCCCAAGAGTTCATCTCAGACAACAGACTATATTTTGAAGGAGAAGTGACAGACCTGGCCGAAGAGTACGGTATCATCCGGTATCACTCGTCTCCATACTGACTACAGATCAATGGGGTTGTTGAGCCTGCCAACAAGAACATTAAGAGCATGCTGAGTAAGATGACTGATTCCTATAGGAGTTCACTGGACAAGCTCCCCTAGGCCCTCTGGGGCTATAGAACATCAGTGACAACATCAACTGAGGCTATCCCATATTCACTAGTCTACGACATGGAGGCCGTACTTTTGGTAGAATTGAAGGTTAATTCTTTGAGAGTGCTGTTGGATAACTAGATAGACAAAGAAGACTGGGTGAGATACAGATTTGAGAAACTAGTGCTAGCAGATGAGAAGGGACTGAAAGCGTTGTATCACATCTAAGGTTACCAAAAACAGATTGCCTGAGCCTTTAACAAGCAAGTAAAGGGTCACGGATTGAAAAAAGAAGATATGGTGTTAAAAGAGAACACTAGATAAATTTGGAAGTCGCAAGGCAAGTGCGAATCGAACTGTCAGGTCCCTATAAGATCAAGCAAATCATGACTGGGGATGCAAAATTGTTAGTTGATTTAGATGGGATTGAGTTATCACAGTTAGTCAATCGAGATCGACTAAAGAAATATTATTCTTGAGCGAATTTATAACTGAACTACGAATGACCTGATCCTCTATAAGAACATTTTTCAGCATACACAAATTGATGTACACATAGTTGGAGGTATGTAGGCAGCTCGTAAAGTTACCTTGGGTGTGGTCATATTTTAATAAAAGTCTTTTATTCACGGCTGAAACACTGACTACATTCCCAAAAAAAAAAAATGCCCACTAGGAAGAAAACACTTTAAAGTGCGGCCTAGGCAAAATTTAGAGTAAGAAAGAAAATGAAAAGAGAAAAATACTAGAAAATTGAAAAATGCCCGCTAGGACAAAAACCTTGCAAAAGCCAGTCTAGACAAAAGTTAGGGTAAAAAGAAAATTTCAGATCCTATCAGCAACCTATGGGATATCTATTAGCATTTGTTTTATCTTCTTTGCAGGCGGATTGTTTTCATCTTTTATGATTAACTTCCATGTCTCCATACTTTGCTTGTAAGTAAAGCTCTGAGATATATCCTCCAATTCTTCAACCGAAAAAGTCGGTCTCTGATAACTCAGATATATCCTCCAATCCATCTATCACATAATTCAGACATCTTTGTTTATTTTAAGTAAAACATATATATATATATATATATATATATATATATATATATATATATAGGTTGGATAGAACCATCAAACCAACTGTCTGTCTCATCCAGGCAATCCATTAAGTGTATTCAATCTTTGAACAAGGTGATTTATATTCTCAAAGCGTTATCAGAGCCTTGGTCGTTCATTTGTAAACACTATAAAGATAATCTGTCTTTATTCACCATAGTATTTATGCTTGGTTTGATTAGGAGTATGAATATATTAGGTGGCAGTAGCGGTAACATAAATAGCACTAAAATAGTCAAGAAGTATTAGGCCAAAAAAACTCAGAGGATATTTTCAAGTACTCATTGAGCGTTTGAATTGACATCAGATTAAGCGTTTTTTTTTCAAACGCCGATATCGTGTGGAAGTAGGCCAATATTTTTATTAGAAAATAAGAAATTTCCAAGTTCACGGTCAAGTAACATATTTGGAAATTGTATATTTCATGTTGTCCCGTTAGGATCCAGCATGTCTGCATACGCCACAACTGCGTCCTTCTGCGAGTGCTTCAGGAGTGAACAATTCCCTACTTTGTTCTCTTTCTACCATTCTCATAAAATGTAGTAACAAATAAAGTACCGAGTAGTAATATGGTGATTTCTTCAGAACTTGGAATTGATGACTCCCACACTTTATTAGTAAAAAGCTAATAATACATACTAACCTCGCACATTTTCGATGTTAAAATTGTCAATGCATGTCAATTTGGATACGTATTCCTTTTAGTAGTAAGGGTAAGAGTCCAATCATTTTCCCACCAATGTCAGTAAGAAAATTGAACACCCCCCCCCCCCCCCCCAAAAAAAAGTATTCGTAAAAATTAACACAACACGTTGTTATGTCATAATTTTTTTTTTATATATGACGTACTTTTAAAATGACAATAGTTCGATTATTGTAGAATATAAAATAACAAAAGTATCGGTAACAATAAGATAAAGATAAAGATAAATTAGCAAAAAGGATATTAACATATATTGCAGGGTTAATTACATCTATGTCCCTGAGATTAGGGTATAACTACAGGCATGGACAATAGTTTGGATAAATTACACTTGTGTGAAAATCCTAACGCTTTTAATGAAAAGACTTTATTGCCCCTAAGTTGGAACCTTATTTTTTTTTCTAATGTCATTACTTCATCTAAAAAAAGAAAGAAAGAAAGAAAGACTTTACTACTTTACTGTTTACTCCCCACCCCTACCCCGAACCCCATTTCTGTCTTTCGAACTCCCCCCTAATTACCATCGCACCCCTTCGCCACCCCCTCACTGTCACCCGCCCAACATATCACTGCACCGGCCTCGTCAATGGCATATTGCCCGGATCCGTCCATCTCTGTCGTAAAGTCCCATCCTTGTGGTGGAATAGAGGGTTTGCCAGAGCACGCTGGCGGACACGCTTAAGAAGAGCGCCACTACGCCATCCTGCTGCACTCGTCGTCTGAATTTTTGATTTGCTACAAAGTTTCCATATTTGCATTCCTTTTGGGAGACACAAGAAGCGATCTCCATAATTAAAATCAATCGATACGATTTGCAATCCTACGTAAAATTGGGAGATTAGAAGGGGTTCACTTGGAATACGAATGAGCAGTTCGATGAATCTGCGCATTTCTTTTTCAAATTCGAATCACTTCACCACTTGCCTATTAATCTTCACCCTTCATTCCTCACCCCAATTTCCCGTTTACCTGTTTGAACTCGATAAACGCATAAGCACTAATTATTTGTTGTCATTATTACTGCTCTTGAGAGTGTGGTACGACTATAAACCTCCGATCGTCGTCTCTGCATGGAATCGAAAGGAGACAAGAGTAATCGCCAGCTCACCTGAGGGTTGTAATCGTTTCTCAGCTCACTGGAAATTAGAGTTTTGGAACCCTAATTTTCAAATTAGGGCTCTAATAAACCCTAATTTTTGAAATCAGGAGGCAATTAAGTGTATAATGGCATATAATGTGGGGTTATTCCTACTTTTCTTTAAAAAAAAAGAAGAAAAAGATAAACTTTAAAAATTATTCGGTATATACAATATAAGGGCATTACCCTGACGATGGACACGACCGTTACATTTTTAAAGTTTTTGGTCACGGTATATTACATTTTAAAATTTAATATTCTTAATTATAATTATACCATAACCTCAAGGAGATAAGTATAATTAGCCATATATTTTAAGTTCTCGTTGTGATATCTTTCTGACGTCTGATGCAACAAATCAAAGTTCTGATGTGTGTTGTGGTGCAACAAATAAAAGTTAGAGAGAGAAACATCATACGGAGTATATTGCATTTTAGAAAGAGAAAATAGAGAGAGAGAGAGAGAGAGAGTCAGTAAAGCAAGAAATTTCTTCGCGTTGCAGTATATGTGAGGTCTTATGCTCTCTCTCTCTCTCTCTCTCTCTCTCTCTCTAAAAGCGTACCTTAAAGATCATTCTTCCCGTATGGGTAAAGGGGCATAGCTCCTACTATTTTCTACTAAATCTGTGTCTCTCTCTTCATGCACAGACTCACGTTTGTGTACCTCTATATCTGCTGGAATGAGGATCAGGAAACGTTTTCCTCCCTCTTCTTCCCTCTCCTCGGTGCATCTCCCAGATCCCCAACTCGACCGATTAACATTGGTGCAACTGCAGCACCACCAACCCCACCGCCTTCAAAGCACTACAATACAAGTGCACCAACTTGAGAATCAACGTGTGCAAGAAGCTAAAATCAATTCTCAGCCGCCCGATCCTCCGAATCGACCTCCCCCGGCTCCCTCCAGAGGAGGGGTTTGCTCTGATGCCGGCCATGATAAAGAGAAGGTGAAGAAGCAAAAGGTGCGTTTGGTTGGTGGAAGTATGTTAAAATATTCCTCTTTTGTGCAGCGCCTTGTCAATGGGATCCAAACTTAACATTGACTACCCTTTGCTGTAATCTGTACCCGCAATGTTTACATTAGGTACAACCATCATATGCAGATCTTATTGAGTAACTTGTTCTGATAATTTACAGGACTTGGAAGGTGAAGATGTTAAAGATGATGCCCGGTAAAGAATTGAATTCTTTTCTTTCATAAATGGCTCTTTTCTGTTAAAAAGGTGAAAAAGGGTGAGAGAGAGATCCATAGCTTGACTTCACCCACACAAGAGGAAAAAAGGATTTAAAAAAACAAAAGAAATACTGGCAGTGGAAGAATACTGTGTTAGCTACATTGTTTCTATTTCATATGTATCCATTGGCTAGCCAGCAACCTTTCCTTCCCATCCACCTCAATCCAATCCAATCCCATCTAATCTGAATCATCCTCCAAAACAAATATTCCCATGTGGTGCATGTTAGCATGGGGGGCTGGTCCCCAGCTACATTACATCTTTGCTGTATTATGTTCCACCCTCTTTGCATTTATTTCATAATTCATATGTTTGGAAATTTTCGTTTTTTCTCTGTGGTTGTGAATCTCCTGGGTGTTGCTTGTTTTCAGGAAAGCAGGTAGTGGGCTACTTTTGTCACCATCAGCTTCTCACCAAGGTATTTCTGAAGTATTTTTCTTTAGAACAATTCAGGGGTGTAACTTGATATTCACTAGATAAGACAATTATGTCAATTTTACAATTGATTGTTTCTCTTGTTCGGGTGTGTGCAATTGAAAAATGTGAAAAATGTTTAGTTCTCGGGGAGTGGGGTGAAGGAAGCAAAGCTGGTCCATTGAAGAAGAGAAGAAGACGGAGCTTCCAAAGAGGACTACAGGAAGAAGAGGCAGTTAGGAAGATGAAGGCGAGAGTGAAGAATAAGGAATATAAGCAGCCAAGTGGAGACGAAGAAGAAGATGAAAAGAAAGAAAGTATCCAAGGGGGATTGGGGAGCACTACTAGTGCAAAGAAGGGCAAGAGAGGTAGTGTTCTAAAGGAGGGGTCGCGATGCAGTCGAGTTAATGGGAGGGGATGGAGGTGTTGCCAACAAACCCTAGTGGGGTATTTTCTGTGTGAACATCACTTGGGTAAGGGAAGGCTTAGAAGCATGACTAGGGCTCGCAATGGTGCCATGGCCGACTGTAGTACCGCAGCAGCAGAGGTTGAGCCGGCGCATGTGCAAAGAGAAGAGAAACTGGTGCTTGGTGACTGTGATAACGACCAGAACCAAGCTCACGAACACCACCACCACAACGATAAGGAGGATAAGAAGTCACTGACGGTGACAAAGAAGAGGATGAAGCTTGGTGTGGTGAAAGCTAGATCTATGAGCAGCTTGCTAGGCTAAACAAACAATGCCACTGAATTAGCTGGTAGTAACAAGAACAACAGCTAAAGGGTCAGCTCAGCGTACGGTTCATCCAAATCGCCATTTTGGAGGTCTTGAAGTCCTAGAGGTACTCTCCTTTCAGGTTATTGCTACTGACTTGTTGTTTCCATGGCAAAAGAGTGTTATTTTATGTACTTGTAGGAAGGCAAATGTAAGGTTGGTGATATGTTGCATCAGGGGTGCAACTACTTGCAACTACAAAGCAATTATCAATACTGGGTGAAGTTAATGAGGTTATATGCTTAGACAGTTTCTCTTGGTCCCATTCATCATCTTCTTCTCTCCCTTTCTCTTGATGGCTCTGTGGTATGAGTCTGTGCTGAGGGAGATGGAGTTTAACAGTGTGTAATTAGGTAAGACGAGCGTCTTTCAAGGATGATGCATGTAGAGCTTTGAGGCCAAAATTGTAAATAGGTACGAGGGATCTGTGGATGAACCTGACAAAGGTTAAATTGCATTTTTGGCCCTTTATCTTAATTTCTACATAATCTGATTGATACTTTATCTATGACTGGTTTCTAATTGATAGTTTATCTTCACTTTTATCACTTATATATTTGGTCCTTGACTTTCAAAAAAGTCCGCAAGTGCCCTGAGTTTTGCCACCTAGCTATACACCACATAAGCTTTTGACTTAATGCAGTTCAGTTAACTTCCTCAAATTTGCCCATCTTGGAACATAACCGTTGACTTTCAAATCGAGCGCTCAACCCCTTAGTTTAGAAAAATCTTGCAGATAAGTCCAATTTTTTTTATTTTGTATCCCTCGCATGAAATTTTAGGTCTACAAAACATAACAAACAGGACTTTCTATAAAATGAACTTGATACGAAGTGCGGGAAGACTTCACTTCTACCTCAAAAATATTATTATAAACCTCAACTTTTGTAAAATATAGCTGCTAAAAATTGCTCTTGAGATTGTCAACTCAAACCTGGTTCCATAAACCAAAATGCACACTACCACCGTCCTCCTCTTTATCATCACCCTTCACTACCACCACAACCACCATTCCCAATAATCTCGTGTTGATGCACAAGCCGCCACTGACTCCTTAATCTATATTTCTTGCTTTCTTTTCTTATGAAATCCGTCCATTTACACACGCACCCACCCTAATTAATCTCCTGAAACACACACGCTCACGCATACGCCTAAACAATTAGGTTGCTTTGGTTACAATTAGACAAAAATTGCTTGCTACTTCAAATACAACTAGAAGGACTAAAATTGCAAAAGGCTGGATTGTAATTTGTCCTCAACCATGCCAAGACCACCTTTTTCTTTTTCTCTTTCCTTCGCTAGATATTTATATGACAGTTGCAATTTATCCTCAAATAGGGCACGAATATAATCCATGTAATATCCTATTACTGGATGTGGGAAATATGTGATTGGCGTTATAAGACCCAGTTTATGAATTCATAAGTATTTACTTGGTTAGCTCCTTTAATTGACGGAGGCACTATCATGTGGTAAGACCGTGGATAAGGTCCTTACAATATATACGAAGACACATTCAATTTGAACAAACTAAATTTCCAAATGATGAGGGCGGGGAAGGCAGAAAGAATAAGAAAGGGTAAAAAAAAGTTATCAAAACAACTTTTTTTTTTTGTCATTGTATGTGAAATCTAAATATGTAGGAATATTAATTTTGTGATGTGTCGGGTTGGGTTGCAATGAGACACTATGTCGATCTTTGTTTTGAGATCTAAAAATTTTGACTTTTATTTGATATTTCTTCAAATGACCCGTGGTAGTGGATCAACCAATGTTAACAATGATGCTTAGGACTACAAGTGAACCGTGCTTTTCATGGACAAGCTTGTGGTTTGTTCATTAAAAGCTCGTTCATGATTATCTATTAAATGAGCGAGTCGTGCTTGAACAATAAATTGAGCTCATTTAATAAGACGAACATGAACAACTAAAATTATTCATGAATGGCTCGTATAAATATATGATATCAGACATAACTATATTAGACCAATCCAAAATAGCCACAAAATCCAAGCTCAAGGCCAACCTAGTATCAGATATAACTAGACAAGCCTAATCGAAAATGGCCACAAAGCCCAACCAATACCCAAACTTAAAGCCAACCATAAACTTCTTAAGCAACTTCCAAAAGTCAGAATCTTTCGTTCCTTTCTCTTTCTGGTTCTCCACAGAATGCAACGGCAGCTCGCTCACTTTCTTTCTGTCCTTTCTCCTTTTGGTTCCACAAAATACAACGGAATAAATTGCAAATGGCAATGCAAAAGACAAGATCCCGACATAAATGCCATTGAAGAGATCTAAAAATTCGAGGTCTGTACCATAAAGCATGGCCCTCTTTTTGATATAATTCCCAAAAAATAGGTCGGTTTTTTACTTTTTAGATCTTGAGGTTTGTTTTTTGTTGTTCTTTGAGAAATTTTACCCTCGGTGGTATGAGATTAGGGCTTAATGTTGAGAAATTGGATTTAATTGTTCAAATTTTGTTCAATTTTCCTTTTACGAGTCAAGCCGAGGTTTCGTGTTATCGTAACATTTACGAACCGAGTTCGAGAAAGGACTTAGAGCTCGTGACGGACACTAGTGCGTCGAGCTTGAACATTATCCAAACAATTGGAAACGAGCTAAAGCTCCCTTTAACGAGCTAAGTACTAGTTCATTTACAGCCCAAATGGTGCTGGGTTACAAGGGGGTTTCTTTTTCGCAGGGTTACAATCGAAAACGAGCTCAAGCTCTCCTTTCCGAGCTAAGTACTAGTTCATTTATAGCCCAAATGGTGCTGGGTTACATGGGGGTTTCTTTTTCGCAGGCATCAGGGTTGTAGTGGTGATTGAAATAGGGGACATGGTGGTGTCTTGTTCAGAGATAGGATGAGGGGATGAGGGGATGAGCGGTGAATGTTTGAAAAAAGAAAATTTCAAGGGAGGTGAGTGTAATGTTTACTTTAATATTGATTGAATTTAGTTTATTAGAATTAGTATTTGTTGTTACACCACTTTTGCTCCTGTAAATTGTTTTACGTGGCAACTATACGCTGGCAGATTATAGGGAGCTAGTTGTCCACAACCAAGAAGACCCACATGTATAAGATGCATGAGATCAGCTCGATCTAAAAGCCTAACTAATTAATATATGATATCTGTTTACATACGACCAACTTATTTTTCGCATTTACTCAATCTGAAATCGATAATTTTATACGTACACATCAAGTATACCTTCCAAGCATGAGTTAGTCGTCAGGTTTGGTAGCATGGCGTGCCATCTAGCATTTCTGTGGCGTCCTTTAATCCGCATGAGTTTGCATCTAGTATCAACTTTAATTATTCAAGATAATTCTGATTATGAATTTTGGCCCTAATTAGCACAAAAAAATGACAGTTATGATTGTAACCATGACATAGCACGATAAAGCGATTATAAGCCATTAGGCCTTATATTGTGATCGAATAAACAGAATAGTCCGACGGTAAAACAAGTAAACTCACGACTATTCGCTTTCCTCAATTATCCAAGTGAACAGTTGATAAAACATTCATATGATCATGTCTCTCCAGATTCTACAACATTATCAGACATTCAAACTTCTAACATATCTTAAGTGAAGCAACTTATTACGTTTAATCTACGTGCATGGTCCTGCTTATTTCAATTGTTGTACATGCTTTATGTTCAATGAAAAGTAAAGTTTACGCATGTCCGTGTGCAATGGTACTTGCATAACAACTTATATTAAGCATTGAAAGGTGACTTATAGGACGTTTGAAATTGATTATCAAAAGTAAATTTTAATTAAATCATAATCAGTTGTTAAATTAGCTTTAATCAATTTTAGGTACAACAAATTAAAAGTTGTTGAAGATGTTCGACTATAAAAAGACGAAAGTGGGTTTAGCGTGGCAAAATGACTATATAGTGTATTAGATTTAAAGGGCTCATTTAATGTCGGTTTATATGTGAGGATATTTTGGTATATACTTTGGGTAAAACCTGATCCTCTGAAAGTGATTAAATTAAAATCCAAAAAAATATAAAAAATTGAATTTTATTAGTTTTGAGTACATTGAAGCAGATTTAAATGATTACCTTTTTCTTTTTAAACACTTTAAATTTGATTTCATCTGAATTTAATCAAGTTTGACTATTCTAAAATCAATCCCGTGTACAATCTTAAAACATAATGGGAGATATTTTTGCCTGAACGCTTGAGAGCCCTATCCCTCACCGATATGAACATCTTTCTGATAGCCCATGTGAACTGTTGGGCTACCGCAAATGAAGAGTTTTCATTCTTCAGCTTTTCATTAATCCAAATGGTAATTCAATATATAGCCCAACTATTATGAATGAGTAATTGTTATTACCCACCAACAAAAAAAAATTAGAAATGGATTTTATTGTTAGAATAGCATGATTAAGTTAGTGAAATTATCCAAAATGGGTGAACATATACAGTGTATACAACTACGTATACATGTGGCGCAATTTTGTGGTCCTCCAATGTGAGAGCCAAAAGCTTATACAATACATACGGTACGAATATTGGGTTAAATATCGCTCTCGGTCATTATTTGCTAATATTAGACGGTTTTGTAACTAACCTATATGATGCATCCCTTGAAATGATCACTTTTCGAAAAATAGCTAATATGACTACATAGTATTTGCTGCATATATTGTTCATATTTATACTACTTATAAAAGTACGAGTATGTGTATATTATTCTTCTGACGAAAATATCCCTACAAAATTAACTATTGATATTGTTATCCTTAGTTGTTACATCTCATGCTACATTTGGTGGAAGACACTTCAACTCTCAATACTAGGTTCATGGTTCCTCTCCCTAGGTCAAGTATCGAATGGTAGATGCATGACCCCAACTCTTAAACTTCTTTAACGACAAAGCATGTGTCTATATCCATCTAATCTAAAAGTCGCAGTTGGTGAAAAACATTCACTAGACAACTATCTATATCTATACTCTACTAAAAAGTATGGTTCCTTAAAAATTATTTTCTAAGTCTTTATGCCCCGGTAAAGTCTAAAAATCACTCTTCTACTGTTAATTGTTGATCAAGTATCACCAGAGCCTTTATAGTTAAGACTGCCTCACTTCTTCCACTTTTCTAAATTTTGATTCTTAAAATAATGGTTTACATATTTCCTTTGCATACTACTTCCGCTCTCTGTTTTTGTGTTTTTGAATTGAACTATACCTCTAATAGGCAAGTATGTTACATTATTAAGAAATCTTTACCATCACACATTAGTTCACAGGCCCTTCCTAACATAAAAGGGCTAATATTACTTTGTTGATCGTCAAACATTATACATGTCGCATCTGACTAATTATACTGATGTGAAATCATAAAACAGTAGTTTACTCTTTATTGCAAAACAAAAATGATGGGTAAGATAATGATAGGGAGATGGGGTGCAACATCTACTTGCAACACATCACCCCAAATGTTGTTGATAGCATCACAAATTTTATAAATAATTCAGATTGTCAAACCATAGTATCGCATGTGCCTTCAAACTGTTTACTGGTGGCAAGTTTTGGCCATTAAAGTGAAGAGTTGAAGCTATGAGTTACTGACAGTTACATTGCAGAAAAATTTCCACGTACAATCATCTTTGGCATCAACTACTGATTATAGGCATCCTCAGTAGTGGAGTACTTCTAACAATAGTTGGAAATCTAACTATTTTGATGCTTGATTTACAATAGTTGGGAATCTAACTATATTGATGCTTGATTTACATAGCAAAACTTTCGCTTGTAAAAAAAAGATTTTCAACCCTTAATTTTAGAGTTCAGAGTTGACATTCTGCATAAGTTATGCTTGAAGAAGTTGCAGGGGAGATTATTAACATATACTATTTGATGGATTCAGAACATTTTCATAGCAAATCCTTATGTGTGTATACATTTTGATTTCGACTTCAGTTGAATTTAAAAAGTAAAGGTGTATCACATAAAATTGATTGTCATTGTTAATAAATTGGGTCAGTGGACCCATTATTCGCCCACTAACAGATAATGTGTATTTGTTAGTCTGAATAATTACAGTTATTTAGAGGATATTTATCTCCTAAGTGTTTGAGATAAATACAATATTTATCTCATAGGTGTGAGATAAATACAACTTTTTCTCCTAAGTGTTTGAGGTAAGGCTGTCTCTAAATACTATCTCTATATAAAGGTTAGAGATATCCCAATAAATAATAAGTCACAGACAATAAGTCATAAGACTATCCCTCTCTCTATAGCACTCTCTCTAGAGCAATCACCAAGCTCTAGGATTTGGTTTGTAGACGAAGAACTCAATTCTAGTAGCCGTTTTCGTACCTAAGAAAAATATCTAGCGTGTTGGAGGCTCGTAACAACAAGGATCCATCGTCGAATCAGAATTTTCGGAGACTTCATACGGTATGTTTCCGAACCCACTACATATTACGTGGTAGCGCATTAATTGTTATTCAACATTGGTATCAGAGCATGATTACTAGTCGATTCGCCTTTAACATGCTAGAATAAATTATGTGCATGTTGCGATTTTTCCCGAATACGATATATAAGAGCTATTATAAAAAATTCAAAATTTTTGAGCATGTTATTTTGAAAAATAATTATATATTTTTGTTCTTCTATGGTTGAGGATGAATTACGTAAAATTTCGTGATTTTTGGATGCATGGTTTGTGAGAAATTACAATTTTATTTTTCAAGAAAACTGTGATTTTTTCGAGTTTTGGGACTCAAATTCGGAGCATGATATTCAGTTTTTATCATGATCGGTTGATACATAATTAATCTATGCCACATAAGCTTTCGAACGATATATGGCACGCATGATTTGGCTTAAAAACAAGAGAGATATGGTCTTAGAAAGTTGGCATCGCTGCATGACGGCGGTTGTGAAAATTAGGGTTTTTCTCTTGAAGGAGACGAGCACGCGCTCCACGTGCTTAGGACGCGCGCCACGCCCGAAGCCACCCACGCACACACCGCACGCCGCCGAGCAGAGCCACCACACTCCCTCACGCGCCAGCCAAGGCTGGGCTGCACGCGAGAAGGCCAAGCTGTCAATGCGCTCCCACGCGCTCATGCGGCAGCTGCTTCCACGCGCGCGTGCATCTCACGCGCCTAACTGAGTCTAGAGGCTACCCCACGCTCACGGTGGCACGTGGAGGCGGGTGATAGTTGTTGCCGGCTGATTTTGACCCCACCACCGGCAAGTGGAGTGTTTTTCTGGGCTTCTAAATTTTTTATGTGGTGTTGAATTACCTTTACACCCTCTGTATGTGTTCTGTTTAATTTTTAAATGACCTTTTCTAAAGTAATTAGCTTTAAAAATTTGTTTTATACACACATAATTTTTTCTTTAATTCTAGAGGGTATATTAGGGTTAAATTCAATGTTTGTCAATTTTTAAGAATTTATTTCTCTTTCTTAGCTATTTGTGAGTATTTTTGTGGTACTTTTATGATCCCAAAAAATACGAATAATGTATAAATATTAATTTTTTGCACTTCGTGGGCAAAAATAAATATTATGGAGAGTTATATGACATAGATGAATTATGTTTCATTATTTGCCTTGATTAGAGTTATGGTTTAAATATACTTTTGTTGAGATATATTTATTGGGCTTTTGGTAAGCTCACACTTTAAACCTAATTTCAAGGCCTTTACGTCTGTTTTCCTTGGAAAGAGAATGTGGCCTATTCATCCATTTAATTACCCTTTAACTTGTTATTTGAGTATGCTAGTTTTATGTTAAATGGATGGACATTAGATTGACATTCTAAACAAACTTATGTTTAATGTGTTTACTCTTATTTTAAGAAAATTCTTTTGAGAATAATGTGTTGTGCGGCATCTCCATTTGTTTTATTGGAGTAGTTTGTAGTAGGATTCTCAAAGATGTTGTATTCTACTTTTTCCCTGTACATTTTTAGAAAGCCTTGTATGGGGATGTAATTTTGCACGCACATTATTCAAGCCAGAATTTTCTTAACATAAGTTATTAAAATGCCAATAGGGCTCAATGAAGTCCTTGCACATTTTATTGTATGGTGTAATTATATTGTTCTAAATTATCATGTGTATGATTTATTACATTGTGACTTATATGATGATGAAATTTATTGCAAAAAATTACTTGGAAAGTATTTTCCCAACTCACATACATGAGAGATGATTACGAGCTTAGCAAATTTTTGATTTCATGACGTGAGAAAGGATTATGTTTTTCATTTGAATTTTTTAAAATAAATAGAAGGATGTATAATTAATGTCTTTTGTCTTTGCGCAAACTAATGTAGTGAATAGAATGGCCTCCAAGAATGTCATAGCTGATCTCGTTAAGGGTGAGAAACTTAACGGAGATAATTATGATGTTTGGCACGAAAAGATAAAATTCATGCTGAACGAACAAGAGCTCGAGGAGCACTTGACTAAAGAGATGGTCGCGCCCACTGAGGCGCAACCCCTAAGAGACCACACTGCTTACCAGAAATGGAATCAAAAAGATCGTAATACGCTCTACACCTTGTTGAGCAACTTGCAAAATGATCTAATTGGGCAGTATGATGAACGTCCAACTTGCAAAGCTTTATGGGATCAGCTCAAGTTCTCTTTTGGTGGAACTTCAACTACGCGGCTATGTAGCCTTGTGATTAAGTTTGAGGAGTACACAAAAGACCCTAAGCATACCATGAGTGAACATCTAAGGGAGATGTCCAATATGATTGGTAAGCTGAGGGATGCTGGCCATGCTCTCACAGATGAGCAACAAGTCAGAGTTGTCACAAGGTCCCTTCCTGCCTCATGGGCCAATATAAAAAAACAGATATTGACCCACAATGAAAACATCAAGAACTTTTCTGATGTTTCACAGCATGTCATAGTTGAGGACGAGACTCGAGATGCTGACAAGACCCTTACTTATGTCGCCCAAAAGGGATCGCGCAATGCAAATGGCAAGCGCGGAAGACAAAGTAAGAAAAGTAAGAAAGGCGAGGCTAGCACTTCTGCGCCAAAGGAAGGAAAAATGAAGAAGCCCAAGAGAGGAAAACGTGGTGGGAAAAAGGATTTGATTAAAGTCAAATGCTTCAACTGTCAACAGAAAGAACACTTCACTCGTGATTGCACTGAGCCGAAGAAGGTACTTTCAGAATCTCTCTCTCAGTAATATATTTCCTCACATGTGATGGTTGCTCATTCCCAACCTGTGTGGTTTGTGGATATAGGTGCAACAAAACATATAGCACGTGATCGAGAGGGGTTCGTAGATTATCACTGGATTTTAGCGGGAAGCAAACATATCTTCATGGGAAACAATAGCTCCAAAGAGGTGCTAGGGGTTGGTTCTTACCAGCTTAAGTTGCGCACTGGGCCCACATTGATTCTTGAGGATGTGTGATATGCACCCACTGTTCGGCTTAATCTACTTTCAGTTATTGCTTTATTAGACAATGGGTTTTTCTTTATTTTTAGGGGTAATAAGTTTGACATCTTTTTTGGATGATGTTTTGTTCGGACATGGTTTTCGCATGGATAGTCTTTTTCAATTGGATTTAATTGATTCTCAGTCCTCTTATTCTTATGTGGTGAATGATAATATTGTGAATGATTCTATCACCTGGCATGCAAGATTGGGCCACACAGGCCAAGATAGAATGACTCGTTTGGCTAGAGAAGGCCTTTTGGGCCCACTTGCAAAAGTCAATCTACAAACATGTGAGGCTTGTTTGGCCGATAAAGCATGTAGAAAGCCTTTTGGAAAGGCTGTGAGAGCAAACTCAGCCACTTGAGCTAGTTCACTCTGACATATGTGGACCTATGAGTGTAAAGGCATGTCATGGCGCCTCTTATTTCCTTACACTGATAGACAATATGCGATATGGTTACGTGTATCTAATATCTCACCGCTATGAAGCTTTGAATTGTTTTAAACGCTTTGTAACAGAGGTTGAGAATCAGATAGAGAAGAGTTTAAAAACTCTTCGCACTGACCGGGGACGCGAATATTTGTCCGATCACTTTAAGAAGTTTTGTGAGGAAAAAGGGATACGCAGGCAACTTACTATTCCTAATACACCACAACAAAATGGTGTTGCGGAAAGAAGGAATAGAACATTGTTAGACATGGTTAGGTCTATGATGGCGCAAGCAAACCTCCCAATATCTTTTTTGGGGGATACTCTTTTGACTGTAGCCTATATACTTAATCGAATGCCTTCACAATCAGTCAAATCCATCCCATATGAGCTTTGGAATGGCCAAAAGCCAAATTTGGATAACTTGAGCCCATGGGGCTCAGCAGATTATGTTCACAGTACTTCTCATAAGTATGGAAAACTAGGGCATAGAGCTAAAAAGAGTATCTTCTTGAGGTATTCTGAAAACTCTAAAGGCTATGTGATGTATGGTGAACATCCAAATGGTGGAAATACTGAAATAGAGTCTCGTGATGTCGATTTCATAGAGAGTGATTTTTCTAGCATTAAAGATGCAAGTAAGAATATTGACCTCTATGAGTTAGAGGAAGTTAATGCTACTTTACCATCTCCAAGTGAAGGTGAGGAATTAGTTCCTCATCCTGTTGTCGCTGAAGATAGTATAAGTAATCTTCAACCTAGTGGGAGCATCCTAGACAGTGGGAGCACACCATCAGGACCATCAGGTCAACAAGATTCTCAACTGTGTAGAGGTGAACGAGGAAGAGTTTCATGTCGTCGTTTTGAGATTGACGGTGAAATTCTTATGTGCACTCCAACTGATGAAGATGAGCCCACTTCTACGGAAGAAGCCTTATCTTCACCTGCTAGTAATGATTAGATGGCTGCAATGAAAGAAAAGTTGAGCTCAATGGAGAAGAATCAGGTCTGAGAGTTGGTTGACCTTCCGTCAGGGTGCAAGACTGTTGGAAACAAGTGGATTTTAAAAGTCAAGCGCAAGGCAGATGGGTCAATTGACATGTATAAGGCACGTCTTATGGCAAAAGGCTATACCCAACAGCGGGGTGTGGACTATGAAGACATATTCTCCCCAGTGGTGAGATTTGCTTCAATTCGCCTGATCCTAGCTATTGTCGCCCAGCAAGATTTAGAACTTTTTCATATGGATGTTAAGACTGTGTTTCTCAATGGAAAACAAGACAAAGAGATTTATATGACTCAACGTGAGGGTTTTAAAGTTAAGGGACATGAGCGCAAAGTTTGCCGGCTCAAACGTTCTATATATGGTCTCAAACAATCGTCTAGGCAGTGGTACTTAGGTTTCATCATGCCATTACCTCTATAGGTTTGAAATGATTGAACAAGACCATTGCGTTTACGTAAAACGATCCAAGAAAAATATTCTGATCCTTTCTTTGTATGTGGATAACATTCTTTTAGCTGGGAATGACATGAGTTCCATTATCGCCACTAAGCAGTGGCTGTCTTTAAACTTTTGAGATGAAGGACATGGGAGAAGCTAATTATGTGCTCGGGGTTAAATCATACGTGATCGTCCAAAAAGACTTCTCGGTTTGTCTCAAGAGACATATATCAAGAAGGTCATTAAACGATTCCGTATGCATAATTCAAAACCCATAGACACTCTAATGGACAAGGCGTGTAGTTTAAGCACAGACCAATGCCCAAAGAATGATGAGGAAAAGAATCAAATGTCTAAAGTGCCTTACGTAGCTGCAGTTGGGATTCTGATGGACGCTATGTTGTGTATGCGTCCAGACATCTGCTTTGCCGTTGGAATGGTGAGTCGTTATCAGAGTAATCCTGGACCCGCTCATTGGAATGCGGTGAAGAGGATTCTTCGATACTTACGTGGAACCGCTGATCTCGTCCTGTGTTATCATGGTGGGGACTTGAGATTGAGAGGATACATCGATGCTGATTGGGGGCGGTGATAGAGATGAGCGCAGATCCACTTCAGGTTATGCATTCATACTAGGAGGTGGAGTTATCTCTTGGTGCAGTAAAAAACAGACTTGCATCGCCCTATCCACGATGGAGTCGGAGTATGTTGCTTGTTTAGTAGCAGTCCAAGAAGTTGTTTGGTTGATATCATTCTTACAGGCTCTAGGGGTTACAGCTCATGCAGACGAGTCTGTCACTGTTCACTGCGACAATACAGCTGCCCTAGATTTTGTAAAGAACCCCAGATATCATAGGAAGGCCAAACGCGTAAGCCTTCGTTATCACTTCATTAGAGCTTTAGTTGCGCAAAGAGAGGTGACCATGAAGCATATACCTATTGGCAGAATGGTGGCTGATCCTTTGACCAAGCCTATTGCTAGAGATGTTTTCCGTTCTCACATTAGGAGTATGGGACTACATAGGGTTTGATATGTTTCTAATGACATTTCATGTACTTGACATTATTTATTATATTAAATTTTCATTCCCTGATTTGAGTTTATTTTGGAATGAATGGATAATCTTTGTTATTACATATACATCCTTATTGAGCACTCACATGGGTAATTCACCTTGGCGCTAAGATAGCGAGCAAGATGAGACATAATTGTCTTAGGCGCCAAGAGGGCGAATAAGATGATATAGCTTGTAAAGCAAACATGTCGCCTTAGTTGGAGCTAAGATGAGACCTATAAAGGTAGGTCGATCATAGAGTATCTCCACAACTCTATGTAGCCTGTTTACAGCCGAATGTGATATTTCAGGCAGGCACTATGAGAGTGACTGGGCTGAAAAACTCAGGTTAGGCGCTTGTACAGCGACTAGACCCAGATTCGTATGGCGTATTTTATTATACATTTATGTGACACGCCCTTGCGGGTTACGCCATAACATGCAAATCATACTGCATGTGCTAAATGTAGATGGACAGTGGGAGTGATGAATGAATCCCTGCTTCGTCACTGTGTGAGCCACTTGGATCAAAATATTTTTGATCCTATATAGTACCCTTTTTACCTTAGACTATGTCATGAAGAGGATACTCAATGTCGCTACTTTAGCATGTACCCTTGGATCATGGATGATGCGGTCTCGCGGGCATGTCTAGGAAAACGGTTGGGTCTAATTGGAATGACATGAGGGCTTTGGGAAGAAAGTTCAATATTATACCATGTTGTGTGATTCATAACCCGGGCGACTTTGTCGATTTTTGTTTCGATATGAGTCATGAATACATAACATATGAGAGGTTTAACACTGCTCACTATGAGAGATTTGAGAGTGTTTAATCTGGTGTAGTTGAACTATCTGGGGTACATACGAGATTTTTTGGAGTGATGTATTGTGTTAGTTTGGTGATAACTTAATACAATACTCCTCAACTGGATATCCTTTCTCGTAGGTCGCACGTTCCATTTCCTGTATGAGGAGATGAGTGGACAAGAGATAAGAAGGGACTACACTATTTATTTGCCCTGTGTGTGGGCGAGTGGGAGCTGTTAATAAATTGGGTCAGTGGACCCATTATCCGCCCACTAACAGATAATGTGTATTTGTTAGTCTCGATAATTACAGTTATTTAGAGGATATTTATCTCCTAAGTGTTTGAGATAAATACAATATTTATCTCATAAGTGTGAGATAAATACAACTTTATCTCTTAAGTGTTTGAGGTAAAGCCTGTCTCTAAATACTATCTCTATATAAATGTTAGAGATATCCCAATAAATAATAAGTCACAAACAATAAGTCATAAGACTATCTCTCTCTTTATAGCACTCTCTCTAGAACAATCACCAAGCTCTAGGATTTGGTTTATGGACGAAGAACTCGACTCTAGTAGCCGTTTTCATACCTGCAAAAAAAATCTAGTGTGTAGGAGGCTTGTAACAGCAAGAATCCATCGTCGGATCGGAATTTTCGGAGACTTCATACGGTACATTTTCGAACCCACTACATATTATGTGGTAGCGCATTAATTGTTATTCAACAGTCATGTTTTAGAGCGAACTTTAGATTACGACTTCTCTTAGTCACAATCTCATTTTTTCATACGTTAATGCTCACGTGTATTGCACATACAAGCTACTAGTTATTTCAAAAGTCTAAAATAAGGTCTCCTTTCAAGAGGAATTTTTTTTGGGGCTACTACCCGAGCTCTAAGAAGAGCTTAGATCATTATCATAAAGCGACGAGGACGGTTGCCGAACATTGCTAGTGGCTTTTAATCAATGCCAAAGAAATTGCTGCTAAGAAAGCGTAACGAAAGTAGTCTACAAAAATGTCACTAGCAATACTCATCGACCATCATTTCTTGCTGCGTGGAGGTTGTAGGGTGTTCCCAATACTGAGGGTTGCAGCCATAATTTGTTTATAAGAGAGAGGATGGGTATTGATTCTAATCTATAGCAGACCAATTACAAACCAAGTAGTGTTTCAGAAGTTCTTAAATGTCCTGAAATTCCCATCCAACCCTATCTGTCTACTTAACAGCGGAGATTTCTACCTGAACTTTTGAATAATGGCTATGCCGATAAAGCTACCATGTGATCATACTGCTAAAATGGTTATAGGGGATAAGGCAATCATCAGACCATAATGAACAAGGGGCTGTACATTGATATATAACAAGTGCTTATTAGTACATCAGCAGCTCAGATTGAGGTTTATTGCAAATGGTAGCTAGATCTAATACCACATAATGATCTAGGATGGGTGGGGGGTCGAGAAATAGTGGAAATGCAAGGGAGAATTTGCTCCGAAATTACATCGTATATGTACAAGGACAGCAGCTAGAATGGCACATCGATCATGTAGATAATGGCGTACCAGTTTGAGTCGGGACTCAGGAGCCATCAACGAAACCATCAAAAATAGCTTGCCCTGCTTGTTGAAACAAGCCATCTATAATGCCTTGAACCACATGCCCAGCTAAGTTACTCATCATATCACTTCTTGCTGGAGTATTCAGTACATAAGCAGCACCGCCCAAGATTGGTGCTGCACCTGCGTATTGACTACCCTGACCGGCCTGCGGAAACGACTGAGTCCTATTCGGAAAACCGTTTCCAGGATTTGCTTGTTGGGCGTGGATGCATGTGCATCCAGTATATGGTTGCTGTACTGGTGGTGGGGGCGAAAAGGGGTGACTTGTTTCATTCCAACTTGGAAAGGCATTTGCAGGTTCTGCAACTCGGAGAGGGACACTTCTGGACTTGAGCAATTGTGGTGGCTGGGGAGGGACACTTCTGGACTGCGTCAGTTGGGGTGGTTGGCTCTGTTGGATTGTGTTATTCTTAGCACACTTCATGTGGGCATCGAATCCGCATGTATCACACCGGTAGAGCCAGTGGTTGAAACCAGATCCTTGGCATATATCACAGCTGAACACCATATTGTCATAGGGAGGGCTAAAACAAAGGTCAAGCCAGTGATCATGGGAGACGTGCTTGATTGTTGGAGGCATGAACGCGCAAATAGGGTGTATATCGAGTTCACACTCTGGACAGTGGTAAGAAAAGCCTGTGCCAGAACCACCACAACCATTGCATTTAAAGGCACCTTCTGGGTAGGCAGGGGAGGAAAGTAGGACCAAGGGGTGTGTTTTATCAACATCATGGCTGAATGTTTCGGGAAATTTGGTGCAAGCTTTGTGAAGGCAATAGTTGCAGGAATCACAAACGTATATCCATCCAGAAGCATTGCGCTTACAGCCAGAACAAAAAACTGCGTGTGTGGTTCGAGGTTGGAAGTTTAGCAGCTTCAAAGGATGTTGGTGGCTAAAATGGTTGATTATTGAATCAGAATCAAGCTTTCCCATCTCTTCTTTCACAAGAAAATTGAGAAGATTCTAGCTGAAGATGAAGTATGCTGGTAAGTGTGAATAGACATTATGGCTTTAAAAATACTAAGCGCACGCGTTTTCATTATGTCAGAAACACGTAGTTGAGGACGGTATTATCAATCCCTTGGTGGCTCCTATAATTAAAATCTCAAGCTTCATGAAAAGCCAAAGTGTTAACATCAGTTGAAGGAGAAGTTATGATCGGTGCATATCCAAAGTCAAATTAATTGTTTCTCACTTTGGAGCCATCTATAGCTCAAATTTAGATGGCCACACCCAACTGGTAATCTCAATACACGGTTATTCCCGAATGAAATTGGCTTGTTGTGTTTGTACCTTGTGCAATTGCGCAGGTCATAGCAATGCACTCCCCATCTGGTTCTAGTATGTATCATTAGATATGGCCTCGAAGCTAAGATTTTGCCTTGTGATTCGATACCTATATGCATCCAGCGTTGGTAATGGACATACAATCTAAACATGCCACATGAACTGATTATAAGATCTTGGAAGAAAGTCCTTATTTATACTTGATGAACGATTTAACCGGAAAAGCTAATAATAGTTGATGAATGTAATAAACAGGACTTCAAAAGCCGTATGCCACATCGATTTGACATTGTCTATCCCTCCAATAATGCTGCCAAGTAGGTAATACAATAGTCAAAATCCGTGCCGTCCTTCAAAAGCATCCGCCACAAATGAATACAGATACTCCATATTGCACCAGAAAACAATATATAGGGAATAAATGGACTTACCAATCAGTTGGTAAATGCTTTTAGTTTTTACACTCGGGTGATGGTTCTGAACTTTGGTATGAATCGGTTTATTACCGACAATGGACTTATTAGAGTGATGGGAGGCGGTCAAAAATTATGTTGCGTTTGCCGTCCATTTCCATTTCTGCTCTCTTCTCAGTTGTCTTCATTTTCAAAGTTTGTTCTGGCTTCAGACTACGTACTCTTTAACCTGTTAACGTATCCAGCTTGATAAACTCTCAGATGGTAAATGTAATGGGGACCTTAGTAGTAATGAGACTCGTTTGACTGTGGCTACTGAAAAATTTGTGTTTATGGTTTCAACCTCGTTTCTTAATCAACATCAGGCATGATAAACGAAAAATAACGAGCAAGAGACGTACTATTGTTATTATGTACTTGATGCCTATATGCATGAGTGTCAAGATCAATCCTGATACCAGTTAGTGTCTGCGATGGCACAACAACTGCGATGGCCTAGAAATGTCTCGAGAAGTGATCGACAACATCGGCAGAACCACTTAACTTTGTTATTGGCAAAAGCAAGTCGCTTATAGCCACTTGATGTGACGAGTATAGAGTAACAATTTACAGTCCCTTAGGCATTTTCAAGGAAGATGCGTACACCATAGTTAAGTACAAAATACAGTACAATTGGTGATACTCCTTACACCTTTATTTATTCAAGCTGCTCCTGATCTTTACTTTACGCTCCTCTGCCCCATCTCCGCTCCCGCCCGCGCCCGTGCTCTCGCTTTGTGCAACTAAGGGAGGGGCACTTCAGGACTGCATCAGTTGTGGTGTTCGGCTCTGTTGGATTGTATTTTTTATGGCACACTTCATGTGGGCATCGAATCTGCATGTATCACATCGGTAGAGCCAGTGGTTGGAACCAGACCCTTGGCATATATCACAGCTAAACACCTTATTATCATGGGGAGGGCTAAAACAAAGATCAAGCAGGTGATCATGGGACACGTGCTTGATTGATAGAGGCATGATGCGCAGATGGGGTGTATATCAAGCGCACACTCTGGACAGTGGTAAGAAAAGCCCGTGCCAGAATCACCACACGCGTTGCATTTGAAGGCACCTTTCGGGTAGGCAGGGGAGGAAAGTAGAACCAAGGGGTGTTTTTCATCAGCGTCATGGCCCAATGTTTGGGGAAATTTGGAGCAAGCTTTGTGAAGGCAATAGTTGCAGGAGTCACAAATGTATATCCATCAGGAGGCATAGCGCTTGCAGCCTGAACAGGAAACTGCGTGTGTGGTTCGAGATTGGGTGTTTAGCAGCTTCAAAGAATGTTGGTGGCTAAAATGGTTGATTACTGACTTAGAAACAAGCTCTCCCATCTCTTCGTTCAGAAGAAAGTCGTTAAGGTGCTAGCTGAAGATGAACAATGCTGGAGAGCGTGAAGAGACATTATGGCTTTAAAAATACTAAGTGAACGCGTTTTCATCTTGTCAGAAACACATTCTTGGGGACGGTATTATCAATCTCTTGGTGACTCCTATAATTAAAATCTCAAGCTCCATGAAAAGCCAAAAGTGTTAACATCAGTTGAAGGAGAAGTTGTGATCAGTGTATATCGAAAGTCAAATTAATTGTTTCTCACTTTGTAGCCATCTATAGCTCAAATTCAGATGGCCGAACCCAACTGTTAGTCTCAGTACACAGTCATTCCTGGAAGAAATTGGCTTCTTGTGTTTGTACCTTGTGCTGTTGAGCAGGTCATTCCAATGCACTCCCCATCTGGTCCTAGTGTGTATCATTAAATATGGCCTCGAAGCTAAGATTTTGCCTTGTGATTCAATAGTGTATATGGATCCAGTGTTGGTCATGGACATACAATCTGAACATGCTGTATGAACACATTATAAGATCTTGGGAGAAAGTACGTCCTTATACTTGATGAAGGATGAAACTGGAAAAGCTAATAATAGTTGATGAACGTAATAAACAGGATTTTCAGTTGTCAGTTAGCAATTCACAGCATTATCTATCCCTTGATAATGCTGTCAAGTATGTAATAAAATAGTCAAAATCCTTGCCGTCCTTCGGTATATATCAGTTTTATCAAGGAAAACAAATATATTGCACCAGAAAACAAAAGCATCCGCCATAAATGAGGACCCAGAGAAAGTCAATGGACTTGCCAATCTGTACACTTGGGTGATGGTTCTGAACTTTGGTATGAACCGGTTTATTAGCGACAATGGACTAATAAGAGTGATGGAAAGCGGCCAAAAATTAGGGCGTGTTTGCTGTTCATTTCAATTTCTGCTTTCGTTTCAGTTGTCTTCCTATCTATCCACAAACAATTCTTATTCGTTTACCATTTCCAAGGTTAATTTTGGCTTCAGAATACATACTCTCCAGCATGGTAAACTCTCCAGTTTGATAAACTCTCAGATGGTAAATGCAATGGGGACCTTAGTAGTAACGAGGCCCATTTGACTGTGGCTATCGTTTATGTTTATGGTTCCTGCCTTATTCTTAACCAACATCAGGCATGATAACTAAAAAATTACGAGCAAGGTAATATTGTTATTATTTAGTTGATGCCTATATGCATCTGTATCACGTTTATAACTGCGATGGCACAAGATTAATCCTGATTATGGTTATTCTGTGCTCCATCCATCCCAATATTTGAGTCCCTATTCAAGGTTATCTTGTCCGTATGTCTAGATTCGCAGTCTATCCACCAACTTCATGCTTGGATGGAGTTCTGGTGAACAAGCTCACCAAAGAATGAAATGAAAGAATTCCTTGCCAAAATGAAAATAATCAACTAGCTTTCTTCCCTTTCTTGGATCTCCTTATGCTTCTGTCATTCCTCGGGTAGAAAATGCTAATGAGCAGCTTTGGCCATGATGAACACCCTAAGTTCACCTGAAAAGATAGAAAATCAATCTTGAAGAACAGAATGCAGTAAATGATCCTCCCAGTTGTCTCCCTATCCTTTTTAATCTTTGCAACGACAAAATAATCAAGAATTCATTGGCTAATGAGCTTCCTAACTACATGTAGCGTGAGGTCACAGAACTGTTTGTGGCTAAAAAATGATACATGAAGATCCTATCCTACAGAATGCACATTGTGCTCATGTACTCATATGCTTCTTTTGCAGTTAACGCTTATCCTCTAAAGAAGCATCAAATCTGATGTTCTTATGATGAACCAGATTCTAATTCCATTCTTGGTATTACCAACTAGCATATGAAAGTAAGTCCCAAAATGAAGGAAGTAATCTTACACTAGCATATAAAATCAGTTTTACTTTTCAATTTCTTTAGGAAAAAGAAATCCTCTGAAAACCACAAAAAAATTGAAGAGAGATTTATAGGACCAATTGTTAAAGTTGTCAGTTAAGTTGTTAACAATTTCACACAGTCTACTTTCAAGAAAGGGAGGGAGCAAAAGATAAGATTACCACAAGCATATGTAGTTTTCTGATCATTGAACTTACAGTATCTGATCTGGTGCTCTGATCTAAAGCCTTTAACTTCAGTTTGGAACCATTTGCTTCTCTTTTCTTATTCTCTGGATCCAATTCCACCCAAGTATGAGAACCAATGCCAGTTGAAACTGATTTGTTCAGCTTCACTTCTGAACCTAGGCTTTTCCAGTTCTCACTCTCTTGCCTGGCGTGAGATGGATTAACAACCATACTCCCATTGACAAACGTAGTATTCACGTGGCATGTTGTTTGCTTCCCCTCAACCGCGTTCATCTGATCATGTGTACTACTTCCCTCACTCTTCTGAGTAGCCACTTGATCATCTTTTTCTAGAAGCGACTTTTGAAAGTCTATCGAAAAGCAGGCATCACTAGATTGATAACTTGGAAAAGCGGAAGAAAGTGGGGTTGATTGATCTGGCAATACATGTTGGCCTTGAAAACTCTCTCGGTTAATGCTGCCATCTATGCCTTTCATTCCTCTGGTAAGTAACTCCATTAATTCGTGGCGCTTGTTCGACGAGTCCATTGTCCTATCAATGTCAGGAGGTTGAAGCAACCGTGCTCCTTTGTTGGTGATGACACATGAAACATGTGCATCAAATTCGCATAAGCCACAATGATAAAGCCATCCATTATAGCTGGAGAGTTTACACAAGTCACATTGGAATTCATATGGTAATGAATATTCCAATAAGAGTTTGTGATGGTGGGATGGAGTTCTAACTGATAGAGGCAAGGCTGAGCATAAGGTATGGTAGTAATCACCACATATCAAACAGCTGTAGAAGAAGCCTGTAACTTGGTCCCCACAAGCCTTACACTTAATCGAGACTTTAGTAGATTGAGTTTGAGGAACAGCTTGGAGTATCAAATCGTGGTCAGGGTCAACTGGGTGTTGGACCTTTCTGGGCATTTCGTAACACACTCGATGAAGGAAAAATGGGCATGTTTTGCACTTGTAGTAGTACATGCCTGGCAACATACTGAGTTTGCAGCCAGAGCAGATGGTGTTTTCCTCTGGAGGTGATTTTGTACATACTAGCGTATGTTGATGGCTAAAATGGTGACAGTGAAGCTCCATTTTTGGTTCCTCCACCTGCTAACCCTTTGGACTCACAAGCCACAAGAATTGACTATTTGAAAGAGAAAAAGATTGGCTTCTATGTGCAGAGTCATGCCAAATTAAGCTTGCGATTACATGATTGATAAGCTAGTTGTCATACTCTAAATTGTTGAACGAGAACACCAAGAAAAAAGATGCTTCAGCATATATGCCAACTCAAATACTGATTACGTTTCGTCTTGTCCATGCTTCTTTTATTCTCTTCCTTAAAGATTTGACGCCTAATTTTGTGCTAAATTACAAGGATGAGTAACAATGACTATTGAGAGTTCAGACTCTTGGAGGATCTGATCAAGCTGGCCCTGTGTCTTTTCTCCAACTTTATCTTCTTCTGTTGATACACTTTCATTCTTGTTACGAGGTTCTCTAATGCCCAGATGGCTCTTGCTAATCAGCATTTAGCATTGGTGTCATCTCTATCTATCAATCCATGCCAGAATCGGCTAGCATGAGAAGCATAAACGAGAGGTCACGCGTTTCCAAATACATGATTCTGCAATACCTTTGACTATACCAATCACCAAGGAATTTCGGTCCCTACATAGTGTTTCTACATTTTAGTAACCATGAAGTCAGTAAGGATCATGTCAAGATGAGAAAATACATATACTAAGTTTGCTGTGAAGCACTCTTATTTCTCGTTTTGGTGGTGGTGGTGGGTTGGCAAATTTGATAGAGAGTACACGATCTTACTCTGATTAGCCCTTATTAACCGATAACACTACCCTTTTGCCTATATGGCAATATAGTGGGCCGCTGTACTAATACTGATTTACGGTCTGCTATGCAATTTAGTCAACAAGAGCTAACTACACCAGCTTCGCAACTTGAGATTAGCCTTGTTATAGAAATGACTAGCGGCGTGCAATCGTGCACATTGACATGCAATGGTTTGCAGGTGCTACCACAATGGTAAGAACTCCACATATAGTCTTTTCCTCTTGAAATACAGTTTAAAATGACCCAAATAGTGCACCTATGAAAGGTAGTTGCATGTGTGTGCGTGCGTGCAAGGGTGCGTGCGCGCGCGCTCGTGAGAGAGAGAGAGAGAGAGAGAGAGAGAGCTGATGTTAGCCTCTTAGGATTTCCAAGTCAACTCCCTCCCTCTCTGGTTTTCCTCTTCGTGTAAATCCTCAAATTTGTGCACATGCATGAAGAATAAATACAGCCACTCTTGTCCACTGTCCATCTCTTATTTTTAGGTCAATATACCAAGTAATCGTTAAACTAGATTCTCATAAGCGTCTAGAGTTGACTTTTGTTTAATTTCATCCCCACTTGCCTACTGGGAAACAAGAAGCAGGCTAACCATTGATCCAAAAGCTGTACCTTTGACTAGGTTCATTGTGTAGTAGGCCAGCTATATATATCCTTCAGCTTCACCTCTAAAATTGGTAGGAAGGGTGAGAGAGAAGAAATGGAGTACAAGCATTTTAGCCACCAGCACAACCTAAACATCCACCAAATGCAGCAAGGTCAACAACTTCGTTGCTCAGGTTGCGAATCCTTCTGCTACGGTTCTGTATACGCTTGCTGGCAGTGCACCTTCTTCCTACATTCACATTGTGGGAACGCAACTCGCTACATGAAACATCCGTCTCATCCATCTCACCCGCTGATCCTCATCCCACAGCCAACTTACTGCAGTGGTTCTTTCCTTTGCAATGCGTGTGGCCAAAGTGGCAGCACGTTTTCCTACTGTTGTGCGTTATGTGAAGTCGATCTTCATGTCCATTGCGCTTTCTTACCTCCAGAGGTAAGTCACAAAGTGCATCCACACGAACTTAGCCTCACTTACAGTGGGCTAGAAAAGAAGGGCGCCCCACAGTTTTGTAAGATATGCAGTAAATCGTTGGAATCTAAGCATTGGACCTATGGCTGCACTAAATGTGATTTAGGCATGCACACCTTTTGTGCCACCACCGAGGTGAAGCCAGGGTTGTATCAAATGGAGGATCCCGCCGATGGTGCAACCCCGGAGGGTTATCCAGCGCTGCAGCAGGATGTTTTTGAAGCCAAGGAGGATCAAATAGAGGTGGAATTATCTGAAGAGGCACTGGTTCAATTATATAAGCTTCAGCTTCAAATGCAGATGGCTGAACAAGTCGCACAAGTCATGGCATCGATGAATCTCAGTTAATCGTATCAATCTGAGAGCCATGGTGATGAAGAACTTTTTCAGCCTAGCGGTAACAACTTTGGCGACTGTGTTCGTGTGTCACAAAAATAGAAAATGAAAACAAGTTCAAGTCCTGATTCTATTCTATAAGAATATAACCAGAGAAAAATGATGGGTCCTATTGAACGACTCAAAATGTTCTCTGAGTTGAGGGAGATTCAAGCATGTATCATCCAGTTTGTTAATTCTTATACAGTCCATTGTTCAGGACTTGTCATGGCAGGAGATAAGACACTAAGCACATATGAAGTGTGAACAAAACAATGTACATGATATGTCAAACTTGAACATGGGCCAAAAGCAACTTGCTGGTTGCTAGCTACCCTGACTATTTCAAAGGGAATCAAGTTTTTACAATCTTAAGATGCAAGGACAAGATAATTTGTTTTAAAACATGAACATGTAAATTGACAACATGAAGACCAACTTGATCACTAGTTACTTACATGCTTCTTAACCATATAGCCACCCTGCAAAAACAACTTGCCTTCTCTTACGTGTATATCGTCGCCTGCAGGAAGTTTTCTTTCCCCTTGAGCTTCAATGTTTCAACACTTCTCTTTCATAACACAAGACTATCTGCAGGTGCACAGAATGACAGATAGCATTCATCCACAAGCATCAACTGACATTCACAGAAAAGCCAGATTTTGATGGCGACGAAGA
Organism: Escallonia herrerae; assembly: GCA_033070095.1. Taxonomy (NCBI): domain Eukaryota; kingdom Viridiplantae; phylum Streptophyta; class Magnoliopsida; order Escalloniales; family Escalloniaceae; genus Escallonia; species Escallonia herrerae. The sequence continues at coordinate 343,726 of JAVXUP010000327.1, forward strand.
TGCCTGCATTAGGTGAGAAGAACCAATAACAGTTACAGCCATTCAATTGCACCCAATGCAATTACTTTCTATTGCATGAATCAACTGCAGAACAAGCAATGCAGATACTACATCCTTTGCACCCCAAGCATCCAGTTGGCCTCCTAAGAAGCCCTCAACTTAATATCTTGTTGCATCTGCTATGTGTGTAACCGAAGAACAACATGGAGCTTCACCTCCGTATGCTAAGATTGCATGTGGTTTTACCGCCCATATCAGATGTGCTTCACTACCCAATTCCATAGAACACAAGAAGCCCCAGCACCCGCTAGTCCTCGCGCCAGTGCCAGCTCTTATCGTGTGATGCATGTTTCACGGAACGTAAAGGCATGTGGCATGCCAACAGGATTGTGCTCCGGTGAGAACTGTGAACCACCAGCACACCAGAAACAGGAAATTGGTACAAAATATATCTATCTAACACTCCAACTAAGTAAGACCAAACATATCAGATTTTCCAACTGATAAGAACTGTGTCTACAATTTGTTCTATATTTTTCTTTGACAAACAGAGTACTGTTACCACAATTTTTGTTCTCTCTCCTGGTAAATTTCAAGTCATTTTTTAGATCCACCAAATACTGACTAAGACATAAATAAGAATTAGAAATTTAATTACTAACAGAATAACAAAAGGGCAGTTTCGTTATGGTGTTATACTAGCCACCTAGGCCTGTTCAGAACTTCCAGTTCCAATCAGAGCATATAGATCCGGAAATGGATTGAATGTAAACCATCTCAATTTACCAGTCCAGTTATCAACAATTCTCCATCAAAATCTGATTCTTTAGGCTGTGATGTATCACTTTGATCTACTCTTATACGATATTTTACTCTAATGGGATACCCTTGGATGTCTTGCTGTGCTAGGTGCTCATAACATGTACTGGACAACATGTTCAGTGTTGCAAGTTCCTCACAAGTGGCCTCCTTCCTAAGAATCTCTTTCTTTATCCACCATGTTCTCTTGTATTTTGAAGGAGTAAATTTTGTGCAAAATTAGTACGGACTTAAAGAACTAAAAGACGCTTGATGGAATTATCTTTACTAGTTATTGCGTGTTGTGGATGAAATCAGGAACTTGATGAATAGACCTGCACAGTACAAACAACACCGGTTACTCACCGGAAGTTTTTCCAATAGGGAATTTCCTATTCTAAAGTCAGAAAATGTATGGAGAGAATCTAGTGTGTTCTCAAATTGTGTCACTTACCCCTTTTTCATTCCCGCACCTTCTTTTTATAGAGTTCTCATCAGTAGGTCAATTATTTCCCCTTAATGAGGGGGTTACCCAAGTGATCTAGGAGGTTACTACCATTTAGTGGGTAGCTAATGTTGTTTAGGGGAGGTTACTGCCATAATGAGAAAGTGAGGAAGTGAGAGAGTGGTTAAATGCCACTTCGCACTTCTTCGTGAATTGTGTGACAGTTTTGATGTTCCCAGGTGCCGACACATGTCGTCATCTCGTGTGTGGTATTTTTTATCCATATCACTAGTTTTGATCTCGTACGTTGCACACGAGAGCAACAACTATCACAATACGTATTGAGAGATCTCGTATTTATATACCTAATAGGAATTATAAAATTGGTAGTGATAATAAGATAATTAAAAATTTATTTTTACCTTTTTAAAGGAGTTTTCCTACCAATTTTTATCGTAAAAAATAAACTTGAATAATAATTGTCAGTCTTTAGTGACAAATGAAGATGAAAAATAGTGTATGAAATAATAAAAATACTCTCTCCTCATTAATAGCAATTGCAGTGATAATAATAACAATAAGAACCCATGTTTTGAGATTATATTACTCAACACGACCAAGAAAAGAGTAACTGTATATAATATATAATCAAAAAAATGGGAGCGTAAACTATATGTAAAACTGGTAATGAAATAAAAAGAAGGAGATTATGGTAGTTTAAGAGAAAAACTGATGACTATTCTGTTTTCTTAAATAATAAAAAAAAATTAAGATTAAAAAAGAATATATATATAAAGAATTGCCTTTGTCAAAATCTACGAATTAATAGAATTGTAAATATATAAATATCAAGACCACAGAGAAAACAGTAATAGAACATAATAAATGATTGAAAAAAATAAGAGCGTAAACAATATATGAAACTTGTAATGAAATAAAAGGAAGGTGATTATGATAGTTTAAGAGAAAAACTGATGGAGAATATTGTGTTATCTAAACAATAAAAAAAATTAATATTAAAAAGGAATATATAGATAATTACTTTTGTCAAAATTTAGAAATTAAGGAAATTGTAAGGATACAAATAAAATATTTGAGTGAGCATGTTGACATAGAAGAGAGAGAAATGTAAAATATATATAATTGATTAAAATTCAAATGGAAAGAAGGAATTCAAATCATATTGAGAGAGAGAGAGAGAGAGAGAGAGTCCAAATCATTATTACAAAAATAAGTAAACTTAAAATATTTTAAAATAGGAAAGTCCATATGACGAATTAAGAGAGTGTCCAAGTAAGCGATGACTGAACATCATTATCTCAGTTTCGGCTTTCATATATATATATATATATATATATATATGGAGCTGATCCGTTGATAGCGCTAGCAAAATGGGATATTTTGCTAGCGCGATCTGACCGTCCATCCTGAAAGATGGACGGTCCAGATCGCGCCTTTTTCCAAAACTGATCCCCGTCCGCCATACTGTCTCGCGGACGGGAGTTTTACCTTTTTGCCCTCCTCCCATGTCCGCGAGACTGTCTCGCGGACGCCTTTCTGTTCCTGACATGTGTCAGGAAAAAGGCGTCCGCCATACTGTATGGCGGACGATCTCTAGGCTGACACATGTCAGGACCTGTCCTCTCGGTCGCCTATAAAGTCTCGGGCGTGAGCCCCGAGAACTGTCCCCTTGGTATCTGTATGGCGTCAACAGTGTCCGCTTTGTGGGAAATCTCCAATGTAGCGGACGGCGTCCCTTCGTCAACTATCTCCTGCTATAAATATTTAATCAGATCGGGGTTATATATATTATTATTGTAGCGGACGGCGTCCCCTCTCTCGAAAACATCTAACCCAAGCCGCTACCCCATCTACGGCGACCCACATCTCCGGTCACCCACATCTCCGCCGACACCACCGTCCTCCCCTCAACGCCGATCTCGATGGCTTCTGGATCGGAGACCACCTACGCCTACGATTATATTGGCAACTTGCACCTGGTAGGCAAACACTTTTTCAAAGTCATGATGCCGGGATTTGAGCATGAACTTGTAGGCTATCCCTCTTTCTCTTTCTCTGTATTTTCGTGTGTTAAAAGTTTGATCTTTTGTTTTTCTTAACCAAAACTAACCTATTTTTTGTATTTTGTGTTTGGTAGGACATACCGGAAGCATTTACCAATCAATTTACAACAATTCATGATAGTGCAAGATTATATAGCCGCAAGGGGGCATGGCAGGTTGAAATCAAGCTGAAGCCCGGCCGATCCCAAAAAAAGGAATTCGCAGAGGGTTGGAACGTCTTCGTGCGCCAGCATGGCCTCGAACTCGGGGACTTTGTAGTGTTCGAACACCTTGGGTGGTGGGATTTTCAAGTTGTAATCTTTGATCGGAGCGCTTGTGAAAAGCTTTCGTACCCCATTTGTGAACCATAGTTTATTATAATAAAAAAAATTTTGTTCTTGTTTATTATGTTTTCAAATTTTTTCTTGCTTAATTGTGCCTTTTTTTGTTGCCTTGATATATTGAGATCGTTGATTACGAATCGTACATTATTTTTTGGAAAAATTGAGATTGTTGATTCCGTCGCTAAAACAAGTCTTCGGGCGTCAGTTTATTAAAATAGCATTAACCTACTATGTCGCTAAAACAAGTCTTCGGGGCCAATTTATTTCAATTTATTAAAAACTGCATTACGGGCGCCAATTTATTACATTACGCTACATTGTATAGCTCTCTATATATATAGCGGATATAAGGCCCTCCGCTTAGGCCGGGGTTCGGGAAGGTCGGGAACTAAATGTCTGGTCCGTGCCAACCATTTTCTGCGGTAAGTATATCCGCGATACTATATAGCGGACAGTCTGGTCCGTGCCAACCATTTTCTGCGGTATGTATATCCGCGATACTATATAGCGGACAGTCTATCAGCGTCTGCGTGGCCATCCGTTACATAGTATAGCGGACGTAGAAACAACAACCAAAAGAAAAAACTAAGTGTTGGAGAGGTGGAACTAAGTGTAGAAAAAACTAAGTGTTGGACTTAAGTGTTGGAGAGGTGGAACTTAAGTGTAGAGAAAAAACCAAAAGAAAAAACTAAGTGTTGGAGAGGTGGAACTAAGTGTAGAAAAAACTAAGTGTTGGACTAAGTGTTGGAGAGGTGGAACTTAAGTGTAGAGAAAAAACTGGTATTCTGCGGGGCCGTCCGCTACATAGTATAGCGGACGTAGAGAAAACTACCAAAACAATCAAAAGTCTATCGTCCGCGATACTATATAGCGGACAAGGAACAGACTAATGTCATCCGCGATACTATATAGCGGACGGAAAATATATACAGCAAATATATATATTCAAACCCAAAAGAAAGTCCTATAACTTCTACACTCTTCTCCGTTCTTCCTACTCACAAATATTCCCAGCGGCGTTGGCAAGCAGATCTGCGCAATTTCTTCATAAGAGCAGCTTTAATACCCCCTAATAGATCACGTAAGTTCACAAAATCAATCCTTTACATGTTTCTAATCTATAGTTGTGATCAATATTGCGTTTTATGCGTGGTTTTGATTATGCATTGAGCATGTGCTAGCGATGATGAGGATTTATATATGTATGTATTTGTTCATGTGCTAGCGTTTGTAAAATCCGATTCCATAGTTTCAGTTGCAAAAAATGGAATTTATCCCTGGACCAGAAGATCCATCCGTGTTATACGACCAAGCCAACCATATCAGTACGCTCATATGGGATGGTGGAGTAAGATACATTATTTATCAACTTTCTTATTATTACGAACGTTGTTTTACCGTTCATTTTGCTTAAATTGTATTTATTAATAATTCGTAGGAAAGAGAACTTCTCACCACCGTAGAAGTATCTCGCGAGTTCACGAGATGGAAATTGAACAAGTCCCAGAAAAGAATACTGCGTGGAATTGGGTTTGGGATTTTCACGCATGGGCAGATCTTTCAACAGCTTGACCGGGCCTTGATAGGTGCCCTTGTTGAGAGGTGGAGAAGTGAAACGAATACGTTTCACTTCCCGCTCGGAGAGATGACGATTACCCTAGAAGATGTAGGGTTCATCTTGGGGTTGCCGGTGACGGGGCGGCCGGTAATTGCTCCTCCGTCAAACGCAACGAATAAGAGAACAGCGCGAGACTTCTTCACTTCGATACCCCAGGATCAATTTAGCACTGGTGGTATAAAGTTGAAGTGGTTGGTAGATACCTACGGGGTTTTGCCGGAAAACTATACGGGCCGTGAGCTTGTGGTGTACACAAAGGCCTTCCTCTTGTGGGTGATGGGGGCAATTTTATTCCCAACGACGTCGAAGAACACGGTCAGCGTGAAATATTTACCGTTGTTGGGTAACCTGTCGGAGGTTGGGGATTATGCCTGGGGTGCAGCGGTTCTTTCGTATCTGTACCGAGCATTGCACAAGGCAACGAGGCCCAACTCCAAAGCCATATGTGCATGTCTCTCGCTATTGCAGGTATATCATATAAATCATGTCTTCGTTATTGTGTTTTATTTTTGTTGAATCGACGATATAAATATAATTTTTTGATGTTCTCAGGTGTGGTCTTATGAACACCTTGCTCCCGGTGCACCAACGCGTAGGGATGGAACCGATAAAGTCTGGCCTCGGTTGTGTGCTTGGGAGTACAGCCGGAGGGCTAGCCACTACAAGAGGAGAGTCGATCCCCATCACAACATTACGTACTATCGAGGGGAGTTCGACCGTCTATCTCCGGGCCAAATGCGTTGGGCACCGTACATACGTTTGGCGCGACGGGTGGGAGAGTCGTTCGTCTTCACGCTCTCCGGGTTGCAGCGCACACCCCTGATCCATTTCGAGGTCGCAGAGTGGCAGCTGCCCGACCGAGCAATGCGCCATTTTGAGTTGGAGCAGGGTTTGCCAGTCGATGCCCCGGATATGAGGGTTAACAGGAACCCACCGGATGTCGGAGTGTTTGGCACCGCCAATGCGTACGAATTGTGCGCGGCCGAAATAGAGCTTTGGACTTCTTGGCAGGACACACTGGCGGCCATCGTCTCGGAGCCAGACCCCGTTATCAGCATCGATCAGTACGATGAGTGGTACTACCGCATCACGCGGAGGAGAGTAGCCCCTGTAAACTTTGAACGTGGGGAGAGGTATGCGCCTAGGGGTCAGATCGATGAGCGTATGGCATACAATCTCGTAAGTTGCCCAACAAGTCTGACTTGAACCAAATTAGTTGAATATAAATGTCTGATTGAAGTTACTTAATTTTTTATCTCTTTGGATGTAGGTTAATGCCTCGCTTGCATTCTTCCAGAAGTTGAGTGAGCGGAGGGATCTGGTGAGCGCAATGGGCGAGGATCTTTGCCAACAGGCTGCGACATTGGCTTTAGGCTGCGGGAATTTTTTGCGCCAAGCATCGGGCCAGTCTTCGGGAGTCAGCCCGGGAATGGGTTATACGGGCGTCAGCCAGGGATACGGTGATCCCTCTGGACAGGCTTCAGGGGTGAGTCAGGGAGTTGGTGGTACCTCTGAAGCGGGGATGGGACAGGCTCAAGCGTCGTGGGGCGATTACAGCGGCCCCTCCTTCAATTTGTTCCCGGAACCCCTCTCTCAAGTCACGCAAGACTGTCCTTTCGGAAACTACGGTTTCTCCGAGGCACTGCCCATTGTCCCGTGGGCGGGACCAGTTGGCGGCCCCGGAGGGGAATATCAGCCGGCCGAAGAAGGAATTGGAGGCCAATATCCCCCGATCGACCCCCGAGGGCAATATCCGAAAGGGCATCCAGCCAGGCCCCTAAAGCCGCATAAATGCGATCTAATCCGAGCCCGTTATTTTAGCGGGGCCCCCCAAGACGGAGCGTCGTATGACATGGATCACCCCGAGGGCTTGGATTACAATGCCTCTTGGACAGAGATCGCCTCGCTGGCGCCGGGAGCTTGGTTAGACAGCGGTGTCATCTCGCACTACGTGCAAATTCTGAGGCGAAGGTGTCGGGAGCATCCAAACATCGGTCCGCGCGTGTTTATCTTGGATGCTTTTTTTCATCAGCTCCTAGTACAAGAGTGGCACGACTGGGGCAATGCAAGGAAGGGGAGAACCATGGCCCAGTGGGAACCGTCCCCTAACCTACAAGCATATCTTGCTAGGGATAGTCCAGTGAGCGCAAGTGTTGCCGACGTGTTTCTAATCCCCTTTTTAGGGAATGCCCACTGGTACTTGGTTTGCTACGAACCATTACAGAGCACGGTTTCAGTCGTCGACAGTCTCTACGATGATACCGACGTGATGCCTGTGATTGATATGTACCGAGGCATAGGCCAGTTGGATGCCATGGTAAGATCCTGTTTCCTTCTTGTTGTAACTTGCATATTATAAAACTGATTAATCTTATTTTGCTAGCTATGTTTAATGCTTATTATGGTTCTCGCAGAATCTTTTTGCTGCCCTGGTCAATGGTAGGCGTCGGGAGAAGGTATCGCGCAGGCCGGTCCTCATTTTCCGATTGAAGAGGAGTAGGCCCAAGCAACATAATTCCTCGGACTGCGGCGTCTTCCTCTGCATGTACATGGATTACATTTGCCGGTCTGAGAGCCTCAAGAAGACTGTCTGGAGCGAAGAATGCATACAAGACTTTAGGTATAGGATTGCTTGGCAAATTATAAATGGCCGGCCTAGAGCTATTAGGTTTATTGTAAATCCGTGTAAGGAACATCATTCCCGCGAGAGATGATGTTCCCCAATTCACATTGTAACGTTACAACACTTTTTTTAAAAAAATTTATTGAATGCGATTGATTTTATTGACCGATATGATTTAACGGTGGGAAACCAAGTGTTGGATATCTGTCTGTTGGATATCTGTCTATCTGCAGGGCAAGTGTTCAAAAAATAACCAAGTGTGAAATAATCAGTGTTTCTGCGGGGCCGTCCGCTACATAGTATAGCGGACGCAGAGAAGTAAACCAAAACAAAAAAAAACTAAGTGTTGTAGAAGGGGTATTCTGCGGGGCCGTCCGCTACATAGTATAGCGGACGCAGAGAAGTAAACCAAAACAAAAAAAAACTAAGTGTTGTAGGGGGGGTATTCTGCGGGGCCGTCCGCTACATAGTATAGCGGACGCAGAGAAGTAAACCAAAACAAAAAAAAAACTAAGTGTTGTAGGGGGGTATTCTGCGGGGCCGTCCGCTACATAGTATAGCGGACGCAGAGAAGTAAACCAAAACAAAAAAAAACTAAGTGTTGTAGGGGGGTATTCTGCGGGGCCGTCCGCTACATAGTATAGCGGACGTAGAGAAGTAAACCAAAAAGAAAAGCCAAACTAAGTGTTGTAGGGGGGTATTCTTTAATACCTTAGGTTTCTAATGTTGTGCTGCGCAGTGTAGCGGACAGTGTAAGAAATCACGTATAAAAAAATGATTGTAAAGGTTATTACAAACGAGTCATTACTAAAATATTATTACAAAATGTCCGACACTTTTGATGGCTCATAAAAGATTATTACAAAATATTCAGTACACTAAAGTTCCACTGCAGCTTGTTCGTCCTCATCCTCGGCATCATCTTCTTCCCCGTCTTGCAAAGGCACTGGACTTATCCCCAGTGCCTTGTAATGGTTCCGCTTGTCGTGGTCTGTCATTTTGTTGCACAATGCACACCTTCTTAGCTTTTTTGGTTGAGTTGCCGTCTCAATAGAGCTTTTCATCCGCGTAGATCTCTTGCGGCCTTTCGTTTGCGATATAATTGGATCCGAAGGCCGGATATCATTGTCGGCTCCCTCCCCCGGCTCGTCATCTTCTGATCCCGTCGTAGGCTCGGTGTCAACCGCATTGCTGACTGAAGCTGCTTCCAATTGGTCGACGATGGGCTCTTGCTGCTGAGCTACCTCGAGGAGATGTTTATATCCGACCATTGTAGCAGCACCCTTTACGGACAAACGGGTGAACATCGTCACCAGATGATTATACCGCAACGTCTCTGATTCTTCAAAGTCAGTATACGGGTGCTCCGGAAAGGAAATGGTACCGTGCAACCTGTTTGCACCTTTCGTCCAACGTGGCAGGACGTATTTATCGGGGATTGTCCTGATATTCTTCTGTGTGAAAAACCGCAGAATGTGTCTACACAGGATGCCATGGAACTCAAACTTCTTACAAACACATGTCACCGAGTCCGTCAATGTGTCGTGGGTCACCGTATAAATTCTGCGCAGCTTCTCAGGGACGAGGTCATTCACGAGCGAATAAACCTTGTACTCACGCGACGACTTTTCTGCCACCTTATATATACTGTATCGGCCCGATTTTTGCAGCTCTACTTGGTATAGCAGGAAGATCTCCTTCGTATAGACTTTGGCACCGTTCAGCTCCAGCGGGGTCTCAAGCAACCTTCTCCTTTGCTTGTACGTGGTTGCAAAGTCTGCAGCCCTTTCTTTCACGAACAACGACGCAACCGCTTTTTGTGCTGATGTGACGAAACTCTTCAAATTGGTAGCTGTACCCACATAACTATCGAACGTGGCATTCATAGATTCACTCCTGCCCGTCGTTTTCATGCCCGCAGAAAAATGACTTCTCGTGTAAACGCCAATCCATTGCTCTTTGAGCCCGTACAAGTGCTGGAGCCACTCGTTGTCTTGCAATGAGTAATCCCGAACAAGCTTTTCCCACCTCTCCTCGAATTCCTCAATCGTTAATGACTTGAGGACGCATTTGTCAAAATCCTGTTTAAAGTCTGGATACTTTGCGTACATGTGATGCAGACGTTCCGGGTATTTGTTGCTTATGTGCCAAGTGCACAAGTTGTGTCGAGTATCTGGGAAGACGGTAGCAATAGCCTTCTTCATTGCCAAATCTTGATCGGTGATGATAACAGTCGGTGCTTTGAAGTTCATTGCTTCCAGCCACACCCTAAACAACCATTCAAAAGAACTCTCGCTCTCGTCCCTTAACAAGGCGAACCCGAACAGGATGGAGTGATAATGATGATTGACGCCCGTGAAAGGAGCGAACGGCATCGAGTACTTGTTGGTACGGTATGTGGTGTCGAAAGTCACGACATCCCCAAAATGCTTATAAGCTAGCCTCGAACGACCGTCGACCCAAAAAATTGTGCTAACTCGATGCTCGTCGTCAAGTTTATAGTCGAAGGTAAACTGCGGGTCCTCCATCTGCATCCGTTTCAATAGGCTCATTGTCGCTTGCGCATCATTGAGGTCATACGCGGCTCGTCTATGGGTTCGGACCGCGTTACGAACGTCTGTCGTGTTAAAGTTTAAATTTTGAATTCCCCCAGCCTGTTCAGCAAGAACATTAATCATGTCGGTAGGTCCTAGCCGCGCATCGCTCATTGTGTGAATTAGGCTCCTCGCGACCTTACCCATCTTCTTGTGTTGATGCATCTGACTCACCTTAGAAGGGGTTACTAACGGGTGATTGTGTGCCAGTTCCAGGCTGGTAATAAGCCAATGATCTTGTTTGGCTTTATAGCTTACGAACATCTTGACCTGGCAATTCGTGCGCGCAAAGCAATCCCGTCTTCTCCGCGCATACCCTATTTCGTCATCATCACTGTCATCGTTGCCTACGCGTGTCTCATTTTGCACTGGGTTTCTGCCCCTATGACACTCGTATAAGCGAGAGCATATCCTTTTCGATACGCTGCTTGTTCTTGTAGTTTTTATTCTAATGCCAAAACCAACCCTCAATGAATAAGCTCGAAAACATTCTCCAGCTTCTTCCAACGTTTGAAAGGTTCGTCCTAGATACGGATCACTAGCATCTACGGGGGTGCTGGAGCTCGACACGAAATCAGACATTGTGAAAAAGACCTATGTAGAAATAGAATACGCTTATTATCTCAAAATTATCTTGACGATTAGACCGATTTAGGATACCATATACATAATCTCAAAAGTGTCTCCTATTTTGCTAATTATATATTTACTGAACATAACAAATTAAAATTACTAAGATAAACGGTAGCAAGATCACAAACTTTACCTTGCTTGAGTGATGCTTGAACCAAGTGTGTTACTCCAAGAAGCTTGAAGGGGGCTGAAAATGGAAGCAAGTGAATCTGAAAGCCCGCAAAAATTTTGCTGAAAGAGCCAAGAATTAGGGAGACTTTCTAGGCGACCAACGGGACAGTTCTCGGGGCTCACGCCCGAGACTTTATAGGCGACCGAGAGGACAGGTCCTGACATGTGTCAGCCTAGAGATCGTCCGCCATACAGTATGGCGGACGCCTTTTTCCTGACACATGTCAGGAACAGAAAGGCGTCCGCGAGACAGTCTCGCGGACATGGGAGGAGGGCAAAAAGGTAAAACTCCCGTCCGCGAGACAGTATGGCGGACGGGGATCAGTTTTGGAAAAAGGCGCGATCTGGACCGTCCATCTTTCAGGATGGACGGTCAGATCGCGCTAGCAAAATACCCATTTTGCTAGCGCTATCAACGGATCAGCTCCCATATATATATATATATATATATATATATATATATATATATATATATATATATATATATTAGATTTGCCCCCCAGTCCATGTTCTTTTTCGAGGAAGAATGTGGAATAGAGAACAATATTTTAGCATCGAATTAATGTTCCGTGTTGGAGATTTTTAGCCGAAGTGATATTTCTTGTTTGATGGGAAGTTTCCCTTTAGCAAAGGATTTGTCCATTCAGCTTGGCTGGGTAGAAGCCATTATGGAGTTCGTCTACTCGGCCTATCTTACTCGGCCAATAGAAGCCATTATGAAGTTCGTCTACTCGGCTTGGCACTCCATAGGGCTCGTATACTCAGCTTGGCCAAGTGGAGGCCATTATGGAGTTCTTCTACTCGACTTTAGCCGCGTAGAGATTTTTATGGGGCTCGTCTGTTCTGCTTGGCCGAGTAAAGACTGTCAGGGAGTTAATCTACTCGACCAGATGAGTAGAGGCACGAATCTCATGCACCCATTTGCTTGGCTTTGGCGAGCAGAGGCTAAGATCAAAAGAGCTCATCTACTCGGCCAAACGAGTAGAGGCACGAGTCTTATGCACTCGTCTGCTCGGCTTTGGCGAGCAGAGGTTGACCAAAAAAGCTCGTCTACTCGGCTAAACGAGTAGAGGCACGGGTCTCATGTGCTCGTCTGCTCGGCTTTGGCGAGCAGAGGCTAAGACCAAAGAAGCTCGTCTACTCGGCCAAGGGAATAGAGGCATGGGTTTCATGGCTCGTTTGCTTGGCTTTGGCGAGCAGAGGCTAAGATCAAAGGAGCTTGTCTGCTCGGCTTTAGCAAGCATAGTAGAGGCATGGGTCTCATGCGCTAGTCTGTTCGGCTTTAGTGAGCAGAGGCTAAGACCAAAAGAGCTCGTCTACTCGGCCAAGCGAGCAGAGGCACGGGTCTCATGCGCTCGTCTGCTCGGCTTTGGCAAGTAGAGGCTAAGATCAAATGAGCTTGTCTACTCAGCTAAGTGAGCAGAGACACTGGTCTCATGCCCTCGTCGGCTTGGCTTTGACAAGCAGAGGCTAAGACCAAAGAAGTTATGGTCAAGGGGTACAAGGGTAAATTTGCCCCCCAGTTATTCTGTTGGATGTTTGTCACGTGTTTTGTGTATCCTAATGGTAACAAAATCTTGTCTGTTGGATCCCTTTGTTGTCTCTTTATAAGAGAGAGTTCTTCTCATTCTTTCAGTTCATTTCTCTTCTCAAGTGAGAGCTTTGAGAGAGTTACAATTTTGGGGGTTCGCTTAAAGAAAGTTTCTAAGTTCTTAAGAGTTGTAAAACCATCTTTTCAAGTAAGCTCCAAATCTCTTTCATCTTTCTTTTGAATCTCTTGCTTTCGATCTAGAATTATGTCTAGCCAAGATAATGAACATGTTTCTAAGTTTAGTGATAATGTTCGGAGCACTAGGGTAGAGCCAACCTTTGACCCTTTGTTTTTTAGAAGTTGGTATTCCTTTGGTACCTTTTCAAGTGTCCAGGGGGATTTTTGCAAAGGAAGTATTGACGGAGAAAAAGAAAGCTCAGTCTCCCAAGCCTTTCGACGCCCATACCCTCAGAAGTAGGTTGAGTAGCTATGATCTAAAGCTTCTAAAGAAGCACTGTGAAATTCTGCCGAATATAAAACTTAGACTACTTGACGAAGGGGAGTCGGCTAACATGACGACAATAGACGAGATTGCAGTTTATTTAGATATGTTCAACAACGGCTTTAGGGTCCCCTGACATCCTTTTTTTATCAAGTTGTTGAATGCATATGGTCTTGCACTCGGCCAATTCTCGCCTCATGCTTGGCGTTTCATATCTTTTTTTGTCTATGAATGCCATAGGCTTGGACTAAGACCTAGGGTAAGAGTATTCAGATGGTTCTTTACCATTTGCTCGATAACTCGGCAAGTGGGTTGGTATTTTTTGAGTCTGCACTCAAAGGCTAAGGCCAACCTCTTTCCACACCCACCTTCGTCTAACCATAATTGGAAAGAGAAGTTTTTGTTTGTCAAACTTCCTAAGTCTTAGGAGCGAGGTTTGTAACATATGGCTTGGTGAATGCAATATTAGGACTTGTAAGGCATTAAAAGAGAATAATTTGTCGGAGACTGACCTTGAACATATCGAAAAGCTCATAGGAGCAGAACCCCTAGAATCCAAATTCCTCTAAGTAATTATAACGCCCCCAGAATTCCGGAGCTCCGCCGCCCCGAACTCCCGGGTCGTTAACCTACCGGATCACATCACACCTGTCAAACCTGACTTCAGGATATTACAGTAATGCTCAGCATCACGAGTGCAGAATCATCTTTCCTCTTAAGCCTCAGGACTTGGACGAGGAAGAAGTGGGCGAGAATGATCCTAGTAAATGTCCTTACAAATTCTTGTGTTTGCCTTGTTTTCATGGTGATCTTATTTCTTATCCATCGTGCAGAAATCATGTTGTCTAGAGCGCAAGGAGACCCCCCCCCCTTCAATGCTTAGGGGGTTTTAAGGGACATAATCCCTGACGAGTTGGTGTCCATTCATGACATGGAAGAAGAGGTCCAAGACTTAGACTTTGGGGCTCTAGTTTCAGAGTCTCAGCTAAAGAAGGCTAGAGCAGAGGGGACTTTGTTCTTGGTTTGGCCTCCAAGGATAAGGCGAAAAAGGCACCCAAGAAATAAAAGATGCCAAGTAGAGTGGAACTTCTTCCTCTACCCAATCTGATATGCCTCATCATCTAAGTTAGAGTTTGTATATTGAAGAATCCGTCTTCAAGAGTCCTCACACGGCATGGGATTTTCTAGCCATGCAATCATCCCTATGGATCGTATGCCACTGTCTGGTTATGGTGTTAACTAGATAGCCAGTGGGATAGTTCAGTTAATGTCTTAAGTAGGCTTTGGAAATTTGAGTAGTACTTATGTCATCTCTCTCGTTCTAAGTCATTCTTTTGCAGGCCTTGGCAAAGGTGGCAAATTGGGGCTGCGAAATTGATCACCACAGATAAGGTGCTGGATGAGGAGAAGAAGAAGGTTGTTGTTGAAAATAATTTTTGTAGGGAAGCCGAGAAGAAAGGGGAAGTTCTGAGTAAGAAGGGAGAGCATCTGGAGCGATCTAATGCTGATTTGATTACTCGAGTAGATCATTTGGAGGTCTAAAAGTCGTAAGTTGCTCTCCATGCCATGCAAGAGTTTAAGAAGTCATAGAGCTCTACTAAACAGCGATACCGTGACTCAAAGAGAGCACTTATCTGGGGTTATAATGAGTGTAAGACTGACGTCTTAAAAGATCATCCTGATCTTGACCTGATTGTCTACGAGCACAAGTTTGCTCGAGAGATCGCTGCAGATGAGATTGCTCAGTGCGAGAAGGCTGAAGCAATGAGGGCTGCCATGACGTCTTCACAACAAGCTCGCTCTCAATGGCTCACTAGTCCATCTGGTAGTTTAAGAGCTTCTGGAGTAGCTTCTGGGATAGTCATGAGGTCGTAGCAGTCAGAGGCACCAGGGGAGACAGCTGAATAAGATAGACTTATTTTAGGGTTGAGTCTTTTTTGCATGGCCTTAAAGCCCACCTATGTAACTTTTGCAACAATAATGGCCTTGAAGCCCACCTATTTAACTTTCACTACATTAATGGAAGAAAGGCTTTATTTTGCAAAGATTTTTATTCATGTCAAAGGTATTTACAATGCTAGGCCATGTAAGGCTGAAGAGTAAATAAGATAAAACTAAAGACTAATCCTAAGATGAACGCGAGTATGAGCAAGATGTTTGGAGTGGGAATGGGATGGCCCCTAACCTTAGTCTTGCTCATGAATAGTAACATCTTAGATTGGTCGCGTTCCATGTTCGAGGAATTGCCTTGCCATCCAACTGTTCCAAGTGGTAGGATACCGGACCTCCTAACTTAGTCAACCTATAGGGGCCTTCCCAATTGGGCGTCAACTTCCAAATGGCCTCTCATGGGGTAGAAGTTTCCATGCGGCAGAGGACAAGGTCGCCAACATGGAAAGCACAAGGGCGAACCTGCAGATCATAAAATTTGGCCACTCGGTGCTGGTAGGTGGCGAGATGAATCGCAGCCTGCTCACGCTGTTCGTCAAGAAGGTCTAAGTTGGCTCGAAAGGCTTCATCATTCTTGACAGGGTCATATGTTATCAGCCAAAAGGATGGTAAGCCAACTTCAATAGGAATGAGTGCCTCTGTCCCAAATGCCAAGTTGAAGGGAGTTTTGCCCGTGGGGTTCTTCATCGTCGTATGGTATCCTAAAGAATCTTAGGTAGTTTGTCTACCTAGAATCCTTTTGCTCCATCTAGCTTTTTCTTGATTCCTTATAGAAGGGTGCGACTGGTAACTTCTATTTGCCCCTTCGTCTGCAGATGCGAAACTAAAGTGAAGCGTTGTTCAATGGATAGGCTGGCACAAAATGTGCAAAAGGTGGGATTATCAAACTGCTTCCCGTTGTCAGTGACGAACATGCATGGGATGCCAAATCGACAGACAACAGCACACCAAAAGAAATCTTCACATTTTTTCTCTGTGATTGTGGCAAAAGCTTTTGCTCTACCCATTCAGTGAAGTAATCGATTGTCACGATTACGAATTTGCGTTGAGCAGAAGCTGGGGGGAAGGGGTCTAAGGTGTCCATTCCTCACATTGCGAAAGGTATTGGATTAGGTGCTTGTCTGGGAATTGTTGAAAAGCGTTGGAATGCGTCACACCACTTTATGTAATCCAAGGCATCATGTTGCATAGTCAGCCAGTAATATCCTTTACAGATGACCTTGTGGGCTAACGCTCGTACCCCCATATTGGCCACAATTGCCCTCATG
Organism: Escallonia herrerae; assembly: GCA_033070095.1. Classification (NCBI taxonomy): domain Eukaryota; kingdom Viridiplantae; phylum Streptophyta; class Magnoliopsida; order Escalloniales; family Escalloniaceae; genus Escallonia; species Escallonia herrerae. Next base: position 360,266 of record JAVXUP010000327.1, read on the forward strand.
GACGTTTTGGAAGGCGTAATTTGCTTTAGATGGCGTGAGACACTGAAGGTAGGGGATGTAAAGGAACGCATTCATTGGACCTCCTGCCTTTTGAACAGATTCCTTACTTTAAAGAATGGCTGATAGCTTGGATAATAAAACCCATATGCATACATCATCCCAAACATTTCACCTAGATCCTGTTAATCAGTATTATTTGGTGTATATGGTTGCATCGCAACGACTGTATATTCTACTCTCATTCTTTTTCTCACAGATAAATAATAATCCAAGACCAACATTTAGAAACCTCAATTATTAATGCTTTCCGTTCCTCTAATTTCTCTCGCATATCAAGAGCGTGATACCCCTTTCAGGCATCTGCAAACACTCCTTCCAATCAAGCTTCACCCTGAGATCCTCTCTGATTGCCACATTCCTCCTAGCACAAGGCCTCTACCTCATCATATGCATGTTGCGACAAGTTGGCATGACATGCAAACACTCTCTTAACTGGTATGGGATGTATTGTGACCACTTCTGATTGGACATTGTATGGGGTGCTTCAGTTTTCTGGGCTCTGCTTCTACTAATTTCCTTACACATGCTCTTTCTATACTGCATGGCCGTTGCTTGGCCTAGGCCAACCATCTCTCTATTATTTACCTCCACACAAATAATATGTCCCTCTTATCACAGATGTCTGGAGTTGAGGAGCTTTGGAACGAGGTGAAGCCACTAATATATGATATATGCTCCTTTTTAAAGAGTGCAGTGTTACTCTCGGAGATCCAAATTTAGTTCGAGATGCCAAATTGTTTGCTCAACAGACAGTTACAGTAAACCTTTTCACCAACTAGGAGTGATCATCGCTTTCATGAAGCTTATGGGAGGATCACCCGGTGGATGCCAGCTGTACTTTCATAATAGTTATTTCTAGGAGCTATTCTCTCCTTTTTTTTTGTAGTGCTTATGCCCTCGTGTCTTTTGTATTTTAGCATGGCCATTTTTGGCTCTACAATCTATTGTATTCTTTTCTTTTGATAAATGCAATTCTGATTCCATATCAGGAAAGAAAAAAAGGAGGTTGTAATAAGGACGTCTACAAGTTAGGAGGAATACCCTCCCAAATTATCTGTGAGTTAATGAAGGATTGTAAAAGAAGGAAAAAAAATATTTTAAATGTCTCAAAGTTTCAATGATATTTTTGCTGGTTAATAATGATTCAATTTTATTTTACCTCACAAAATCATGCAATTAAATACAATCTCATTTTGAAGTGACTCTTCAATTTCTTGGTTATCTTAAAGCTTTCCTTTCCCCAACGCAGAGATCTAAAAAAGCACACCCGAACATTTAGGGGCTGTACGTTTACGTTTTTCAATTTTTATTTTTGTAATGACGATGAAAAAGATGCTTTTTTCGTGTATGTTTACGTTTTTTCGATTCCGTTTTAGATAAAATTTTCAAATAGTATCAAAAAAGCTGAAAACACCCACATTTTTCCTTGAACTGTATTCTCCTTGTCAGAATATCACCTCTTCTCCCTCATATTTACCATGCTGTTTCAACAAACACTCACCAAACTAGACCACCCATTTCACTGGGTCTACCTAGAAATGGAAATACTGGGGTCCATTAATGAATTGGTTCAAAAAAAAGTTGGTGAAAACGAAAACGAAAATGAAAATGATAAACGTATAAAAAAAATTAAAAAAGTAGATACGGAAAAAAAAAAATACACAGTACGATTTTAGAACTGAATACTAAATTCTGAAACAAAAAAAAGTATAGAATACTCACGCAGCGTACATGCCTAATTTCTCTCAGAAATCTACAATCAGAAAGTCCATCAAAAAACAGGGGCAGAAAGCGGATAAAAGAAGAGCTGCAACAGTTTCCAAGGTGAACCCTTTCTTCTTCTCCTTCTTCTCGAACAAAGCCCTAACTTTGTTTTGAAGATTAATTTTAGGCCTGAAACTCCCGAATTGATTTCTGGGTATGCGAAAGCTTCTTCATTTTACCTCTGTATCTTGGATCAGTTTCCAAGCGGGTAACCATAGATTCTTTGAGCCACTCTTTTGGTTTTATAACTACGAAGGAAAGTTTACCCACGTTCTTTAGCCTACGTTGTTGTCCTATTAACACGAAAATTGCAATGCCATTGTAATGTTAATGGTGATGGGTATTCTTCAAATGTCAGCTTTAGTGTCGAATAATTCTTGAAACCGTGTCTATACAGGCCGATCTTACATCTGTATGCACGATATTTTTGTTATTGATTGTTAACTAAGGTATTCCAGCAATGAAGAGTTGTCTTTTTGGTATCTCAGAGAATTGCTTGAACGCCAACTTTGTGTTGTTTAATATGGGGGTGTCCTTTTAGCTTAGTGCACGAAAATGGAATAAGCTGGCCATATATGTAACGCTTCAGGATTGGGCAAGAAAGCTGGAATGTTGTACTGATCAACAGCTCGAAAATAACACCAACGCTTTGGTGTGTTCTGGGTTACTTGTGTGGATAAATCCTATGTTATAGAGTATACAATGGATACATCCTACGTTATAGAGTATGCAACTATAATCATAGGAATCAATTTCTAGTCGCATAGCTTGACAATAAATCTATAAAGCTTCCGCTTAAGTTCCTTACTTTAAAAATGCCAAACAACCTATGAGACTTCTTTCTAGTGGATATTTGCAAATAGTTGGGCTGTTATACCAGAACTGCGACCCTGCCTTTTGATTGGGACGAGGAGATACGCGGTGGCCATGTTGAACCGATTGGTAGAACACTTTTGTGATCCTCATTTGCTTCTTTTCTTGACCGAAACATACAGGATCCACAAGCTTGTGGATCCGCGGATAAGAGCGGTGAATAATAGAAAAACTAACCCCCTGAAGCTAGCTTAATCCCACAAATCCGAAGGAATTTAAACATGTCGAAGGCTCAATGTTGTATCTTGCCACTCTCTTTACATCAATAGTAGTGTTATTCTAATCATAGCAACCTTAAACTTATTCTATAATTACTGTGGTTCTATGGCGGAAGTTGATGAAACAATGTGCATTACCCCCCGTGATTGCTGATACGAAGCAAACACGAACTACATCCTTTTGAAGATTTTTAATTAGAGAACAGGTGACAAGTAGACTGGGGTAGAGTAGCACCTTAAATGGCGGTGTTAGGCTTTTATCATATTGAAACATGCTGGGTTAGAGTTCAGTTTCTAAGGTTTTTGATTCAGAAGTTAGGGTTAGGGTTCAGGGAAAGACGGGAGATATCATAGCTGGCTTAAGGTGTTCAGGGTGCTCTGGAAAGTACTGAACAGCTCTTTGGTTTCTTTTGTGTAGGAAATGTTTGTGCCCAGTAAATTATGATCAGCTTTGAAGATGCTTTCTTCGTTAACAGAGCTTTTGACTAAAGTTCTTGCAATTTCAAATTGGTCCCCCCATTTTTTTGGGCAAACAATTGCTATTCTAAGCCAGTGAGTTTTTTTTTTTTTAATGTGTTATCCATCTGCCACACTAATACTTTCTGAAGATGTAAGATTGGCCAGAAAGACCAGATCTCAGCGGTAGAGAAACGCCATGGTAAGTTGTAAGTCATTGGTTCAAATCCAACAAGGGGCTTCGGCCTTTTTAGACAACTGCAGCTGTAGTAAATAGAGATGTTTTGAATAGTGATAAAAAATTAACCAACTCTGCAGTATAGCATCGGCAGAATTGACCTTTGGAGAGGAGACTTCATCTCTTACACTTCCAACTCTATGGAAATGAAGCAGCTATTGTTAAGCTCAATTTTTTAGGCTAAGAACCAAAGTGGGTTTGTACATTTTCTTTTCTGCACAAATTCGAGCACAAAAAATGAAGGCTACAATTCATTCTAAGGTCAGCTTAAGATTGGCAACAAACGTGAGAAAGAAGGGCCTTCACAGCTCAGTCTGAAATGCCCTATCTGACCTGAATCCCTAGCAAGTCTTGAAGCATTAGACAAGACAGTATTAAGCAGAATAAGCGAATAGGTGACAAATGCATCACCTTGAAGGGTGCTAGTTACTATTTGGCATAACCAGTAAACCTAATTAGACCCCAAAGAGTTGTCTTTCTTTATAACATACCTTTTTAAATGTCCTTCTTGTAAGCTCTAATCAGGACATATTTCTTCTTGTACCCTCTGCTCTGCATTGTTAATGGCTGATTCTAATAGCATAGAGATAAACAAATGATGAAAATGCCAGTTTCAAGTTTGACATTAGAATATTTTCCTTATACAACAATGAGCTTAAGTTTCAGCTTATAATACGGGAAATCTGATTTCATTAGCGAAGGAAAAGACTAAGTGCTGTCTGTGGTGACTCTTCCCCCATTTCTTTGGGGTGGAAGGGACAACTGCTGATTCTAAATCTTGATTTTGATCACTAGTTATTTTGTAGGCATTCTCCAGAATAGAAGTGATGTAATCACATTTTGTTCCTGTTGCTTTTACAGGTTGCTGACAAAGATGACTCCTGTTTGCCCTTTTGTCAAAGCTGCTCGGCCTGATGATGCATCTTCGAGAAAACCCAGTGAAAACCAAAATAAACAGCAAACAGGGCACGAGAGCAAGGCTAAACAAGAGTCTGGGGATTCGGCCAGCATTTCTCCTAAATGCCCCTTTGGATATGATTCTCAAACTTTTAAGCTTGGCCCTTTCAGCTGCATGATATGCCAAGCACTACTTTTTAAATGTAGCAAATGTTTACCTTGTTCCCATGTATTTTGCAAGTAAGTCTAAATTGGCAGATATGTCTTTTGTTTTACCTTTTTGTTTTTTTTTTTTAAATTTCTTTTTCTTAATTAACATTAAAATTCTGAATGTACATAAACGCAGGCTCAGACCACGTTTGGATATACTTTTTTTTGTATGAATATTCAGTTACAGAACTAATTTGAGGAGGAATAGCAGATTTGTATCTAGACGCATCATTTCCTGTTTTCACTTCTGCTGATAATGTGGTACTTTCTAAATTATCAGAGCCTGTATATCGCGCTTTAAGGATTGCCCTTTATGTGGCGCTGACATTGAGAAGACTGAAGCGGACCCAAATCTACAGGATGTAGTTGATCGCTTTATTGACGGTCATGCAAGGATAAAGAGGTCTCAAGTTGATACAGACCAAAAGGAAGTAGCAGGTGAGAAGAAAACAGTTATATACGAGGATGTTTCCCTTGAGAGAGGTGCTTTTTTGGTGCAACAAGCAATGAGGGTAGGTTTTGTTGGAATATTCCCATCCTTTGTTCATACCATTTGTACGTACTTTTTGTGCTGATGATCTTGTTATTTATTGTTTTTGTTTTCGTGTCCACTTGGTTGTTGAAAGCTGTATTCATCTTATAGGCATACTTAGTTGCTGTCTTCTTAATGTGTAGGCATTCCGTGCTAATAACATAGAAAGTGCCAAGTCAAGACTTAGTCTATGCGCAGAAGACATTCGTGAACAGATAGAAAGAATGGGGAACACATCGGAATTGTGCTCACAGCTTGGAGCAGTTCTGGGTATGCTCGGCGATTGCTGGTCTGTGCTATCTCTCATTTTTCTTTATGCATTTGATAGATAGATTTCTTCTTTTGCTATATACTTTTGAGGGGGTCACATTATGGTCAAGTTGATAGATTGAACATATCATGAATTTTTTGGTTCATTTGAGATGAATCCTATGCTGCCTATAAAGAGTTGGGAATGAGGACTACGATTAGCGTTTACAGTTTAGGGGTTTGTAGCTCCTGAACTTATGGTAGCAAATGAGTATTCTTATCGGCTATCTTATTTTTGGCCTACCCCTATCTCTCGTGCCCCATCACCCTGGCATTAAGGTGCAAGGTAACGGTTACTCAAAGCATAATGTAATGTATATTGCAGTCGAGCATTGGGAGATGCTGGTTCTGCTGTCAATTATTTTGAAGAGAGCGTCAATTTCCTTGAGAAAGTCTCAACAGATGATTTGGAGGTACATTCTTTATCACGACATAAACAAAGGCCCATGACCTATATGCCTACATGGCATTATGATAGGCACTTCTTGGTGTTTTAAACCATGCCTGTGGAACACTTGCAGATCAAGCATACTCTCTCCATTTCGCTTAATAAAATCGGTGATCTTAAATACTATGATGGGGACCTGCAAGCTGCAAGATCATACTATTCCCAGGGTTTAAATGTTCGTCGCAATGCTATCAAGCATCATTCCTCTGTTCCTTCTCAGGTCAGTATCCTTATTTTTGTAATTGTGTTCTTTTCCATATGAGATAGTGCGTAATCACCTTAACTACGCTAGAAAAGAATACCTTGAACCCGAAGCTTTTTCCTCTGTTCCTTCTCAGGTCAGTATCCTTATTTTTGTAATTGTGTTCCTTCCCTTATGAGATAGTGCGTTATCACCTTAACTACGCTAGAAAAGAATACCTTATGTGAACACTTCAGTAAGCAACCCGAAGCTTTCTTCTTGGTCCTATACGCTAGTTCTTGTTTGAGGTGAAAAATGAAATAACACCTTGAAATATTAATTACTACGCACATTGAAGAAGCATGGACACTGCTCAATGGACAAGGTTTTGTAGCCGACACAGACTGCAACACAGAAACGCCTTGGACTCTGCGGCTTTACATTGTCCCTACTTTTTATCAATTTTTAGTAAAATTTCGGGCTCGTATGGACAAGGCCGACACAACATACGACACGAATATGCTTCCCTAGACATGGTAGATCTGGATCAGTTGGACCACAATCTCAGCCTATGAAGTTTGAATGCTTGACTTCTCAGCTTCTTGGGCGTTGATTCTCGAATAAGGTAGATTAGGTATTGTAATCATTCAGTTCTGGTGAGGTAAAAATTTAAATTTCGCAATTCTTTCCATAAACTGTCATGTCTTCACATTGACCTTAGAAGTTTAACATATTTGTAAATTAGATTCCAAATCTTTACCAGTTCATTGAACTAAACCCTTCAGTGATAGCTTTTGTCATTATTAAATTGATTCGAATAATGATGAAAAGTACATATTTTTTCATACCTAAGAATTTACATGTATTAAAACTAATCAACCAGTTTTTGGGTCTCCTGCAGTGTCCGAAATCTTGATTTTTGATGCATGCGGGGTCAGGTGTCGGTGTTGGCGTCTGCATTGGACACAGTCTCGGTGTCCGTGTTACTTAAGACTCCCATCTACATCCAAGGGTTCAGTGCCCAAAAGTTTCGTCTTTTATATTTGCTAAATAAAAGAAAATATCTCCATCAAAGTCTTGTAAATCATTTGTCACGATTACCATTGTGTAGCCCAGCGGATAACAAATGTGAGCAAGAGCTATTTTCCTGATCCATAGTCCAGGATTTTTTCAACAACTTGATCTAATGCTGCATCCATGCAGCAAAAACACAATCCTGTACTTGTGCAGTATCAATCCATACTCGACAAACATTCCACAATTACTTTCTATCCACGATGTTGATTTGACCTGAAAATTTCCAATTATTGTGAAGATGTTTGCACTTCAGTGGTTGCACGCAAGTTTCTGATACTAAGATATTCTGTTAATTGGGTTGCTTCTGATTATGTATCTATAAGCTACACTGCTAAAACTTCCTTTCTTTGTGATTTGTGTATAATATTGCTCAACTTATTCAAATTCCCTGTTTAGATTATTTTTCTTTGTAGTTGGACCTTGGCACTCACTCTCATACAATCATGGCCAAAACTAGGGCTACAGAGAGTGATGATGGAGAGAAAATGGGCTGGGATTCTAACAAGAACGTAGCTACCAAATTGACAGACATTGTTGTCAGCATATGTCATGAATTTAGCGATTTCAGCCCCCAATATAAAGCTCGACTATGATTATTTGTTTTTTGTTCTTCTTAGTGGAAGTGCTAATTCTTTCAGTTGCTTATCTAATTATTACCTGTGATTCCAGATACTAGATGTGGCTGTTTCTCTTGCAAAAGTTGCTGATGTGGATAAAAACCTTGGAAATGAGGATGTTGCATTAGATGGATTTGAAAAAGGCATGAAATTATTGGAAGGTTTGAAGTTAAATTCTGAAGAAGTTGGTCTTGAACAACGGGTAAGATCTCTTCTGCTGGACTGAATATTATGTCTCATGTCGATGTAAGTGTTAACACTTGGTTTCTCTATCAGCGTCTTTCAGTGCTGGAGTTCTTCAACAGTCAGCTTCCCAAGAAAGAACATGATTGATCTTCGTGAGCTCACATTTTTTCCGATATACAGAAATTGGTTAAATAAAATCAAATCACCGCTCTTTCTGTATCTTTTTAGCTTGTGCATGTCGGTCACGAGTTTAGCATAGTGCAGTCAATAACTGTCTACGTGTACATGGCTTATGGTAAGTGATATGTAGTAGCTTCTACAATTTTGTAACACATGTTACTTCTGGCTGTGTCATAACTGCTAAATCATGCATGCTGGTGTAAATACAGTGACCAAGCACTGATTTACTGTAATACAGAGACTGTCGTGTCAGAAATAATAGAACAGCTATTGATACTTCTTTATATATTGAAGATACTACCTATACAGCTATGCATACATGTACATTAGCTATGACATGATCAATTGAAAGTGAACTGCTTTTGAGATATTCATTCTGTGTACGAAGAAGCAGCTGTACTGTGCAGTTGTCTATCTTTTCTTCCTTATAAAGCTTTGTATGCTAGGAAAATCACCTTAGCTTACATCATTAATTCAAGGTCTAGCCATTTTCCCTGCAAATTTATATTATTCAACATGTTGGATTGTTGGGAAAATATATAGATAGATTCAAATGCAACTTGAGTAGACCTCTCACTCTATGGTGATCCTATCTAAAGCAGAGTATCAGGACAATTCCATTGAAGCCTTTTTTGAGTTCGTAGGTATCTCTTCGCGTGATTGCTGAGATGAGATTGTATACTAGCTTTATCGGTAACGATACTAGTGCAAGGAAGGATCTGGCCAGGGAGGCTATTAAAGCCCTTTATCAGCACCAAGGCTATGTCTATTGGGAGTGTAAACGAGATATTAGGATGAAAGTGCGACTGCTTCAACCTTGGCCAGCATATGAAAGTACCCCACAGCACTGTTAAAGGTTTTTTTTTTACAGCAAACTATGCCATTACAGAAAAATGGTACTCGGGGTAAAACTTTGCACCTCTTTTTTTGTCTTTGGGTCACATCTGGACCAAATTCGTCGGTCTGAGTGTTAAACTTCCTTTCAATTCGCATGTTTTCTGGAAGAATGAAGTGAATAGTAAGCCACTGACAAGCTACGGGAAGTAGATAGTACAGTTACTAATCTTGGTGAGAACTCGTGTGGCTTTCACCTCTCTTACTAATCAAATTCTTGTGTAATTTGGCTTACCCATTGGACATCGGTCCAATGCTTTGGGACACTACGTAGACATATATGAGGATTGCATTCTGTGTATACTAGCTCTGGTGAACTATGACTGCAAAGGTTGCACTTGCATTGATTTCTGGTTCCGTGCATATCTTTTGAAGCTTGAGACGTGGCCGTGTATGTTATCGGCAGCTATGCAGGTGCCCCAAAGTTCACATTTGAACACCATGCATTTGGGAGAATTCAACAAGCGTGAAAGGGCTGGTCGCAATCACGACAATGGTAGAGCCAAAGCCTGGGATTCATCTTCATCAGACAGTAACACATCTCCCTGTAAAACTCATGACGATGGTTTGGGGAAGGGAGATGCAACAAGGAAAGTGGGTGTGGACCTTATTTGTGCCTACCCGTACATGGAAACATAGCATAAAAGGTTTCCAGATACAAATCATAATGATCCATACATGATCCATGGCTTGTAGTCGCTACATGCATTTTGCAATCGGCTCCACCTTTACTCAGAACAAGGGGATGCTGGTAGATTTAGCAGAGGTCGTATTTGGAAGGAGGGAGAGCGGGTTGTCACTGCACTCAGGACATTCTGATGCAGATACGGTCTGTCATACCTAATTGAGGTCAACATGCCATTTTCCCAAGTTCCTGGGCAATGTTAAAGTCTGTGCAAAGTTCAACGCATTAGACTGTGGCATTACAGGCCGAGTCAGTTGTATGGTCCAACACACTTACATTTTTCATGTGCTCACTTGCGTTAGGCATCCACACAGTAAGTCCGTGACATGGTGATTAGGGTGGCTTGGGTGTTGTACTTCATTGGGTTGGGTGCACATTGTATGGAGAAGAAATCACAGCAATTTTGGCTTCATCCGTAATACAAATCGGTCATTGGTTGGGTGCATCCGTTACACACCAGTATGGCACTCATGGATTATTGTTTTTTGCTTGTACATCACAAAGGATGAATGGATGGGCGTGACTTGCACGAGCAAAGCTCTATTGCGCTCTTCGTCTCTCCAATGGGGGAGGAAGAAGCGTGCTATGGGTGCAACAAGCCAGTTGCACTAAGAAGCCCATTTTTCAATAGACAAAATTTGAAATGCCTATTAAGATGTGAATTATTCCTCACACGTCAAAAATATTTTCTATAATATTTGTATTGAGCTTTGTTCACGTCATCCACTTTTACCTTTATAAAATACTTTCAACGCTCGACTGGCGGATGTGATTTTGGTGGTCATGGAACTACCATTGTGATGACGTACATCTGGAAAAAACGGTTTCGTAGTAGTCATCTTATTCTTATTGTTAACTAAAAATAATTGACGGCAAAACAAAAAAAAAACTTTAATTTGACTTTGATTTTTCAATTAGGCCATCAAATCTACCATACTCTAAATTCGGATTCAGAAATAATTTACACGAAGAGAATGATGTTAGGCACCTCATCTTATCCTAGAACGTTCTCTACTTATTTTATAGATATTTAATAATTTTTAACCAAAGCACGACTAAACAAACTTAATTTTGCTTTGAATTTAATAGTAGGGGTGAAGTAACTTACGTACCCGATGTGATAGATAGAGATCAAATTCACGTAGTTTTGACTTCAGGGGAGGCGTCCAAAACTTTAGTATGTTCTTTTAAAAAATATATAAATTCTATCAACCCATCGAATTAAATGCTCGAAAATTGATCTTTTGATTCTTTCATAGACCAAAAGTAGATCGTGGCAAGGGATATAAAATCTAATTAGAAGAAAGAAGAAAAGACTTATCTTTGATCTTAATTGCCTGATTTCATAGTGTAAAGATCAATCTAGTCCTAAAAACCAAAAAACAGAGATTCTAGCCCACTAAGGAATGTCGTTTTGGCTCAGAAGATGATCTCTTATAGATTTCGCTTCTTTGCAAAGTTGTAGCTATTGGAAAAAATACACAATCTAAGCTTTTAAATTGCCTAAATTGGATATTGTATGAGCAATTTAGAGCTGTTTGAAGTTCAGATATGTGCTAGATGCAGAATTCGGAATTTAGGGTTTTTGGAGGCTAACTTTCCTCCCCCTAGAATGAATGTTAAGATCTCCATTTATAGCTTTGAAATCCTTGGAGGCTAAGGAAACCACTTTGGGTTCAAAAGGGATCCAAACTCCTACAAATAGTTAATCCCGAGGGTCCTAAGACGGACCTGAGGCAAAGTTTACCGGCCGGTTTAACAATAGCTTTTGTTTTGGATGCGAGTGTACTGGCCGGTACACTTGATGCAGGGGCTGTCCGGCAGGACTGCATACACAGGCTAATGTAGAGAGCTTGGTTCTCCCTCTGAAGTCTGATAGATCTGTCTTGATGTCATCTTTATTGTCAAACATAAGCCTCTGTGTGTGTGTGTGTTTCCCCTAAACCGTCAGCACTTGATGCAGATGGCAGGAGTCGTTATTAACTGATCTTGTGATTCAGGTTAGGTAGAATTTCGATGCCCAACAACTGGAGGTGTAGAGCCACATGCTAGATAGCATTCACAAAGGCGAGTCCTCTGAGGTAAACTAGTGCATTTGCAGTCTTTTGGGAATGAGATTGCAGGATATGAAACTTCGCATGGCTTTATAAGGTCTTCGCAGGCACCATCTTCAAACACATCCCTTGTTCGATGGGGACAGTAGCATGGCTTCTCCCCAAATACACAGGCATAAGGATGTCACTCACACAAGCACATGCATCTTGAAAAATGTAAGGGCATGATGATAATCACACTATTAATTTGGACTGGCCACTCCTATTCCTGTTTATTGGCATCAACAGTTGACACTGTTTAACCTGTAGTGACCAAGTGGAGTGCACTAGTTCAAATAAAGAGGTGAGTTATCAAGAGTGTGTGTGTGTGTCTCTCTCTCTCTCTCTCTCTCTCTCTCTATATATATATATATATATATATATATATATATATATATATATATATATATATATATACACATATTGGCACCGCATAACATACGAGGCTAACATTACAAGTCCTTGGAAGGGCTGAAGTCCAAAAATAAATACGAATCTCTTTAAAAGTTTCAAAAGTAAGAAAACAGGTTAGCTCAGCGCATTTTGGTGGTTAAAAATGTACCGGCCTGCATTCTTGTTCTTGTGCCAAATGGCAAATAATGTGTCGCACCAATGGGTCCAATAAAACCCTTCACTGTTTCGCAAAACAAGTTGATGGTTTTGTGAAATCACTCAGTTTGGTCATTCAGTAATAATTTTTGGTCATTTAGCAGTAAAGTTTTTATCACTAAGAGCAACAATAGCTAATATTGTATGGTGCATTTTAAACCATCGAAGAGCACAATACATCACTCCTTTGTGAAAAGTTGAAGTTGGTGTACCTATAGAAGCCTCAAGCAAGCACACTAAAATAATTGAACCTATAATGAATGGCAATCCAAATTGCTTCTTCATTTCAATCTCTCGGAGTTACACAGTAAGAAAAAATACTTTCTAACTGCTTGATGTTGTAAGAGACTCTCTAGAGAGCTTATATAGCACGTAAAAGTTACACCATAGATTATGGCAATCGGTTGCAATCTGTATTTATGTTAGAGTAATATGTCGTGATTATGGCAATGTTATTAACAGTAATTTAGTCAAAGGATTCTCCTAAAGCTGTCCTTTTTTGCCAGTATAAATGTTCTTTTTCTTACCAAAATACAATCGGAGACACTTTTATGCTGTAACACCTCTGCAGTAATTAAAGCAGAGGATATGATGAGCAAAGCAGAGCAAGTAACGCGACCGGATGATGGCATCCCTTCAAACTTGTATATTAAGGGTTGTGAAATTGTTGAGGCATACTTGTGAGTTGAGCGTTCTACTTTTTAATAAGAAAAGGGGCCAATAATTGCACACCACTTTACACCATTGGCTTGACTTTACTTTTGTCACGAAAAGACTCATCCGCGACACCTTATCATGATTTATGGTGACATATTCTAGACCTACAGCGGATAGAAGTGGAGGTTAAGCGAAAGGTAATGTTTGTGGATGCTTTGATTTTGAGTATTAGTGCCTCAGCTGCATTATACTGCTGAAATACTCAAGCTACATTTTTGCTAGAAAGCTTGAGAAGCCATGGAAAAGAACACCCCCCCTCCCACACACACACACACACACACAAAAACGATTAAACCTGATGCAGATAGCAGGAGTCATCATTATCAACAAACCATGTTACATAGGAGTTGGAGGCTCAACACCTGGAGGTGTAAAGCCGCATACAACGTAGCATTCACAAAGGCGACTCTCCTGAGGTAAATTAGTGCATTTGCAGTCTCTCGGCATTGAGCTTGCAGGATATGCAACAACGCAGGCCATTACAAGGTCTTTGCATGAACCGTGGAACACATCCTTGGTACGATGAGGACAATAATATGGTTCTTGCCCTGTTACACAAGCACCTAAAAAGTAAGGAGAGATTACTTTGGCCTACGTCACTCTAAATTATTCTTAATGACGGTTATAATTTAGTGTTTAAAAACTTTTGGCTGCTACCTGAATTGTAAGATCTTCCTCCAAGCCACCATATAGCGACAATCAATGGTCGTAATGTTTTTAGTGATTTTTCTGCAAACACTTTCAAGTTAAAGTAGCTAGAAATATATAGCGACCATTAATTGTTGCTATATGGAGGGTTGGAAGAAAATTTGTTCAACCCAGACAGCATCCAAGATTTTTTACTGCTTAACCTGCGATGACCAACAGGAGTATGCTAGTTCAAATAAAGAGTGAGATCATTAGTTATCAAAACATCTACGTCTACAACTAAGCATATATTAAGACCGCGTAGCATGTGAGGCTTCCCTTAGTGTACTTCGACAAGTATGTATATATTTCTTTAAAGGTTTCAAAACTAGAAAAGACAATAGCTCGACATATTTCGTGGTGGTTTGAAATGAACCATGCATTCGTCTTCTTATGCGGTCAATGAAACCGTCAATTGCATTGCAATACATTGTTAGTTTTTTGTAAAAACACTACGTATAATCGTTGATAACAATTTTTCTGCCACTTAGCAGTAAATTTTGATTATTTTGTACTCGAAAACAGCAAAAAGTTTATGATTTGCAACTCCACCGAATTGCACCATGACTCCTTGGTAAAAAGCTGAAGCTGGTGTACCTGTAGAGGACTCGAGTAAGCTCAGTAGAAGAATTCCGTACATAAGGACTGGGAATGCATGTCGCTTCTTCATTTTAACCTGTGAGAATTACAAGCAAATATTATCTAGCTGCTTGTTGGAAAAGACTCTCCAGAGACTTTATAAAGCGCTTAAAAGTTGTACTACAGATTATGGTAATCAGTTGCAATCAATGTCTATGTTACTGTTATCGGTCATCATAATTGCAATCGGTTTCTATTTTTGTTTCTATTAGTACTTTATTTCACGGATTCTCTTAAATTTTTATTTGAGTGTGATCCCAAGACACTGCCGTGGCCCAAAAAGAAAGAGAATCTATAATTAAAAAGAAAAAAACTTAATTGCAACATGACAAAAATAATATAGTGTAACAAACGGATTATCTCTAAAGGTGGGCCATCTCAGTAGAGACTTTACAAGGCATAGTGAGCTTTTTAAAGACCAGGTATGTTCTCATTTTATTATAGAAACAAAATAATATCAAAGCAAATATATAGAAAAAAAAAACTTAATCGTGGGCCATCTTAAACCACATCCCAAATTACATCGCCACCACAACAATTCATCACAAAAAATAGCCCACATTTCAAACCACAGCCACCAAAGCCCAGATTGACGGGATGAGGTGGGAAGGGAGGGAGGGCATCGGTCAACGATGGCCGCGACAAGGGAAGGCAGAGGAAAGTCATTCATTCATTCTGGGGGCGCGGGGGAAGGGGTGTCAATTGTTGATTCTGGCAGCGGCGTGGGAGGTAGGGATTGAAGGGGGCAACACGTGGATAGAGGGAGGGGCAGGGGGGGGGGGGGGAATGGGTAGAGGGAGGGAAAGGGGCTTGGTTCAATTTGGACTTTATAGGGTTTTTCCCTTCTATTTCAGAAATAGGCATTATAGTAATGTTAGGGGTATTTTTGGTATTTAATGTCAAAATTTAGCCAGGTTTAATTATTGATAGATGAAGGAGGCCTCGAGGGGGTCAACCTGCAAACCCGAAATACAAGGGGGGTGATCATTTGTCATTTCTCCTTAAAGATAAGTTACAAAGTGTTAATTTTAAAATTTATTTTTGGCATAATTAACTCGACAACAACAAATACATTGAAAATGAATGCCAAAAGTGTTGCATAATAGTGGTAATTAAACCATCAAACCTAACGTTAAAATGGGGAGCCCAACCTCTATCTTATTTTAGGATAAAATAAAAATGATGCAATAGTCCATATCAAGTTCGGGAAAGTGTAACTTGGATCTCTTGCACTTGTTAAGCTTTCGAATGTAACACTCAAGGGCAAGTAGTTAAGATGCCAAAGATGTCTCATATATATTTTCTTAAAGTTTCTTTAAATGAATCAATATGGCATAGGACAAGTGTAGCCCGAAAAATTTAAGCATGTACAAAATAAATTTAAGCATGTACAAAATAAATCTTTTCAATGCGGGATTCAAGGATATAAAGGGCTTCTACAAGACTAATGTTTTTCAAAACTTTTTTTGCTACTAAAAAGGAGATTTTTTTTTAAAAAAATTTCTAATGATGAGAACAACACAAAACTTTGCTATTTCTGGAGGATGGTTCGAAATAAACTCAAAATCGCAAAAAAGTGCTAGAGGGAGATCTATGTTCACTGTATATCTAGTATCTAGTAATGTTGTTGCAGTCATTTTCATGAAATAAACAAGTTCTTCACACATCATTATGTAAATCTAATTTTGGCACCCTCTCCAAAGAACAATTGTCCCATGCAATGTTTTTAAATTCCTTTTCAATAGAATTTTACTACTAACATTTGCCAAAAGGGTACCTTGCCGAATCTAAAAGCGAGAAGGTCCATTTTACATGGAAAGACATGACTCTAAATCTAATTCATGAGTGTACGGACTAAGAGTGGGACACATTTAGCCTTTCAATTTCTTTTTGTTTTCATATGTACAAAAGTAAAAGAGATTTGATTGACAAGACCTAAACTAACACCATTGCAGAAAAGGGTAATTGTTCAAAGTATAAGGTCAGATCTCAGATTCAGATGATTTTATGTTCATTTAATTTTTTTTTCTTTAGGCTTCCCCACAACAAAAGAGTAAAAGGATCAGAACAAAAGTAACACGGTCATCATGGATTGCAAAATAAGTAATTGAAAAAAGAGCGGTTGTTTATTCCAATAGAAGACGGTTACAATAGGAAACAACTATTGTTAGTATCACAAAATTGTTGTCTCGCTTATCACGGATCCATAAAATATCTTTTGGTCTAGTCTAGTTGGCTGGAGGCATTGAGCCACAAACCACGCTACATGCACAGAGGCGATGGTCGGGAGGCTGAGGAGTGCATACACAATCTTTTGCCATTGCGCTTGCAGGCAACGACGCACCACATGTAATGAAATCGCTACAAGAAGCTCTTTGCACTTCCTTGTGAGGGCAATAGTTTGATCCTTGACCTGTTCCATGAAGAGAAGAAAAAGTTAAGGAAAAACAAAATAGTTATAAACCTTGGTGAATGCTTCTCAAATGTTTGAATATCAAAGTGAAATACCAGGAAACCAGAAAGTAAGAGTAGTAATACCTTCTACGGGGTTAAGCAAGAACAACGTAGATACCGCGCACATGGTGATTACGAAGAAGACTTGTTTCTCCATCTCTCTCTTCTCACCAAAAGTTTTTTTTTTTTTTTTGTGTTTTTCTTGGTGTTCCCACACGGTATGTAGCGAGTATTTATAAGGCCAAAACTAATATGCTCACTTCGAAACTCTCGACAACTTCTTCTAGTCAATCATAATCCATAATTCAAAGTACCTTAAAGTTAAAAATAGATACAATAAATTTGTTGCCTTCTTAGGTATAAAAAATGCTATCTATGGAGAATCGAAAGATTTAGTGAATCGTGTGATCTTAATTAAATAGCACATCAATAATGGAAATAATTTAGAACTACTTTGAATTATAATTTCATTCAATTTGCGTTTGTGGACTCCTGAATTCAATCCCTGTGGGCAGGAAAAGAATTAAAGTACTTATTTTCCAACCATTTACTTTACTTCCTTAATTATCTTTTTAATAATGAAGAAACAAGTGACTATTCAAAACTTTTTCATTATTCTTTCCAATTTTTTTCTAGACTATTTAATCCTTGGATGCTTAGTTGTGTCTGTTCGTGCATTCAAGATATCTATAGGTTGTTAAGGGCGAGCACCCTAAGGGTGAAGCCATTTTGAGTTTTCAATAATGCTCATGACAACAATGATGTTCTACATGTTAGTTATTCTTTTATTATTTTCTCAGCACCTCTTTTTCAAATAATTGCAAGTTATTAGTTGGTTTCCAACTTCAATATGCTCCTCCCCTTAATACCCAAGCCCTATATTATTGTTTTCGTTTTTCATTACCAAAACTAGTTGTAGCCCTGCCTTGCAAATGGGAGCAACAACGGGCAAGATGTTAGTTGTACCCGTAAGCCTAATAAGAATAACAAACTAATAGTAACAATGATAGTGATACTAATAATAGAAATGTTATTTTCACCTTTTTATATGATTTATTTTTTCAATTTTGGCCGGTAAAATGGAGCTTTAGTATCAATTTTTAGCTAGCAACAAATGAAGAAGTCAATTAGCATAAAATGGTAAAAATAGTGTCTTCAAACTAATAATAACAAAAATAATGACAACTGTGTTTTTTTTATTTTTATTAATAAAAGGCCACGAATAAGAGAGTAAGATTTATTTAAATGGTAGAAAGAGATAATTGTGTGTGTGTGAGAGAGAGAATTTTGAGGGAGCTTAAGGTAGTTTACTTGCTTAAGATAAGTAAGTACGGCAAATATGCAAAAGCATTTCAATTTTTTTTTGTGTGTGCGCAGGCGTGTGTGTTTCTTTTCTTTTTTTTGGCAGGGGGAAGAGGGAGATTGGAATATTGGCTTTTTTCTCCATATTTGTCGGTGAAATGGAAATTTAGTAAAAAATGTTAGCTTTTTATCAACAAATAAAGATATCAATTAGCATAAACTTGTAGAAATGGTATCTTCCAATTTTCACATAATAATAATAATAATAATAATAATACCGTGCTTTGAGATTTATTAAGGGCACCAATAAGAGAATGAAAAGATATAGAAAATTCATTAAAAAGACGAGGAATAATGTGTGTGTGTGTGTGTGTATATATATATATATGGGGATGGGGGGCGATCCCTATTAAAAGCTAGAGAAAATCTTATTTCTCCAACTGCCATCCAGCCGTTTGCATGATGGTTAGTATTGTTTCCAAAAGTACCCCGATATTCATAGCTTCTCTCTCTCTTCCCTCTTCAATGGCTCCTCTCCTCCCCAACCACAATCACACCTACCACCACCAGCATCACCGTCCTTACCACCAACAAAAACCTCAAGCATCTTCATCACATCGCCACCACTGAGGTCCACTCCATATCTGAGCCAAAATCGCCATCATCTATGTGGTTTTGGCTCAGATCTACTGTCGATAATTGTGATTTTGGCTTGGATCTACATGATGTTGTAAGTAATTTGAGATGAACATGGGGCTTGTGGGTGGTGGTTCTTTCTTCTCTCTCATCTCTCTTTTTGAATTTTTGGAAGTAACATTAGCATTGGTAGGTGGATGCGATAGGTGTGATTTTTTTTTGCCCCAACGGTGGTGGCTGTGGGTGATGATTCTATCTTCTCTCTCCTTTCTTTCTCTGAAATTTTGGAAGTAGCAGTAGGGTTAGTGGGCAAATACAATGGGGGTACTTTGTTTGAGATGGGCTTGATGGCCCTTAGTGGATAAACTATGATGGGATTAACATGCAAGGTGACTAAGATGTGATCGTTCAGATGGTCAGCGGTAGTGCTATGGTGAGATCCAACACTGTGATGGCTGAGTTGTGATGGTTAGTGGTGCTTGAGCTAGGATGGTCAGCGGATTGATGATGTGCCAACCACCATGAAACCAATAAAACAATCCTAGACATGGGGAATAGGGTTTTTGAAATTTAATGGAGAATTTGAACTAAGCATAATCATGAATCTTAAGTAATTATAAATAGATTTAAATGATTGGGCTTGAACTACCTTCAAGCCTACATTCACCTCTTCAAAGAAGTTCCTTACAAGAGCACTAGAATCTACCTATAACAATCTTATTTTGGGTCAAGATCAAAACTCTTAGAACACTTGGTGATATCCCCACACCAAGTAAAAGCCTTGAACCCACAAAGTTCACCCAAGACATGACAAACACACGACTTGACAAGCGCAAGCCTTAATCACAATCTTTTTATAAAGATCAATTTTGTACAAAGAAACCCTCTTGGAAGGAAATGAGTACAAATGAAGCTCTAGTACAATAGAGAGATGAGAGAATTGATGACTTGAAGAATGCTCACTCTTAACCGAAGAATTGCTCACTAAGATGTTGTCTTTAATGATGTAAATATCATGAAGATGAAGAGAGAAAAAATTAATCTATTAGTCTTGATGTTTCTCTGAGGAATGGAGGCATAGAATGTAGTTTCTATGGTGTATGATGAAGCTCCAAATTATTTTTATAGGGTGAATATCAAATATAGTATTATGGGAAGAATTAGCATGATTTATGGCAAAATTAGCCGTTATTTTTCACCCAACGGTCAATAAAATTGTTTGCATTCATAATGTAATCGATTGCATTCCCTTACTACCCATTTCTCGACTGTCTCATGAAATCCCCTTTCTTATGTTGGGCATAACTTTCTCTACAAAATCGGATTGAGGCGCCGTCTTTTGCGTTGAAAATCTAATTAAAAGTTTTATCGAAATAGGAAAAGATTAGCTCAAAAAACATTCTTGAAATAATCTGAGTGAGCTCCAAAGTTCATTCATTTTCAAGAAACACACTTGTGTG
Organism: Escallonia herrerae; assembly: GCA_033070095.1. Taxonomy (NCBI): domain Eukaryota; kingdom Viridiplantae; phylum Streptophyta; class Magnoliopsida; order Escalloniales; family Escalloniaceae; genus Escallonia; species Escallonia herrerae. Next base: position 380,688 of record JAVXUP010000327.1, read on the forward strand.
AAAAGTTATGAACTCACATGCAATGCACAAAGTGTCCTAAGGTCATTTTAGGCCAATCATCAAAAAGTTCAATCATTATTGAGAGTAACTTAACCTATGCATTTCTTTGTTGTTCTTTGACATTGGACTCGATGAATCTTCCATATGATCATGTCCGTTATAGCTTAAAGTTTCTTTGATTTTAATCTATATATTCAACTTCTCAAATTTACCTTCATGAGTGTGCAAGTGTGTGTGTGTGAGTGTGTACCTACTAAGAACCCACTCAAACCACACATTAGAACATAAGCTATATGTAGTTATCAACAAAATAAGATGTAAGCTAGTTTATCTAACCATAGGGCTAACACACCACCATGTCACTGTATTCAGTCATCGATTTACGTATTCACCGTTGGTGACCTCTAGGACGGCTGATGGTGATAACGATGCCACGGTTAATACCAAATTACCAATTTAAGATTGTAAATATCATTTCCACTCTTTCGCTTTGATTTTTCTTGAAACAATTTTAATTCACAAACTCGATTACATTGACCTATATCAAGTTAACAGTTGCAATCTTTTTCCGAATGCATGGTTTTTGGGCCTTGTTGTTAGAAAATAGTGTATTTGATGTCGGTTTGGTGGCGGTGATGGCTGTTGGTGGTGGCTTCAACTTTTATGTTGTAAATGGTGATGGAAGGAGGCAATAAAACACAGTCAATTGAACAATCAAAAAGAAAAAGAAAGAAGATAATGGGCAAAATTATCCCAATAACTAACCGTTTCCTTTTGGGGCAATTAGTCGAGAACAGCTTAAAAAACTCTCAGCCACTCACGCGGTGACATGGACGGCCCGACCGGATGTCGGTTGGAGAAATTAGATTTTTTCCACTAGTGAATGTGGATCGGTGCCCTGTGTGTGTGCATGCGCGCGCTTATAGGCATGCGTGCGCTTATAGGCGTGCGTATATGGAAATAAAAGGAGGGAGATTGGAATATTGGGCTTGTCTAAAAAAGAGAAAAGTTCAAGATTTGAGGGGAAAACATAAATTGGAAATTAAGAAGGAAAGAGAGTTTAAATAAATTAATTGGATTGGTTAAATTTCAAGTGACAAAATGAGAGACATTCCAAGTAAGAAAGACAACATAAACTTTCTCTCGGCTTCAGCTTTACAATCTATATATATATATATAAAGCTGAAACTTTTGCTTAAAAATGCGACACGTCAGATTTTTGAAGCTCTTTAATTACGTCGCATCAGATTTTTAAAACTCATTGTTGCTTGCCACATAGGAGTCTCCTCTTCCAATTAAACTCCTTCACGCTTGCAAAAACAGAGTATATTGTGAAACCCATAAAAATAGAACTCTTGAGCTCCCTGCTTAGAGTTCTCATTTTCCTCAAATTGCCGTCGACATGCTCTCTCTCTGCTTAGAGTTCTGCTTTCCTCCCCGAATTGCCGTCAATCTTCTTTCCTCAAATTGCCATCAATATGAAACTCAAAAAAACAAAACCCTTGAGCTCCCTGCTTAGAGTTCTCCTCTTCCTTAAGTTGTCGTCGATATGCTCTCCCTGCTTAGAGTTATACTCTTCCTCGAATTTTCGTCAATCTGCTCTGCTCAAGTTGCTGTCAATTTGCTTTTCCTCAAACATAGAGAAGGCTCCTATTTAATAGAGAAGGCTCCCAGATTTTGGTTTGAATCAATTTTAATCAAAGAGAGAAGGCTTTAAGCAGGTAATCGCTCTCCTTTAATCAATTGCATGCGTGGATATGCTCCCAGATTTTGGTTTGGCATATAATATTGCCTTCTTTACGACAATTTTGGATGATTTTCTTATATATTTGGACGCATTACAAAAGTCTGCAACAATTAGCGTGAAGCAAGTAGCTTTTTATTTTCTATTTTGTTGTAATTTTTGGATGCAACCAAATGTTTTGCTTGCTCTATCATGATTTTTTCACATACAAAAGGTACTTTGAGGAACGCCCGAAACATGTATATATTTGATTCAGCCTATTTTCAGCTTTTTGGTATTTGTTGTGACATGGAGTATTTGATTCTTAGTTAGTGTCTTAAATTGTATATCAATATAAGAAACTAAAGGTATTAGTTGATTCATAGATAAGCAAATGAAGGTGAAGTCCATTTGCAGCCACTTTTACCATAGGAAAATTGAAGGTGCTAGATAAGTTAGTCCTCTGTGCTAATTTGATTTGTTTATCACAGTGGCTAAGTGGTGGCGTTTGCACTTCAAAAACACCAAGGGGTGCCTAAGCAAGAATTTTATTTATGGTGATACCAAGAGAGGACCACCACCACTGATTCAGCCTATTTTCAGCTTTTTAACAGGATGGAACATTTGGCTCCACTGGCTTAGCTAGACTATTAGTTGATTCATAGTACCAACAATGAAGGTGAAGTCCATTTGCAGCCACTAACATAGGAAAATTGAAGGTGCTAGATAAGTTAGTATCTGTGCTAATTTAATTTGTATATCAATAAGTAGTTAATTTGATTCAGCCTATTTTCAAGCTTTTTAACATGATGGAAGTTCAATTTTCCTATGTTAAAAGTGGCTGCAAACGGACTGATTCAGCCTATTTTCAGTTTTTTAACAGGATGGAACATTTGGCTCCACTGGCTTCACTAGACTATTAGTTGATTCATAGTACCAACAATGAAGATGAAGTCTATTTGCAGCCACTTTTAACATAGGAAAATTGAAGGTGCTAGATAAGTTAGTCCTCTATGCCAATTTGATTTGTTTATCGCACTGGCTAAGTGGTGGTGTTTGCACTTCACAAACACCAAGGGCCGCCTGAGCAAGATTTTTATTTATGGTGATACCAATAGAGGACCACCACCACTGGTACTGAGCAAAGGTACTGCAGCTTTGATGCCTAAACTATGTTTCTTGAAACATAGTTTAGGCATGGGCCATATATAATTTAAGACACTAACTTGACTTTGATTATCCTCAGCCTCCCAAGTTCTGCTTGACTTTGATTATCAACTTACGTTTGTTTGAGCTAGAGAAGGATCCTATTAAACAGAGAAGTCTCACAAATTTTGGGTTGAATCAACTTTAAGCGAAGAGAAAAGGCTCTAACAGGTAACCTCTCTCCTTTAATCAAACCAGTGAATTATATGTCCATATCAAATGAAAAGCATTGTTAATAAACCTGAACTCATTTACTTTGTTCAACATAAAAAAGATTCCAAATAATAGCTAAGGTTGTTTATTAACTTCAGTGATGACCCAATAGATATTACACTGCTTCTAAGTATAATTTGAATTCTTCCATATCTTCCAGTCACCGAGCCTTTCTTAGGTCACCCTTCTATATGCAATGGCACGGTTCCTTTCATCAATCAGACTTGAACGATATAGAGATGCTAGGGCACGAAGGAAAAAGAATCTCAACATTAAAAGATACGGAACACCTACATCGGCAACCCGGTTCAGAAATCCTAGATCACAGCAAAGGAAAGCACTTGAGAATAAGATACATGGACCATCAACCTTGGGCTGTGTCTTCCAAGATCAATGTACAATCTCTGGTACGTGCCTTCTTTGGTATCACTTTTACAGCCGACGTCAATGATGTGGGGAGTTTTTGTATGAATGTCTAATTAAGGTATTGCTCATATGTAATTAACGATGTCACCTTTCCAGAAAGAACATTTAAAGAACTATATCTTCAGCAATTGACATTGGATGCCCTTGCATCAGGTATGTCAAATTCACTACTGTTAGTTTAATGTATTAACCACAGTCTGATTGTTTTAGGGCCTTATCATGTTAGGGCATAAAAATGGGACTAAAAGAAATAAACCTGCCGCTGTCAATAGTAAAGCTAGATCAGGTATTGCTTTGATAGTTATTTGCATAGCATAAAGTTGTTCTTGCAACATTTGTCTAATTTTGGCGGAAAAACTATGCTAGGGCAAGTAAGAGGACTGAAAGGAAAGGGACATCAAGATGTAGATAACAAGGCAGAAACAAAAGAAAAGGACATCAAGATGCCATGAAACAAAAGCTTTGTCTTCTCCTGAGTTTTTTAATTTAGCGAACAGAGCCTAACTTTTATACCCCAATGGACCTTTAACTAGGGAAAGTAAAGAAAACCAGAAGAACGGGACAGTGCACTGAACATGGCCATATTCAATCAGGTATTATATTAATTTTTTCTAGAAATAGCTTTTATTCTGCTCCTGAAGTGTAAATTCTTTTCCTCAATCTATGATAAATGATTTAACTTCATCAAATATGCAAGCGTCAATGGCAAGGTTGCACCGTCCCAATGTCCTTAAAAAGAAGAAAACAACAGGTACACTTCGTCCCAAGAAATAACTAATTATTTCTTACAACGAATGCATGTTATGTATCTATAAAGTTAATGTTATGCTTGCAGAACGCGAACCACAAAGAAGACAAGCACCTTTAAAGTGTGTACAAGAAAAACAGTTGTTTTTAGGTGTGCAAGCTTACATTCGGCCACATGCTAGTATTTTCCCATTAACACTAATTATTTACCTACGTCTCAATTCGCTAAAGAACATCTACCACCATTGCTTTGGTAGATGCTCAACTTCAAAAAGGTACCAAGGTGTCAACAGCAAGGTTGCATCGCGGCAATGTCCTAAAAAAAAGAAAGCAACAGGTACAATTCGTCCAAAGACATACGTACTTATTTCTTTCAATGAATACATGTCATGTATCATGGAAGTTATAGTTATTCATGCAGAAGGCGAACCACAAAGAAGACAAGGACCTTTAAAATGTCTACAAGAAAAACAACCATTTTTAGGTATGCAAGCTTACATCCGACCACATTCTATTATTTTTACCAGTAACACTAATTAGTTACCTAAGTCTCAATTTACTGAAGAACACTCTACTCCTATTACTTTGGTAGATGCTCAACTTAAGAGAGGTACAAAGGTGTCAAGAGCAAGGATGCACCGACTCATAATCCTAAAAAAGTGGAAAGGTTGAAGTACATTTGGAATATTATAGGAATTTTGCTTCCTTTAGTATATATTAGGAACTAAAATTACTTTTTGATGCACAGGTGAACAAATACTTAGAAGAGCAAAGCGTCTAAAGTATATCCAAAAGAAGAGCTCATCTTTTGGTTTGCATTCTATACTCGCTGAATTCCTTAAACATCCTACCAAATTTGTAAGTGTCTAATCCAGTAGTTGTTTCCATCATACAGATGAGCCATCCAACTATGGAGAACCAGATAGAACATGTGAGCATTGTCAAGCAGCAGTCTGGTACGAGGAATGCACTGTCAAATCGAAGAAAGCCACTGCACCGAGATTCTCTATATGCTGTGAGCAAGGAAAAGTCGAGTTACCATTATTGAAACAACCATCACAAGAGTTGCAAGAACTTTTAGATTATAATGCCAGTGAATCAGCTTCAAAATTTAGGGAATCAATAAGGGCTTATAACTCTATGTTCGCCTTCATATTCATTGGTGGAAGGATTGACACTATGATAAATGATGGCAAAGAACCGTATGTCTTTCGGTTAGGTGGCCAAAATCACCATAGGATTGGGTCTTTATTACCACCTAACGGTATGCCACCTAAATTTGCCCAGTTGTATATGTATGATAGCCATGACCAAGTAACGAATAAAATGGCTACATTCACCACAGACGATGGTTACAACAACCTCAATTCTGAAATTATTGGAAAGTTAGTGCGCGTGTTTGATATAAATAATGAGATTGTAAGATGTTTCGGCCTGCTAGAGAACAATTTGTTGAAGATGCATATATTCCTGTTCGTTTACGATTGTTTGGTAGCCGTACAACTGATGGTCGAGTATGCAATATGACAGTTGCTTCTGAGATTGCTGCTTTAGTGCCAGGGGATGATGTGCATTACCCTCGAGATGTTATCATTGACCACAGAGCTGAAGGATTAAAATGACTTAACACATTGCACCCAAGTTTCATGCCCATCCAGTATCTTATATTATTTCCCTATGGAGAAGATGGATATCAGAAAGGTATTTTGCACAGAGCTGTAAGTGATCCTAAAGCAACAAAGAAATATCAGTTGACGATGTGAGAGTACTATGCTTATAGACTGCAACACAGGCATGATGAAGGTCATACATTGCTGCAAGGTGACAAGTTATTCCAGCAATTTGTGGTTGATGCGTATACGTGTATTGAGCATCGCAGATTGTGCTAGATTCTTTCGAACCAAAAGAAACTGAGGGCTGACCTATATAACAACATTCGAGATGCCGTAGCTAGAGGTGATACATGCCCGACGAATGTAGGTAAGCATGTAGTGTTGCCAGCCTCTTTCACAGGTGGCCCAAGGTTTATGCAACAAAACTACCAGGATGCTCTTGCAATCTGTCAACAGTATGGCCATCCAGAATTTTTCATTATGTTTACATGTAACGCAAAGTGGCCAGAGATACAAAGCTTTTTAAACCTTATTCCCGGACAAAAGCCAGAAGACCGTCCAGACATTGTAGCCCGTGTTTTCCAAATAAAATTGGATGAACTTATGGCATATATAAGATAGGGACAAGTTTCTAGCAAGGTTCTTTCAGGTATGTTAAAAATACCTTCTTACATATGATTTTGTGTATAGCTTTCTAATGAGTACTTAAGAGAACATGCAAATGAAATTTGTCCATATTAAACTTTCTAATTGTCATTCTTTTATAGCTGTTTACACAATTGAATTCCAAAAAAGAGGTCTCCCACATGCACATATCTTGGTTTGGCTTTCACAATCAAACAAGCTTCACAGTCCTACAGATGTTGATCAATTTATTTCAGCTGAGATACCAAATGCAGAGGAGGATCCCATAGCTTATAATTTGGTCTCTCAATTCATGATGCACGGTCCTTGTGGCGATGCAAAACCAATCAACGCATGCATGAAGGATGGATTGTGTACAAAACATTTTCTGAAGCAGTTTAACCCTAAAACCTATGTCGACGAAAATGGGTATCCGGTTTATAAACATTCAGATAATGGAAGGGTGGTGGTCTTTGAGAAAGAAGAAGTAGACCTGGATAATAGGTAAATGCTTATTGTTATGCCTATCTTTACCTACAAAATTTAATACCACTTTACTTTTAGTCTATTTAGCTTATTAAATTATAACATACTCTTCATTTTGCTTACTTTACCTAGGTTTGTGGTCCCGTACAGTCGAGATTTGATTGTAAAGTACCAAGCACATATTAATGTTGAGTGGTGAAATCGAGCAAGATTTATAAAGTTTTTGTTCAAGTACATAAACAAAGGCCCTGATTAAGCTACAATGGTTGTCGAACATCAAAATGTTGAGGCTAATAGCGAAGATAAAGAAACCATTGATGAGATAAAGCACTACCTAGATTGTCGGTACATATCCAGGGCAGAAGCATGTTGGAGAATCTTTGAATTCCCTGTTCACTTTAGAGATCAAGCTGTACAAAGGCTCAGCTTCCATTTAAAAGGTGAGCAGTTTGTAACATTTAGTGAGTCAGAAAATCTACCGGGAGTTATGAATAGAATAGATCCCGAGGGTACTATGTTCATACAGTGGATGAAGACAAATGAGAATTGCCTAGAAGCACGTTCATTAACTTATAGTGAATTTCCAGAATATTATGTATGGGACACCGGGAGTAAGATCTGGAAACCAAGAAAATGCGGAAACACCATTGGGAGACTAGCATATTGTCACGGAACGAGCTTCCCTAAGTCAAAACCGTGCGGCACTTAGCTAGATCAAGCCCCCCTTGCTCGCTAAGTCAGCCTAACTGTAGAGCTGGGCAAAGTTGGAAACAAATATGCAATGGAACACAAGAGGTTGGGGAAAGGATTCCCAATACACTACTTGGAGAAAGCCTATAATACTCGAATACAAGGATGTCTTGGATGTCTTGGATGCCTTGGCCAACACATGACTTTGGCTATATATATTAGTCCACCTTCTCAACGGACGGTGGAGATGCATTCGATCCTACGGATAGTATTCCCTATCTAGAACTCTCTAAACTATTTACAAGCCTCCCTAGTATTCTAAACTACTTCTAGAATACTCTTCCACTATTCTAGAGATATCCTCCATACTCTAGAATATTCACATATTTACAAGACACGAGAATGTAGAGGAGTCTTGAACCTTTCGGAAGCCTTGTTCCTTAATTGCCAAATAAGCGTCCCGTAAGCCCCTAATGAGCGTCCGCATGGCGTAACCTCCAAAAATCAGCTTCCTTCCAATCGGTCCATGACAATATGCTCATCCATTATCCGGTGAGCGTTTCTATCTCCGGATGCTTCTGAATGTTGTTAGAGCAGCAAGGAGTTATAAAGAGTTGCGAACAGTTAATGGAGTAGAGTATCCAACTTTTAAAATGGCGTGCAACCATAGAGGACTGGCAATTCAAACAATAATAGTTATAAACAATCTATAAAAAATATTTTGATAAATTTAGGGAGATTAACAGTTGTAAAGTATCTGTAGAAATAAATATTAGACAATATTTGAGAAATTAGAGAACGTCCCGTACGTTGCACGGGTCCCTTAGCTAGTATATATATTATATTTAGGTTACTTCAGTCTTCCATTTATAATTTATAAGGTGGCTAGAAGGAGGAGAGAGTACATGCAATTCAACGTGACATTATCCTCTTTGGGTCTTTAATAAGATGCACGTACCAGAACCACTAGTATTGTTTAAAAGGCTGGGTGTTTCTCAAATAAAGTAACAATAGCTAACCTTTTGCAATCTATGATTGCAACTAAGGCCCCTCTTTGTTTGTTGCGAAACATATTTTTGTAAAAGTACTTCCTGTGCTTCATCGTGGTTAACATGCTTTCTCGTGCTTTCTTTGTTGAACTAAATTTGGCTGTTATCCCAGTTGTAGGAATCTTCCTCCAACCCTATATATAGTGACAATTAATAGTCGCTAAATGTCTCTAGTGATTTTTTTATTAATACTTTCTGCGACAACTCTTAAAAACACTTTTTAGCGTCATTAAATAAAAGTCACTAGAAAGATTTAGCAACCATTAATTGTCACTATATGGGGGGTAGGAGGAAGATTCTTTCAATCCGGGTAGTAGCCAAATTTTTTGCTTCTTTGTTTACTCAAAATATTTACCATGACATAAAAAGAAGGCAAATCTCTCAGAAGATGATTTCCCGAAATAAATATGATAAGTTATTTTCCAAAACAAAAGCCCGTCACTCTTCTCGCATCTGCCTCATCTATTAGAGACTGGCAACTACACCCTTGCCTTCACCATCGCTGCCCCCGACCACCTTTGCCTCTGCACTCTGTCCTCTCTCTCACTCCCATCAACGGTGATGGCGACGGCCACCATTGCCACTGCACCACCTTCCCCTTTAACCCCAATGTATGAATCACCAAAAGACTAATTGAGCTAGTGCAGCCTCCTCCATCCCGTAGCACATAGTCATCCGGATCCTCATAAAATTCCTCACGATTTTCAGTTTGAATCAACCCATTGAGCATAGTGCAAGGAAACTCATTTATCATCCTCACGAAATCCCTCATGGTGGATGTTGGGTTGTTTAGCAAGGCGACAGATTATGATGATTTTTGTGTGGTTCGACGAAATGATTTGCACTTGAAATTAAAAACATGAAAAGAAGGTTAGAGGGTCAATTTTCAAGATCTTAATTAACTCTGATTTACAATGTTGCAATTATTTCCATGAAATGATATAGCACTAACTTTTTTCTAAACGAGGGAAAGGAGAAACAAGTCCGTTAGACCCCAATTATGTAAGTTCTTTTTCTCCAAAGAGCCATTATCACATGCATTGCTCCATAATTATTTTCCAAAAGAGTTTTGTAATAATACTGGCCAAAATTGGACCTCGCCTTAGTAGAATAATCCCATGTTCTTGAATAAACCTTAGTATGGCAGGACGAAATCCAACTCAAAATCAAACTTTCATAAATAGAGAGGTCCACAAGGCTTGTATATTGAGATGTAAGGTTTCCTCCGAATGTAATATTCTCAACACGCTGCCTCATGTGTGTTCAGATTTCTTTTGAATAGGGCAACTGAGTAAATGAATGAGATTGGGTGAGTGATCTGTTGAGCCTGTACTTAGCCCACGGCTCCACTTGGCTCAATCAAGAAAGACTCTTTAGAAGTTGTTCTTGCATAATGTTAAGACATCCAATTCAAGACTTGTAAGAAGAAGCCCACAAGTCTTGTATCGGAACTACATAGATGTCATGTACATTTTAAAGAAAGATTTACCCTTAAAGAGTTTAGCCTGAATATGTTCTTCCTTCTCTTTTTGATAAATATAGAAGATGGTTGATGACGTTCTGTTTACTAAATTTCTGTCTGACCCATAAGATTATTGTCCTCCCATCTTATCAATTGTGCATCGAATTTCAGAAGCTGGATCCTAGAACGATGTCGCGTTGACACATTTTAGAGTACAGTTATTGGATCCTTTTCATTTATATTACGCATGGAAACGAGCTAATGGATAATAATTCCTTGCCTACATTATGGAAGAGAGAAAGGAATTAGAACAATCATATCATCAACCCTAGCAAGCACATCAACTTATGGAGATGATTCTGCTCATACAACGTGTCTTTGCAAGAGTACGAAGATATATACATCGTGCATCAAATGAGTTCACATTTTCACAAAAATGTCATTGATAAGTTATGCCATATGGATTGGTGCTTCAATGTCTCGATTGGGACTTCTTCCTATTCAGATGGTTTGGGGGTCAGTCGTGATGGGTGGTGGAAGGAAGGTAGTGTGTTTTCTAAAAAGAAATAAGAAACTAAATTTGAGAGAGTGAAGTACCAAACATCCACCCGTTTTTTCTCAAAAGAAAAATCACAACTACTTTTCGTTTTTGACTTTTTAGAGAATCAAAACTAAAAACTACAATGTTGTCAAACATATCCTAAGTCGGGAGTAAAGAGTAGTAGACCTTCAGAGGGGTTAATAAAGCACAAGAAAGAAACTACGCAGATGACAATTACAACAAAGAAGACTTGTTTATCCATATTGCTGTTCTCACACTGATTCCCACTTTCTATCACTTTATTTCTCTGTGTGTGTGTTGCTTGTCCCAATAAGTAGAGGTGTCAAATGGGCCGGGCGGCCCTCTGGCTGGCCCGGCCCGGCCCTTTTTTGGGCCCGGACTGGCCCTAACCCTTAGGGCTTGGGCTAGGGCCAGGCTTAATTTTTTGAGAAACAGGCCCGGGCCCGGCCCTAAAATGGCCCGTTTTAGGCCCGACCCTAAGATGGCCAGGGTTTGGCCCGGCCCTCTTTTGGCCCTGACCTGAGAGTTCAACCTAGAGAGATCTGATAATGAAAGCTTGGGGCTTAAAGCATTTTCAACAAAGAAATAAGCGAACTGAAGTAGTCATCGGTAGGTCTGTACAAATGATGGTAACTTTTACATTTACTAAATTATTTTAGTTCTGTTTGGTTCTTTTCTCATCTTCATTCCTGTTTTTATGCTGAACACTATTATGCTAACAATATATTAAATTCTCTTTTGTGTTCCCAGTGAAAAGAAGCCAACAAGAATAGCTTGCAACCATGCTTTCTGGTGACACTTCAATCCTCAAAACTCACTATGACATTCTCGGGGTGAAGGAAGATGCATGCTTGGAAGAAATCCGTACAAGCTACAGATCTGCTATCCTTAATTCCCATCCTGATAAGATGCAAAAGGCAGCTGAAACGTCTTACCCAGAGCACGGCACATGAGATCGGTTTTTGGAGATTCAGAGGGCCTGGGAACTCCTTGGCAATATACAGTCATGTGGAGTTTATGATACCAAGCTGCGGGCGTTAAGACAGGATGCCATTGGCGCAGAAGATGTCACCTTTGAGGATCTGACGGTTGAAGATACTGGTGATGTCGTGGAGTTTTTGTACCAATGCCAATGTAGTGATTACTACTCCATCGACTCTCAGAAGTTGGGCGAGATGGGATTTGTATTGTTAAGGAGCATGAGTACGATTTCTTTACAGTCACAAAATGCTTTGCCAGCATCTGTTGTTCTACCTTGTGTCTCTTGTTCTCTCAAAGTCCGGTTATTCTTCAATGCTGCAAATACAACCCTTCAAAGGGACCATCACCTATGATTTTAGAGTCCTTTTTATTAGTTTGCATTCTTTTCTTAAGGTCATATTGACATGTTGGCTGTTTGTAGATACAATGGAGTGGGAGATTGCAGAAATGAAATGAGAAATTACGTTTGTTTTCAATTTAATTGATTTGCATAATAAGAAAATGCAACAAAAAAAATTTAAAAATTGGGCCCGGGCCCGGGCCAATCCCGGCCCTAAATGTTGGGCCTAGGACCTGGACTTGGACCGGGCCCAGATATCCCCAGATTCTGGCCCGGCCCAGCTCGTTTGGCAGCCCCCTTGGGCATGCCCCGGCCCGTTTTGCTGGAGGCCCGATGGGCTTGGGCTAGGCCGGCCCAAGCTCGGCCCATTTGACACCTCTACCAACAAGTACACAATGGCTGTATTCATAAGGCAAAAGTATGATGTGCTCAAATCAATCTACACACGATGCTGGTACTAGAAAAATTAATAATCAGATTCTAACTTTGGTAACTTGAAACCTGATATAAGGTTATTTCCTTCTAGGGTGTCGAAGCAGTTATTCATTAAATACCGAAAGCTTTTAAAGGAGACAATCCTACAAAATTAATTGGAGTTTGTACCATTATGATAGAGATAAATAAACACCTGGAACAAAGTTGGTTTCATTAAAAAAAAATCATGGATTATTGGACGCTATTAATGTATAAACTATTAACTTTAAGAATTTCAATAATCACTTCTTAATCATCATGCATTTAAAGACATTAGATCTCAGCCACTAAAAAAAAAACAATTTAACTTTAAGAATTTCAATACACTGAAGTTCAAGTTTGGCGCCCATTCACCATTTGACGTGGAGATATCCATGTTAATTTAACGCCAGCCAAGATAGGAAGGCAACACGGTTGGCATAACCTAAACAAATGAGCCACCACCCTGTTTCTTGCCACCAAATCCACCATCGTTACTAGCGATCAGCTCCATCCCTTTCTCCCCACAAAATTGCTCTTCCTTGTACATATCCCTGTAACCATCACGGCTGCCTCCATCAAATCCACCGCCTCCGGTCCACCATGCCAGCCACCTCAACCACCATCAGCACACCGATCATCTCTGCCTTTACCAAACTCATCACCACCACCAAAGCTACCAAAAACGGCATCACCGCCATTGATCATCACCGGCACCAAAACCAACCATTTGATTCCTTGAGTTATCACAGTAACACATGTATAAGTGAAATAGTAAAAACTAATTCGAAGTAAATTCATTCTACCCATGGAAAATTGTCAATGCAGTGAAAAACAAAGAGCTCCTTAGCTTGCTGAGCCCTACCAGACGATCTTTTTCAGAAATTAAATCAAACTGCTTCCTCCTCGTCACGCTCTCCAACCCTACCAGAAGGTGACTTTTTTCTGCTATACACCACTAGCATCCTATAACCAGCACACTATCTCTAGGGGTGTAAGTTGGATTTTTTTTTTATGGTTTTAACTAATCCAACCAAAAAATAAATGTTGACTTTTACCGAGTCGAGTCCACTTAATTATAGTGGATTATGTTGGGTTTGGCATTATTACCTATTCATAGTGGTCATTACTTGCCACCGTCATCAGCCAACCACCACTATCGCTGGCGGTTTCAACCAGCCTCTAGCCCTATGCTATCGGCGGTCAGTTGCCGGTTGCCAATTTTGGCAGTCACAACTACAGATCATCAATTGCAGCCATCGCCACCGGCTGACCCAGCCCCTAACCTCCCGCCGCCGCCTTGGCTACAGTTAACTGCTAATGGTGGCAGGCAGTAGCATGCTGGCAGTTGAGGCAGCCGCACAGTAGAGCCAGGTATAAGATGATACGGTGTTGGTTGTGTTGACAGAGGAGGGGGTGTTAGTGGTTCATAATAAGGACAAAGTCACCTTGTGAAAAGCTCAATGATAATGGTGGCAACTTATTTTGATGGGGGTATAAATTGACTTTTTCATCATCGTATGAAACCTAATTGAAGTGATCAAAGTTACAAAACTCACAATTGATGCAATGTTAAAGGACCAAGAGTGCGATAATTAGTTCATGGGCTAATTGAGCAATACGTTAAGAAAAAAATTTGGCTGCTATCCCGATTGGAGGAATCTTCCTCCTACCCATATATAGAGACAATAAATTGTCTCTAAATATTTCTAGTGACTTTTATTTAGTGACACTAAAAAGGTATTACTAATAATTGTCATTAAGAGTGTTAGGAGAAAAGTCACTAAAAAATTTAGTGACTATTAATTATCACTATACCTGAGGTTGAAGGAAGATTCCTACGACCCGGGTAGGAGCCAAAGTTTGTTTATACGTTAATACTTCAGAGACCATAAGAGAGCTTTTGGTTCTTGAGGATTGAGAAATGAGAGTAGTACCCCTACCGTGGGGGCCACAAAAGAAAATATTTTGACAGAAATAGAGAAAAAGACTTGGATGACAAACGGTTTAAAGCTAAGATAACAAACGGTATATAGTTCAAGGAACACCCGGACATTTGTCTCATAATAATACTAATAGTTCCAACTTTAGAAATATATTTGTATGACTTGAATGTTTGGCATACATACAGGACCGAAGACAGATTGACTTGAGCTTCTCCCAATTGTGTATTGATTTTTTGGTCCAGTCTTCCTTGTTCCCAAACAGTTAAATGACATTTGTGATTCGTAGTTTTTATATAGCAAAAGGTAGTAGATAAAAGAAAAATGTAAAAAAGAAAACGAAAACGAAAATGCAGCTCACCACATGCAGTGGTAGACAGAATTTTGGTTGATCATTTTTTTTTTCTTTTTTCTTTTTTGGGCCAAAGAGTAGGGCGTGTGAGAACAAAGCTTGGTGCACCAGATGTGAAATACAGCTTAACCATAGATGATACACACGAGAAAAAGCAACACCAAGCTACTACTAGTTGAAAACCTTGCAGATTTTCTTCAAAATTGGAATATAGTAGTACAATATGAGAAAAGTATTTCTACGAAGTTGTTTCTATGGACTCTATCCCCTCTAGTAGCACACTTCGTCGCATATGACAATGTACCAAAGACTCCATGTATCAAGTATTTAATCATGAAATAAATACCAGTGACCACCAAGAGATGAGGCCTACAACGTGTCAGTTTGTACTGTCAAGTCCTGCACCCCCAAATCATGGTACACATGATGCGCATATTCAAGTATAGGGCGATCGTCCACTCCCTTCTTCACCTGTTGAAATTATCCACCAAGATGAACCTCGAAATTAGCCAATATAGGTAGGCAAATGTAGACATCAACCACCTTGCCAACTATAGAATAATCCAGGAAATAAAAATAGAAAATACTGCCCAGCCACAAGAATAAACGGCACTTTGGTGTGATTTACACGGATTGCAATGAAGTAACAGTACCTGGAGTGATAGTGATCCAACAACATGACCTGGCACCAATTCCCATAGACGTACTTGTGATACTTCAACAACATCACCACGAGAAGAAACCTAAATATGATTTTAGAGCATTCGCGCAACATATTAGCCGACCAGACAAAATGCCAAAACCTCAAAAAATCTACAAAAAATACTTTTGGACCAAAAAATGGACAAATTTAAAAATAAACAAAAAGGAAATATAGTTACCTGTCTCCTACATTTGTTCAAGGCTGAGGGTGGAATGCTGGGGGGTGCGGTTTGGAGCAGGATGCTGCCAGTTGTTCTAAAAAGTGGCATGACAAGCATTAATACCATGACTGAAACCAGTCCCAAACACAAGACTTCAGCATTTTTAACCCTGGAAAACAAAACATAAAATTAGATTAATGAAACAGAAGTGTCCTTTTTTCTTTAGGTTTTTGTTTTCCTTGAATTTGGGCACCAACATAGAACAGAAAGGATCCTTAATAAAACGTAAAGGGTTACCCAAGGGTCAGCAACCAGGATGCCATGATCAAACCTGCACTGTGAAACAACGCCATGCAAACCAGCTTAAGAAAGATCCAAGCATGCCAAAAAATGGAAAATAAAAAGAGGTATCACCTATGGTTCATTGGGTCAGGCAAAGGAGGGAAGGGAGGTGGAGCATAGATAGATAGATGGATGGATGCATGGATGGATGTGTGCGCGTGCACGCGAGTGTGTTTGTGGAGGGGGCTTATCCAGAAATAGCGCTAGAAAAAATGTGTTTTATCTAGCTGATCCATGGTAGTCCATGCCACAATGCGGATGGTCCAGATCAAAATTTTTAAAAAAGAAATTTGCAAACCGCCCCTCTTTTGGGCGACTGGTAAAAGATTACGTAATACCCTTTTTTGACAAACTTTTGGTCGGTTGTAAACCTCCAATCTTTTAGGCGGCCAGTTATATGTGTGAAATTGGCTACAACACCGAGTTGCGAACTATGATTTGTAATTTTTTCATTGGCACCAACATAAACATCAATCTGGGTAGCCGGTGCTTCACCCAAACTGCCACACCCATGCTTCGTTGCTGGCCTCTATACATGACCATTTAGAAAATCAAGCTTGGTGGTGGGTTGATCAGTAGCAATGGTGGATTTTGTCGGCGTTTGGAGATGTGGTGGTTTTGGGTTTGGCGGTGATTGATGAATTCCCCACAGGTGACCGATGGTCGTGGTTTTGAGTACAGGGGCAGGGTCAATAATGGTTGCAGCTTTGTTGATGAAGGTGGTTGCAGCTGGTGTGGTGGTGGGTTCGATGGGGTGGTGGATGGTCTGTGCGTAGATGGGTCAGTAGAGGTAGAGGCGCGGGTGGTGATCCGTGGTGGGTCGTCTGTGTGGTGGTGGGAGGTTTGTGCAGCGTGGATGGCTGGTGCGGTGGTTGGTGGGTGGGTCATTCATAAACTGTTATTGTTTTGCCCATGTACTAGGGAAGGGTGATGTGTGGTCTATGCGGTAGCGGATGGTGGTCAGTGAGTCGGCGGTGGTGGGTGATTGCTGATGCTGCTGTGTCTTCGTGGTCCTCCCTCCTTTTGACATTTCTGTTAGAGCTATTTAATCAAGAGACCAAAAATCTGATAATCTTACCATATTGTGTCACCACCGGAGTTGGTATTCAACTTTTTTATTCCCACTTCTAGAAAAGGTGATTTGCGCAATTGTTTACAAGCTGCCCAAAAGAGGGACGATTGGGCAACTTTTTCTTAGAAAAATATTAATCTATGCCTTCCACATCTTGGCGTGGATGGTGGTAGATCGGCTAGATAAAAGGGGGCTTATCTAGCGCTCTATATGGATCAGTCCCCATATAAATATACAAAGAGAAGGAGGGAGGGAGGGAGAGAGAGAAAGAGAAGTACTCCATACCTCCGAATGGAATCGGCAAGAACATGCAGGCAAACCGAGTGGTAATTCATATCTTCAGCTTTCCTATAAACTGCAAGGCGACGTGCAATCTAAGAAGAATGCAAAGAGGAATTGAAGGTATATGAGACTTTATAATGTGAAGGAAATCAACAACAGTCCATACCACATGCAAGCAAAAGGAGTTAGTTTCCCTACAGTAAAAGGGCTCCTATTGTGCCAAACCCCAAACATTCCTGTTGGTTCAACTTAGCATGGGCCCAAAACTATAAATACTTTGCCCGATCAGCAATGATAGGTTGACAAATATACCTTTACCTGTTTGTCAATTTATCATTGCTGACAGTGTGGCTACCTAAAGTGATGGGTGACTGAACCTTAGTTGCAGGAACCTCCCTTTATGGCAGCATGTCTCTCCAAGAGTCGCGCCATTGTGATCCCAAGTAAAGCTCCATGGGATCGTTTTCTAAGTTACATGGCAGATAAAAATGGAACAATTGAGAGAGTAACTGGATATAAAGCCCTATGTCGTCCCTCCCTCTCTCTCTCCCCCTCTCTCTCCCTCCCCCTCGCCCTCTCCCCCTCCCCCCTCCCCCTCTCTCTCCCTTTAACACTGTTGGGCAAGAGATCTGTGCCTAAAACTCTCTCGATAAATGAACGGCGACTGCCAAACTACCCTTTTTACGTTTGCTACTTCTAAGGCAAGTAGCTGGTAGCAACTTGATGTGGTAAGTACAAAAGTAACAAGTAACCAACACTTCAGATATTTTCAAGACAAAAATAAAACACGTAGACAAAGATAGGTTGAAGATATCTATATAACTAATAAGGTTTATGCATTCATTTATTCTAGCTACTCCCGACCCTAGATTATTCTAGGTGCCTACACTCCACCCTGCTCCCGCCAGCGCCCCTGCTTTGTGTAACTAACAAAGACTAAGCCATGGAACAAAAATATCAAAAATCAATTATGATATACGCGTAGGAAAACAACCGAAGCTATCTGTTAGTAGGGAGAGTTGTGGAGAGGCAAAGAGACAAGTAAGAAAGATCTTTATCCTCTTTTACCTAGGAAGAAGAAAAATACTGTCCAGCCCCTCCCTGTTTTTCATAGACAATTAATGAAGGTCCTAAGTTTGTCCTCAAACAGCTGATACTTAGATTAACTTATAAGTCAATCTGTCGAGTAGTGACGTACTTGAGTGACTTGCTTAATTGCCACTTTGGGGATAAGATCAACCTTAAGGACATAAATTTTGGCCAAAATTCTTTTTACCGTAGATTTGTGGCATGGCATGCTCGATTTCACGTCTCTTCAATTTCCTGATTGGTAGTGTAAGAAGTGCACCATTTTATTAAATGCTGTCCTACAATTAACATAGGCATGGATTTCCACCGCCAAGTAGCAAATATGGTATTAGACCACCTTGGTAAAGGAAGCAAGGGGACCGTAAAAACCCTATTTTTGCAGGCTTTATTTAGTACATTTTACTAGTTCATTCCAGCTCAATCCAATCCAGTCCAGTCCAATGCAAATAGGCTGTTTATAGGCTTTACTTCCTTTTTTATTTTATTGTACTCCAATCCACTCCGTCAGTTTATGTGTGTTGGGCTTAACCCGGTAGTAGTCTAGTCTGCTTGTAAACACCTCATTTTTGCCTTGCCACGTCTAGGGGTTATTTTGCATGTATAATTACTTAATCAGCAATCTAACATTTTGTTGTGATTATAGCATCTCATAGTATGTTTGCATGAATGTTAGATCCTGATTTGTGCTTGGCTTGGAACTTTTATGCTTGGTAAGAGTCAATTTTGGGTACACATGCACTATAGCTAGGTAGCACGGACAGGACGCCGCGTCCGACACTGACTGGGACGCCAGACACTGCAATTTCCAAAAAAAATAACAGATTTGGGACACCGCAGGACACCGCTGAATTTTTTAATATATTTTTGTTTTATGTACATAAAACATATATAATAAAAATAAATATCAATTAGAGTAGCTGAATTTCGTTCAAAATGGAAGAGGAAAGTAACATGAAATAGTCTCAACAATAACAAGAAAGGAGGTCGGTAAGGAAAGCAGAGTCTCAACGGTCTATGTTACATGGACTCGGTATGAGTGTCCGGGTCGGATACGTGTCCACATGTCGGATTCGTCTATTTCTCAAAAACCTAAGACACGGGGACACGACAAAATATTCCTATATGTTCTTGTTTTTTTGTTGTTCCTTAGTTTACATGGTGTTTTAAGTTATGCATACTATTTCAATTTAAAACTGAGATCATCTTAGAGCAATGACAACGTAAAAGAAACACTATTATATAATGTTCTACGTGGCATATCTTAAAGGATGTGTCAGACACATATCCCATACCTATGTCCAAGTGTCGGGTGTCCGACACGGGTATGTCACACATTTTGAAGGGTCCATGTAACATAGTCAACAGTAGCAAGAAAGAAGGAATAAAGACATGGGACAAAAGCATTAGGAAGAGGTCTTATATAACCAGATGGGTCTGTAAATGAGATCAGAGAAGTTGACTTAGCTTCCTCTGGACTAGTAAGCTTGGATGCTTTCAGTAACAAAAAAGAAGGAAAAGAGAAAGAGATGAGATAGAAAGAAGAAGAATACCTTTTCCTCGGTCAATCTAATTAGGGTTTGGCTTAAAAGTTCATTTCTAAAAAGCCCCAGATTTGTCAATTACACACTGGCCTTGAAATAGGTTTGAAATATTGACTATAGTAATCATCAAGGGGCTGTAAGTTAGCATTCAATTGATAAATCATGAGCCTAATGTCGTTAAGTATTGATTGAAAAATTTAGTAATTACCAAAGATGTTTCGAATCTGAGTTATACTTAATATTTTCAAGTGATTTCAATTCCATGTGAAAGTAGACTTCTAGAGCTTTCCATTGGTATGTGGTAGGCCCAAATTCAACTTAGGATGAGAGAGGACCAACACCCAAAGTTGACCTACACCTAACCCTAAGGTTTGGCGGTTTCAAAGGTATTTAAGTCTTTTTAGATATAAATCGGTTTTCTTAGCCTCAAAGCACTTTAAAGCTATAAATTGAGGTCATATTTTCATTCTAAAGGGAGGAAAGCATAAGCATTCAACCTTGTTAGCCTCCCACTCCAAAACTGCCTCCAAAAAACCTTAATTCCGACTTCTCGCATCCAGCATAGCCCTGAACTTTAAACAACTCCAAATCACTCATGCTATATCCGATTTAGGCTAATCAAAAGCCTAAGTTATGTATCTTTTGAAGAGCTACAACTCTACAGAAGAAGCCGAATACAGCAGAGATCATCTTCAAGGCTGAAACGAAGTTTTTGCAATCGGTCAGAACCTCTTTTTCAGATTTCAACACTAGATCGATAATCACATAATGCAACTAAGCAATCCAGATCAAAGGCAAGTCTTTTCTACTTTTCTCTAGGTTAGAGTAGATTATATTCCCTCCCCACGATCAAATTTTGGTCCTTGGATAATAAAACCACCTTTCCAGTACTCAGTTCAAAGGGAGTGTTGATAAAACTATTTTCTCATGGCCACAAACAAGAGTTTAGGTTGCCACGAGGTTATCATCCCTATTAGTCCGATCAGGTACATAGGCCACTCAGCCCCGGTTGTTGAGTTCAAACCAAAATATTAGGTTTAATCTATGGTAAGTTCTTGCTTGTAAAAAAAATCATATAAGAACAAGTAAAGACCTATTTACGGTATGATGGGGTGCCCACCTTCTCTTCATATAACTTAGTCCCTAAATCTAAGGATTCCGCAGATTAGACAGCTTATTTAAAATCTAGAGTCAGTTTTAGGGAAACATGTGCACGTAAAACAAGAAAGAAACTTGCTATTGATCAACAAAAACTAGGTACTGAATCACAACCTCAAAAACAAAAGGAAGAAGCAAGAAACGTACCAATATTAATACGGGCATAGTTCCTGAAGAACCAAACACCAACAAGATTCACCAACAGATTTGTAACCGCAGAGATGATCAAGTAATGCCTAAGAGTACATAATGATGAGTAACTACTCATTCACATATTTAAACCAACGCAAACGATATAGTTCTGCACAGCAAGTATCTCTTGAATCCACTATATGAATATGATAAATATATCTGTTGCTTTCTAGTTGTAGTTTAATTGGTTTATCATATCTCAAAGCAGTGGAATGGTTTCAAAGTTGTTACCAAGAAAGTACAGAAACAGAGAAGATACCCACGGGTTTCTAAGATTCAACATCAGATGTAAGTACCTAGAAAAGGCTTTAGGATTTCATAATTCTAGTTTTATTCCCAATTACATAAACAGGAAAAGCAAAAGAAATCCTCTTTTTGCTAGCAACTTTTCTCTCTTATTCATTTTAAGTACAAAACCAACAGGAACATAGGGACATATTTAGTGATATGAGGTGTAGCATGGAACTGAGGATAAATCAGACTAATGGACGCTTTAAATTTTGAACTTTCATGCTTATTACAAACCTTAGCAATCAAGATGAACATGTTATGATAAAGAGCATATGTTTTGAAGTGCACATGCCAGGGTCCCACATCAAGCAAAAGTGAAAAATAAGATGGCAATGTAAACACAAAAGTAAGACCTATTGGCTTAAGCTTTTAGGTCAAGTTAGGCTTCATCTTGTATATGTGGGCCTTCTTGGTGCCACTGAACTATCAGAGCCCACGGGTAACAACCTGGGCTCACTCCCTCAGCGGTTGACAGGTGGTGAATCTGGAAGCTCTTGGAACAACGGTAATGCGGGCGGTGTACTCTGAAACCTAGGAAGCACCAATACCTCATATGGGTCGAGGTATGAAACCTAGGAAGCACCAATACCTCATATGGGTTGAGGTATGGTGTCCGACACCTCCAGACACGTGTCCGACACCTCTCAGTGGTGTCCGAATTTTATATGATTATTTTTAGTTACCGGAAACCGTGTCGGATACCTCTTGAAGAAGTGTCCATATGTATGGGGCCAAAATATGGAACACCTTAAAAGGAGCATGCATGTGGCTCTTAGGTGGAGGATACGCGACGACTCTTGTAGGGCCGACGGCAAAGAAAGACATGGTTCTTAGGAGAATAGGACTAGTAGGTGTGAGCTCTGGCACACCATAGAGGAGTTGATGACACGGTTTGTAGAGGTTAAACTCGAGGAGGAGCTTAGATTTGTGGACTCTCGCGGGAGGGGGAAACTATTATGGTGCACAAGTGAGGTGTTAGTCCTGAATCAGGTAAGAATTGAAAAAAGAGATGGAAATACATATATGGATGAACCCAAGACCTATTGGCTTAAGCTTCTAGGTCAAGTTGGGCTTCATCCAGCATATGTGGGTAGCATTGGGCTCTTGTTGTCACCCTGCAACAATATAGTGGAAATTTTTTTATAATGACTGAAAAGATGACATATTGACATCGAAAAAGCAGAAAACGGCCTAAGTAGCAGACAAAACAAACTTACTTGTGCTCAGATTCATCTTGTATGAACGCATGAAGTGCTTCAACGGCTATGGAGAACGACATAAACAAAAGAAATAGCTGTCTACACATGCAGGAGAATCAAAATATTGCTGCATTAGCCGCTAAGACCCAATTGGCAAAAAAAAAATGGAAAGACAGTGTGAAAGCAGTAACAGTGCAGAATTTCGTTAATGACTAGAGTATCTAGGGAATCAGCTACAGAAGAGAAAAGCTAACAAAAACATAATAGGCCGTCCGAGATACCCCATCAAGAAAGGACAAAAGGAACCCCAGAAAGATAGTTTTCCAGGAGGGAAAAAAAACGCCATCTATATGCTTTTTTTCCCCACTTTAGGCCAGCCCAGTGTGATTAGGATTACAATTTATGATAATGTTTCAACTTCCTCTCGAAATAAGGAGTCATATTCATTGTGGAAAAGAAACATGGTACGGAGGTTATGTTAACAAACACAAATGATACTTCTTGTGAGAGACATAAATGATAGCTTCCACTATGCTTCACTCCATGTCTTCTGACGCAGTCCTCAAGAAGCTCATTAAGAGAGAAATACTCAAATTTAGCTTAAAACCAAATCAACCCACTTGGGAGATTGCATAACCAGTTCCGAGTCAGCCTAATTTAAGGTTATGGAGCCCACATGGGAGCTTCCATAACCAGTTTTGGGTCAGCCTTATTTTAAGTTAATTAATTTTTTTATTAGTAAGGGATGCAGTTGGAGCATCTGCCTAGGGACTAGGAAGCCGGCGCATTAGAAAAGCTCATAACTACTATATTGTCGTAAGTAAGTCTAACCAAGACTTCAGCAATGTAAATAGTCACGATCATCTGGAAGTCTAGAAGACATTCTGCCTCTATTTCTCTTCTCCCGGTCACTACTGTCTCTATTCATTGACCAAGAATTGAAAGCATTGACGAGAATTGTTTGGAGGAAACAAACCTATTTCAGTCTTCAGGTCTATACAGCTTATACCCTTTTCAATGGGCAAACTTATCTTCTAGGTTAAGGTAAAACTATTGACCAGCCCAAGCAAAGAAGTTGATAGAAAGGAATAACAGCGGGATCGAAGATGCTATAGTTGATGCCCTGCAGGATATGTTGAACCAAGACATACCTAATCCTCAAATCAAGAAATCAACAAGGAAAACCGCTAAACTGCAATTGATAATTTCACATCTGATGACTTTCAGATTTCCTAAGGAATGGACATAATTTGGTGTCTCGTGGTTGCAACAATTAACTTGATTTTGCCACCGTAATCTTAAGTTCAGAGCCAATCACTATACAGAAACTAGGATTTGCTGGACACGGTACATAAAAAAGACCCACGGATCTTAAGTTATTAGTATGTGACTTATTGGGTTCTGTAAGAATTGGTTTAGTAGCCATTTATATCTAAGTCAAACAAGATTCTTGTCGAAATAACAAAGGAATGTAATGGCTACAGGATCTAGATTGATGCCTAAAGTTTCAACTTCTCTTCCTCCATCCCACGCTTTCAAGCAACTAGGTCCAAGTTCCCATCTACTTATCAAATAAATTCCCATCAACTTTTAACGATACATTATCTAGTCCAGTTTAATTTACTGGTAACATAGAAGTTTCCTGATTCACGTAAGCACAATCATAATAGAATTTGTGCAGAAAGGCCTCAAATTTCCAGATACTTACAGCATTGGTAAAGGCAGACAATACCTCTAGCCTTTTGTACCTGATATCAGAAGATAACTTTTATTAGCTAGCTTTTTTGTGGTAAATGCACATTGTTTGCATAAAGGGACTATTACACACCATTTCATCAGAACATTCTTCAAATTCAAATACAAGTTTAGCAGAAAGAAAAAAAAAAAAGTGGGGAGGGGTGGCATTTCACCGATATATGGATTCCAGTGCAGCATTCATTCTATATCCACCCAACAGGAATTCCCCTTCCCCCACTTATTAATGAATCAGTTCTAACAGGAGAGCTAGCTACCTAGAAGCTGGGAACGTTCTAGAACCTTCTAACAAGTATCAAATCTACTTTTCTTAACCACCCCAAGCCCTGAGCTCACCCGTAAGTATAGACTCGATCAGGCTTCTTCCGAGAGGCAGCCATCGCGAACAAAGAAAAAGTTAGGAGGCCACAGCCAAACGTCAAATGAAATGCATCAGACACCAGACCTGAAATTAAATTCAAGAGTCATATTCTAATCAAGGAATAAACAATAATACACAAAATTCAGATATCATGAAACACAAAAGAGCAAAACATCACGTAAGATTTGCCTGCCTAAATCAGCAAAAGCACACTTTTAAGTTGAATTACTATAAGTCGACCATTATAAAGTACTGGAGCCCTTTCATA
The DNA here is from genome assembly GCA_033070095.1 of Escallonia herrerae. NCBI lineage: Eukaryota > Viridiplantae > Streptophyta > Magnoliopsida > Escalloniales > Escalloniaceae > Escallonia > Escallonia herrerae. The sequence goes on from JAVXUP010000327.1 coordinate 405,971, forward strand.
ATTTCTCTCCTTTGACTTTTTGCAACTTCCCAGGATAGAATTCAAACAGCTAACACTGAACTCAACTCAAATTGCAAGTACAAAATAAATAAGTACTTTCTTTGTAAACGAGTCAAACTTACAATAACGACGATGCATGAAGTCAATGCCACGAGTTAAAATCTTATCCTAAGAATTCGCAAAATGTTAAAAGTGACCAAAATTACAATACAGAGGAAGTTAATAAAGGTTTCATCTCGTACCTACTTGGCCGGAGACAAGGCCAATGCACAATTCGGCTGTGGAATACGCCACGTTGAGTGAAATCAGCACGAACAACTGCTTCATCGGCCTATTGCCCGATCTCACAACTCTAAATACCGACAACATATGCAACAAAACCGAAAATCTACTAACCAAACCATCTCCACTACCAGAAAACGACGACGTCCGGTCCCGCTCCCACCAAATGCTTTCAATTCCGTCCTGTTGAGGATAGATAGCCGGCGAGATGTCGATCGTCGAGGTAGTACGGGAAAGGAAAGGCTTCTTTAGCGAATCGTTGGAGACTATGGAGATTGGCGTGTGAGGTGGAGGTGGCTGTTCGGATTGGCGGAACGAGGGTTGACGGTTAAACGCGAACCGACGGTCGCTGTTGCCGCAGAACTGGAAACTGGCGTTCCAGGGCAGAGGCGAATCGAGCTCGCGTTTCCGGTGAGGGGATCGCGGATCGAACCGACCGGAAGCACTCTGATTGTCCATTTTTCCGGCTAGATGAGCTCGAAAGTGTCACATAAACGGTGCGATTGGTCGATTGCTGTTGGTGTAATACTGAGTCTGTCTGTAGGAGACTTCTGACGTGCGTGCCGGAGACTCCCAGGTCAAAGGATTCGACTGCATGAGTTTCCCCCACGTCCGATTTTCTGGTAGATATTTTTTGTCCTTTTAAGGTAAATATTTGAAAACAGTGGATTCAGCTGTTATTACGGTAGTTATAATATTATATTATATCATTACATATTAATGAATGAACCAAAATTTGTCACTTCGTTAGGGATATGGGAGTAAAAATTAGGGAAGCATTATTCAGTCGTGACATAGTTATGGTCAACCATTGTCATCACGTTTCTATATGTATGTTGTGCGTGTTTAAGTCGAAGTCAAGTTTGACAATAATTGGCAGTCACACTGCTTTTACGTTGGGTTCCAAAGTTTTAATCTGCATTTTTGTATTTTGGCATTAGCAAGTGGAGAGCTGCTTTTGACGTTATAACGGTTGTCGTTATCTATCATGCAAAACATTTATATCATAAGCGATGCATAACTAATCCTAATAAATAGGTGACACGTCTGCATAGTTTTTTTGTTTTTGCTACACAATACCCTGGTATTTACTTTGTTCGTTGCATGTTTTATTATCTTTAAGACCACTATTTTTCGCTGACCACGAAGTTGTAAGGATTCTGATGCAGAGATGAATGACGAACTGATAGCTTGCAAATTCTTGGAGCAAATCAAGTGCCAAAAGCTCAAGATATGATCCAATTGTCGATGTCCGTGGTTTTGGCCATAAATTTTGAATCATCAGGAGCTTCGGATGCTGCAAGTTGTCAAAATAATCGTCTCGAGGTGATCTATGCTGCCCTAGAAACTACGCCAATTGAAAGCAACATGGACCCCCTGTTTTCATTCCATGTTTTTTTCTTTTTTTTTAGGACCACCTATTCTCACTGACCATGAAGTTGATAGAGATTTCTGATGCAGAGATGAATGACATCGGAAGTTGAAGTGATAGCTTGCGATTTGTTGGAGCAAATTGAGTGCCAGAAGCCCAAGATATAATCCAATTATCGGCGTGTATTTATTTGGCCTTAAGAGCTACACCGATTTGAATGCAACATGGATGGCCAAAAAAGAAAGCCGTTTAAGCTACTCTCAGAATGATTTTATGATTTATGCGAGAAAACTTTCCTCAATTGGCAGTTTTGAGGTTAAGGGTGAACTCGATAACGTCCATGGTTTCACGAATCTAGACTATTTAGTAGTTGCTATTTAGTAGTTGCTCATTTCGTTGCCAATTTAATTTTAGTTTGAAGTTAACTTCTTTTGTAATTCCCTGGCGTCCAAGGATTAGGGTTCTTTTCGTGTTTAAGGGGGTGTTGCTATCTAGGCAACACCCGTTCTCCAGCGTCAGATTCTTTGAACTTGAAACAAGAAAGTTCGAAACTTGATGATGAATCGTTGCCATACCCCGTTTGCTTGACTTCTCTGCACATAATCCAACTTCACCTCTTAAACAGATAGAGAGACAATTTAGAGTTTCGAGTTTCGACTTCACCTGCAAATGAGTTTTCAACAAATAACAAACTACCATCGACCAAATATTCATGTGAAATCAAAATAACAGTACAGCTACAATGAACATCAATGGAGTCTCTTTCGGGTTCCGATTTTTGGAAACTAAAAAAAGTTCTGTACCCAAAATAGAATAAAAACGATAAGGCTCTAGGAGATATATCGACTACTAGCACACTGGTAAATCAATTCAACTTAGCAAATCGAATTTTTCTCATCAGAATATCAACAGAGCTATGTAATCGCTCAAGGCTAAGAAGAATATACAAGAATCCGGGTCTAGAAGAACCACTGACCCTAACACTTGGATGAGATAAGACTTGAAATAGTAACAAACAACATTGATTTTACAGGAGGGTCATGGGGTTGGGGTGTATACACATTTGGTTTTTCGGGTATCTCTATTGTCATAATCTTCCTTTTCACTAATACTTTGCGAAGATGCTCTGTCTCATCAAGACTGTAAATGATAATCAAGAGTGTAAGCATGAATCTCGGATGGGCTTGTGCCAGGCCTGTCAAAAGTCAAGAGAGTGAATGGTTAGAGTCTTAATTTAAACACTTTGCTTATTGTTCTTAGACTTCTGCCTCCATTTCCAAGATTTAAGCAATAATTAAGGGAAAAAAGATACCTTTATTTTAAATATATGGATGGGGAAATAATGTTGCAATGTAACCAAAGGTTATCTCAAACATGACAGCATCTTTGTTTGAGGTTAGGAACTCTTTGAGATTCCTTTACCAATCTCCGATGGCAGACAAGTAAAACAATAACATAGCAAGGCAAAAGCCGCTGAATCCACATTTGGTTCTAATATGTCCCCATAAAAAAATAAATAAATAAGCAATTGGGGGGAGGAAAAAGGAAAGATAGGATAAGATATCCTTTTTTTTTTCTTCAGATGGATCTACTTCCTCAGTGAACAAAAAGAAAGGCGAGGAAACTAAGACAGCCAGGGGCGGAACTATAGTAGGGCCGAAGGGACCATGGTCTCCCCCCATATTTGCCACTCAAAAATGCTTATTTCATTTACATGCATTTGGCTAAAGCCTTAAGAGGTCAAAAAGTTGGAAAATCTTAACATATAATTTGGGAAAGCTATAAATTTACTCTTGAATTTAAATTCTCACACTCCACTTTTTTCTCATTAAAAGTTGAAGCTGTGTTATGCACAAGTGCTACTAAAAGTCATTTGGAGTTCATAAGAGGTTATATTTACGAAGAGTTATAAATTTCAACTCGACCTCATATAAGACTTACGTATATGTATACAAGATAATTACGAGAGAATAACAATTAATGATATTGTTTCTAATAAATTGTGCATGCCCAAAAATAAGAAGTAAACGACACTAGAATCTACAAAAGTACGAAAATTTATTAACTTCCGTATTAAATGTGATACTAATACTAATGCACATAGACGTACAATTCTTTTAGGGCATCCTTTAAAGTTAAGACTAGAAATGCTTCAAGTTTATTAAATATTGCTCACTACACATTCCATCAAATTTATTACACTAGCGACTATACTTTTTACAGCTTTTGGCTCCCCTCTGCATGACATTATGGGTCCACCCCTGAAGAGAGCCTCCAAGATTCAAAGCCAACGAGAATAGTAGTAAAAGAAGAAGAATATTGATTTCCTTAGTATCTTAATCACCAAGACAGGGAAAGACATGAATAGATCATCTTTTGTTCTCTTACTATCTAGCAACCAAACTACCTGATAACCAAAAACTTATCCTCGAGGAATTCCTTGAAAGAGGAGGACATAAATATATCATAAACTGATAATACCTTTTATTGATGGCACCGTAGTGAAACTTGGGGTTTCCGGCCTTCAAATCTTCAATGTACTGCAATCACACGAGATAAAACTGTCAACTAGAGTAGAAGAGCCGAAGACTCGAAGTTGATACAAAATAAACTTTGGAAACGTCTATTTCCAACACTCAAATGCTTAACCAAGCCCCATTTTGTCGCTAAAAAATGTGTTAGTGACAAAATTTCAACTTTTGAGAGACAAATTACGGTGTGGCAAGCATTTGAGGTATGAAAATATACTTTCCATAACTTTATATGTTGTTTGGAAAAACAAAAGAACAAAAAGATCGATGCTTGTAATTTCAAAATCCGGCTCTCACCAAATTCAAGGTGACCAACATTGACGAAAAAGCCAAAGAATCGAATGGAATTTCATCAATTGCAAAAAGCCGGCACTCAGAAGATTCTGGACCAGGTGAAAAGTGGGGCCTCTTCAATTTTGCCAAGAAAATTATATAAGTCTGCTCAAGAAAAGAAACAAACGATAACATAAACATCTTCACCAAGTGCAGAAAAAAAAAAAAAAGGTCTGATTCCCCTCACTTGGCCTATAAGAGGGATGTCCAACTGAGCAAAAGGTGAAAGAACTTGCACTTCTGCACCCGCTTCTTCCCAAGTTTCTCGCATTGCCCCTTCTGCAGCAGACTCCCCAATCTCCAAGTAACCAGCAGGAAGTGTCCTATCAAGAAAATGCAATTCAGGAATAAGACAGAGGAAAAGCTGTGACAGAAAGGTGACTACTTAGAGCTGCACGGGAACAATGGGAAGAGGAGAAGGTGGAGGAGGTGGAAAAGGGAAAGAGGAAGAGGGAAGAGCGAGGGAATGTTCACTTTCGAGATTTATGTCTACCCACGCAAATGCATACCAAAGACCATAAGATGGTTGGATCTTCCGCTTACAGAGTAAAATCTTGTTATCATGCTCAATGAGGCAACCAACAACCTGAATGCACCAGCCAAAAAAAAATATCAACCACGACAATATGTTATTACAGAAGAAGTTCCTGCTCCCAAAGAACATATATTAGAAAAACAGCTAACAAATCGGGTACAGTGTAATTCCAAAGCTAATTTAACACAGCAGGATATCATACATTTGGAGGAACTTGTAAAGCGATTGTATATCAACTATTAAGTACGAATGCAGGGTTGACTGTCATTGTTGTTCACAGTCTCTTCCTCCTTGTGCGATAGTTACCATGCTACCAAATTGCAAACAAGTATCTCATCCTAAATACTTCATCCTCAATCTTATAAAACTTACACCTACAGGTGTTTTCTTTTAGTTCTACTTTCCCCAAAAGCCCCTAAATCTGAAGGAGATCCCCAAAAGCTCCAGATTTGCATCAAGAACTATTTCCGTCAACACTATATCACCATCCTTAACTAAAGCGACCGATAAGGAATCGAACACCTATTCTAGTCTTGTCAAAATGAAAACTATATCATCCACAAATAACCTACACCATGGGAACTCATCGTGTTATCAGGGAAGATCACTCATAACTATAGCAAATAGATAAGGCTTCCGGCTGATCCTTGGCGAAATTCAGTCACTACTAAAACCTCATTTGCTGTACCATCAGGAGCTTTACCATTGATTACTGGTCGATCATCAGCTATGAAGCACAGACACAAGTGCGGATACGCGGATACAGTATTTTTTGAAAATTCTAGGATACGGGTGCAGCGGGGATATGGAAAAAGTTTTAAATATCTTTTTAACTATGTACACTTAGTATTGAATTTCTAAACAATTTGAATCTTTTTAACTACATAAAAGAATATTAATATTTCAACTGAAGTAGTAAGTTTTAAGTTTAATGGGCTGTTTCGTAAATTTTGAAGTTTTCAACCCTAGTAAGAATTTTTTTTTGGTTTAATGGGCTGTTTTGTAAATATTAAAATTGCATAGATGAACAGAACAAACTTTGTATCTGGTACTACTCTTATTTCTTTGAAGTACTGGGGTTGGTTTGAGTAATAACTTAATTATTGGGTACTTAAATAAAATGTCAAAAGTCAACCAATCAAATAGGTGATCAATCTCCATCCAACATCGATCCCCTGTCTGTTCTTCTTCTTCTCCGGAACCAATCGTAGACACTTTGCCACTCGCCGCCTTCGGTTGCCGGTGAGTACTTCTTCCTTCTCTTTCTTCTTCTTCTTCACCTTCTCCTCCTTTTCCTTCTCCTCCTGCTGCTTCTTCTTCTCTCCAGTCTCCTCCATCGACCACCTTTTGCAACCGCCGGCAAGGAACATGTCACATTACAAAGACCATAGGACAAACCACAATGGATCACCTTGGCACCAATATTCCATATAGATCACCTAGCATAAATCTAAACTGAAATTCGGATGCTTTAATGTTTCATATTCTATCGTATACATCCTCTTCCAACGCTTCATGGGATGGCTCATAAGCTCAATCTCCTGTACTTGGTGCAGCTTCGGGAATTGCACCGCCGTTCACGAGACACAGTTCCCCGAGACAGTCACCTCTCCCTCCCTCCCCCCCCCCCCCTGACCGTGTGACTGGTGAGGACTGAGGCTCAGGCTGTGACCGGTGACTCACACTCACTCAGAGTCTCCGACCGCGATGGTGAGCCTGTGGGCTGTGACCTGTGTTACATGGACTCGGCACTTTGAGTCAAAATATCGTGTCCACACGACACGGATCCAAGTACGGGATCCATACCGGACACGTCATTTGCCGGACGGACACGCCACATCTCCGATTAGAGAGGATCTCTGGGAATTTGTCACCGTGGATATGGAAGATAAAGGTCTTACGAGAAAGAAGGGGCAGATTCCTGGGTAGGAAGAAGAAAGAAGGGGCAGATTCAGAAGATGAAGAGTCCAGATCTGGAAGAAGATGAAGAGGGGGGGGAGAGAGAGAGAGAGAGAGAGAGAGAAGAGCATACCTCGAGGCAAGAGAGAGATAGGGAGAGTCTGACTTAAGTGTGGGTCATAATAAATGATCACATCTTATCATTTTCTTTTCCACAACACAATAAATGCTACTTTTTCACAATATCATATCCACCCCTATAGTTTGTACTAATCTCATATAAATTATTACTTGAAAATAAATGTTCTATCCGTGTCCAAGATTGGATCCGTGTCCCCGTGTCCTGTAATTTCAGAATTTGGCGAGTCCGACACTCGGACACGTGTCCGATCCGGACACTGACACCGAGTCCATGTAACATAGGTTGTGACCAGATCTGGACCGTGACCGGCGTGACAACGGCCGACTCACTCCCACAGCAACTTTGACGGCTTGACGACGGTGACGGACTGACGGACGAAGCCGACCTCATCGAGCACCGGCTACCGTGACGCCGACCAACGAGGTGATGACCATGAGTATGTGACTCACTCCGACAGCCCGACCAGATCTGGAACTAGAAGTACGGACTGAGGCTACTCAGTACTCACTACTGCTTCTCTGCACTATTGACTGAGGTAAGTTCTTAAATTTTAGTATAATTTCAGTGATTATATAGAGATTTAAAAAATATGTTTGGTAAATTTACTTGCTAATTCTTAATTTATTATTATTTTACTAATAAATTTTTTTGGTGAATTTGATATAATTTTTGCACCCCTTGAAAAAAATCTTGGTTCTGCCCCTGGGCGCAAGTTGATCTCTCTGGTTGAGGCCGCATTGATTTATTCAACTTCACACCTGGATGGGCAGCGTAGGGGCTTCTTGATATACGAAAGGCACAGTCTCAGCAACTCCTTTGCAACTAGTCCTCATCTCTTGCAAAAGGGTCCCTTCTATTCTTACTACGTAAAATACTGTTAGACAATTCAGTCAACAAATTTAAACCACAATCCTCAACCATCTCCACACCTTGATAGGCATAACGTATGGCCTAATACCCTTTCTTATTTTCAGCTGTTCAAAGTTCCATTTACATTCCAACTCTACAAAGAAACCGTAATTATTATCATCAAATGAAAGGACAGGTCCCCTAAGTTCTTTTCAACATTTTCCATTAATCAATTTACTAAATTAACTTCTCCATCTCTTTTTAACTTAATCTCCTGTAACTCCATTGAATTTTACCCACATGCGCATACATGCATATATGCATATAGACTGTGTGTGTGTGTTTGTGGATGAGTATAATATATGCACATGCTGCACGAGTATTAGTATATAAGAAGATAAAAACAGATATCTGTATACAGACGAACAAAGAAAGGTACATCTAGGCATTTAGTTGGTAATTGCACTAATTCTGCAAAGGATCAGTTCCTTTTCACACTTCTCAAAGAAAAGGGTGGTTTAGTGAGACAGACAAATTAGACAGGTAAAGAGAAACTCACCCAACTCTTGCAGAGTTCATCTTGGAAGTTAGGTCTTGTCCAAAAGTGACAGAGGGTGATGTCCAATAGAGAAACTGGAGAAGTTGGGAGATTTTGCGTGTTATATGCCCCGCTGCCTAATCTGAACAGTTAACCTTAGAAATCGGTGTAGTCGACCAAAATTTGCCTACTATCCACCTTCAAGACACCCCCAACCCTACTCAGCAGTTCTGAGTCTCTGACACACCGTGCCCCTGACCGCAGCTACCCCATCATCGGTCACCAAAGCAGCCTGTTCCGACACCAAAGGAGGTTCAACCCCACTCATCTCAACTAATCATCATCATGCAGCCATGGCCATCCCACAGCATTAACTTGTAAGTGTCGATGCTAATTGGCAACTGCTCCGGCGAGCCAAAGAAAGCTCAAACTCAAGGCAAAAAGACACCATGATAGACGAGACTAATATGATTGACTTGCATAACTGATCAAGAAGCAAAAACAAGGAGATTATTGGGAAAGAAAGAAAAATTCACAGGAGCTTTTGATCAGAATAAATGACGGCCGAGGGGTATCAAGACCCATGAGAACTCACAGTTAGGCTTCTAAACCTACAACTATGTCTAGCCAAGTTTAAATTTCATATCGTTACAGTTGTTGGGAAATATGTTTGTAACTGTCGTGATATACGCGTGGGTGAAAAGAAGACAGTTAGTGATATTCAAGCCCGCGATAATTCCGTCATGAGTAGGTTTAGTAGAAAACCTAAATGTTACCCATAAATAAAGAATCCTCTCAAAAATTTCGAAATCTTTAATATCCTAAATCCCAAGTACATCTTTAATTAGACAAATTCCTATGTTTAATCAGCAACTTCTCCTATGGTTATTGCACTGCATAATGCGATGGAGTTTTGCAATTATGCAGAATTAGAAACTCTTGGACTGATAAAAGCAATTCCGCAAATCACTTAACGAAGCTCTAACCAAAGTTGCCATCAAGCCACATACCATTTTGGGGTTCTCATAGGCAATTCTCCCACAAAGTGTGCAGATAGCTCTCAGCTTCTCCTCTCCATCAGGTGTCTCATGCTTTGTTGGGCCACCACACCTTTGACAAAAGTTGATCTTACGAGTGCTGCCCTGCATATTGAAAGTTGAAAAAAAATATGGAAGATTAATAAAAGAAAGGAAAGTCGGGATGGAAAAAGGATGAAACACGGATTCATATAAACAAATTCACTGAAGCTTGCAGAAGGAGTAAAAGATTTGTCGCAAACCAGAGGACCACCATCGTCACTTCTAAACTGAAAAGTGTCGCATGTTCCTATAGATATCAGCATATCCCCCAGAATTTCATCAATGACTAAACAAGAAGGCGAGCATCAACTACGAGGCAGCCTCTTTTATGTTTTTAGGATAAATAATACTCACCCATCCGAAGGCCACAAAAGGAATATAGTCAGTCCTTTACCGATCTGTTCTAGTTTATCCGTTCCCAAAAGGGAGCCAGGGGTGCCAAGGAGGTCACCTGGCCAGGCTACCTCTACGTATTATGCAGCCTTTCAGTGACATGCTTAAGCTAAGCCAAACTTTCCGAGCATCCTAACAACCTTCTGCTACATAAGGCAAGAACCATCGCTTCACAATGCCTCTTTTTTTTAGCACAAATCATCACATTTTACACTTTTCACAATTCAAACACAAGAACAACATAACAGTACGAGGAACCATCACGCAATTTTTTTCAGTGAAAAGTAAAAAAGCAATAAAATATAAGATCAAAATCCAGGACACACACACACATACATATATATAAATATATATTAACACCGTATAGCCGCATTGGCAAAAACTAAAGAACCGACAGAGATTAGATTAACAGCGACCAAAAAGAACTTACATCTGACCGAAACGCAACGGATGACGATGAAGAAGAGGAAGAGGAAGGTGAAGACCCATCTTCTGAGTTTGATTCCGAACGTGTTACAGAAATCCGGAATGCTCTGGAATTTCGACCCTTTTGAGCAGAAATCAAAGGAGTTGGTCTTCTTGAGGAAACGAAAGAGAGCCCACAATTTCCATGGGGTTTCAATCTGTTGGAAAATAACCCAGAAGAAGACCCAAGAAACTGGATAGCCTTCAGCATTATACAAGAGAGCTATGGATACATATCAGGGCTGAAAGAATTGAGGGCGAAAGTCAATTCGGCGATGGAGTGTAGCATATCCAAAGAGATGCTACTTAACTGAAACTCCATAGCTGTAGAATGAAACTCAATCATAGAGAAGTAGAGAAGAGAATTGAACTGAGAAGAGAAACAGAGGTTTTCTATTACTGAAAGTGAGGTTACAGGAGAGAAGATAGGAGGCATAGAGAAGAAATTCACTCTTGATTTTTAATCCTATTTCCTCACTCTCTCTGCATCGTCTATGTATAACAGAATTTCAAAACAAGAATTCAAATTTTTGGGATTTTGGCTCTAGCGCCAAAATCTACTTACATAAGTGTCACTAATAGGTTTTTTAAAAAGAATCAAACGATGTCGCTTGACTTAAACACCAATTGCTCAAACGGTACCGTATACTCCAAACCTTGAAGATAGTCCCAAACGGTGCCGTCTGTCCTTGGCGCCAAATTTCTGCTACTTGTCTTCAACAACGGTGGAAGCTCCAGCTTCTGACTCACTCCCGATCGCTTAACTCGAATTCTGATCTTGTTTTGTTTATTCCCAGCTTCCTTCTCCTGGTGGTCAGCTTGATCAGCTCTGTCATGACCTGGGGACATGACATTCCCTCCCTCTTTGAATAATCCTTGTCCCCAAGGGTTCCAATTTGGAAATCTGGACTTCAAGATGTCCCAGTCTTCCCAAGTCTCCTCACCTTGGCTGGCATTGGACCATTTGACCAGGATCTGAGCTGCTGCTTCATTGCCACGTTTAACAATTCTGTGGTCCATAATTGCCACAGGCTCCATTAACATCTGCCCTTCACTGTTAACTGGTGGTAGTTTGGAAGAGGGCACTATAGACTGCCCAATTTTCTTCTTTAAAAGTGACACATGGAACACCGGGTGGATTGCGCTGTTGTCTGGCAGCTGCAATTTATAGGCTACTGAGCCAATTTTCTGTAGAACCTTATAAGGTCCAAAAAATTTGGGAGATAGTTTAAGATTCTTCCTCAAAGCCAAGGAAGATTGCCTGTAGGGCTGTAGCCTCAAATACACCCAGTCACCAACCTCAAATGATCTTTCGGTGCGATGGAGATTAGCATACTGTTGCATCCTTGATTGTGCCATGGTTAGATGTTCCTTGAGTAGATGCAGCACCCTACTTCTTCCCTGCAAATAGCTGTCCAGGTCTTCTAAGTTGGTCGATTCAGGAGTGGATAAACTAAGAAGCCTGGGCTTGTAACCATAAACTGCTTCAAATGGAGTCATCCGGATAGCAGACTGGAAGCTGGTATTATACCAGAACTCTGCTAGTGACAACCACTTAGCCCAGTTGTGGGGCCTGTCACTACACATACATCTCAAATAATTCTCTAGGCAATGATTGATTCTTTCTGTTTGTCCATCAGTTTCTGGGTGGTAGGCAGTGCTATGATTTAATCTGGTGCCTAGTAACTTGAAAAGCTTGGTCCAGAAATTGGAGAGGAAGACTTTATCCCTGTCACTAACAATGGATTCTGGCATGCCATGTAACTTGAAAACCACATCAAAGAACTGCTGAGCTATGGTTTCAGCTGTAAAAGGATGTGTTAGCCCTATGAAGTGGGCATATTTGCTCAACCTGTCAACAACCACTAATATAGCATCCTTGCCTAAGGATTTAGGCAGCCCCTCTACAAAGTCCATAGAGATATGTGTCCACAGTTGGGTGGGAATGGGCAAGGGCTGTAATAACCCTGGATATGGGACATTCTCATGTTTATTTTGCTGGCAAACATGACACTCTCTTACCAATTGCAGCACCATCTGCTTCATTCCAGGCCAAAAGAAAAACATGGAGGCCCTCTTATAAGTGTTGTGGATCCCTGAGTGTCCTCCCAAACCTGAGGAATGCAATTCTTCCAGAATTTGGTGCCTCAACTGGCCCTGACTTCCCACATACACCTTCCCCTTGTATCTTAGGATCCCACCTTGATATGTGTAGAAGGAAGTGGCCATGGGGTCCAGCAGCAACTCCTGAATAACCTGTTGTGCTTGTTCATCAGCAGTTAAGCTGTTCTGTAGTTCTTGTTGCCACAAAGGGGTGATAATAGTGACTGCATTGCATTCTTCTGAGTGTGTTTGTGGCAATCTTGATAGTGCATCAGCTGCAATATTGTCAATTCCCTTCTTGTAGTGTATCTCAAAATCAAAGCCCAACAATTTTGATAGTAGCTTTTGCTGCAACAATGAAGTTACCCTCTGCCCCAACAGGTATTTTAAACTACTATGGTCAGTTCTCACAATGAAGTGAGAATGACATAAATATGAACTCCATTTAGTGATGGCATGCACCAAGGCTAATAACTCATTCTCATAGGTTGATAACCCAACACTCTTGACTCCTAGGGCCTTGCTGATGTAGGCCAATGGCCTGTTTTGTTGCATGAGCACAGCCCCAATGCCCACATCACAAGCATCAGTCTCCACTTCAAAGGTGAGAGAAAAATCTGGTAGGCCCAGCACAGGAGTGGTGGCCATTGCTTGCTTGAGGGAATGGAAAGCTTGGTTAGCTCCTTCACTCCATAGGAAAGCATCCTTCTTCAACAGATTGGTGAGAGGTTTGCTGATAACACCATAATGCTGTACAAATTTTCTGTAGTATCCAGTTAGGCCAATAAAACCCCTCAAGTCCTTGAGTGTCTTTGGAGTGGGCCAATCCAACATAGCTGCCACTTTGCTTGGGTCTGTGGACACTCCTTGCCCATTGATTAGATGCCCAAGGTACTCAACCTGTTCCTGAGCAAAAACACATTTGCTTTGCTTTGCATATAATGTGTTAGATCTAAGCACTTGTAGTACAATTTCAGATGTTCTAGATGAGTTTCTAAGTCTGGACTGTAGACCAAGATATCATCAAAAAACACTAACACAAATTTTCGTAGGTATGGGTGAAAGATAGTGTTCATGAGTAGTTGGAAGGTGGCTGGAGCATTGGTGAGGCCAAAAGGCATTACTCTAAACTCATAGTGTCCAGCATGAGTTCTAAATGCAGTCTTGTGCTGGTCTCCTTCCACTACTCTAATTTGGTGGTACCCACTCCTTAGATCTAATTTGGTGAAAATGTTTGACCCATGCAACTCATCAAGCAAATCATCAATTACAGGAATTGGATACCTGTCCTTGATGGTCAGATGATTCAATTCTCTGTAGTCAACACATAATCTCCAGCTTCCATCCTTCTTCTTCACCAATAATACAGGGGATGCAAAAGGTGAACTATTGTGTTGAATAATACCTGTTTGTAGCAATTCTGAAATGATCTTCTCAATCTCATTCTTTTGCACAAAGGACACCCTGTAGGGCCTTAAGTTCACAGGCTTTGCTCCTTCAACCAACCTGATATGATGGTCTTGACTTGTTTGAGGGGGCAGGTCCTTAGGCTCATCAAAGACATCTTGAAATTCATGTAACAAGCCTTGAACTTCAATAGGCAGGCTGCTACCTTGAGGAGATAATGTAACAGCATACACCTGGCCAAACAAGGTGCCAGCATCACTTTGGAGTAACTTATTCATAGCTTGGGCGGTGATCATCTTGATAGTTGTGCCTGGGAATTCCCCTCCTTTAAGTATGATTAACTTCCCTTGATGCTGGAAGGAAATTTGATTATTATCAAAGTCGAAATTCACACTGCCTAACTTTCTTAACCACTGCATACCTAGGACTCCATCACAGCCTCCCAATGGTAGTATCCTCATATTAGTCTCAAAGTCATGGGACCCCATCTTCCATTTGAAGTTCTTACACACAGTGTCAGTTTTCAACCTTGCTCCATTGGCAACTGCAACCGTGAGAGGAGTGGTAGTTTCCAGTACGCATCCCAATTTTTCAGCAGACTTAGGGTCCAAGAAGTTATCTGTTGACCCTGTATCTATTAATATGCTGAACACTTTGTTTCTAACTTGGCCAGGAATCCTGATTGTGTTGTGAGAGTGGTTTCCTGCTAGGGCATGCACACTGATCTCAGGTTCTACTTCAGGCTCTGTATATGGATTAGTTGATGTTGTATTGATTGTAAGGTCCATGGTTTCCTCTGTGGAATCAAGTTCCTCTTCTTCTTCAGATATTATCATGGCAATGGACTTCATGGGGCAAACGCTTTTGTGTCCAGGTGCAAAGCTGGCTCCACACCTAAAGCACAGGCCTAAGGCAAGCCTTCTTTGGTGTTCTTCATTAGACAATTGGTTAGTCCTGGGAGGTGGTTTAGGGGGTGGTGGTGTAGGTAACAGGCCTTTATGAGGGTTAACTGGGCTAGGGATTGTAGAACTTTTAAGGGGAATGGCTTGCAAGGGGCTTGGTCTCAAGAAGGAAGGGTTCAAAGTGGTTTTAGAAGAATTATGCATGGGACTGGGCCCAATAGGTTGGGAATGAGGTTTGCTAATGGGTTGGTTGTAGCTAGACATGGCAGTAGAGCCTTGCATAGGTCTGTGAGACTTGAACAGACTGTTAATAGCAACTTCTTCTCTCCTAGCTATATGGATAGCCTTAGACAGGGATTCAACTTCAAATTGCTCAACCCTGCTCCTTATTTCAGGCTTGAGGCCCCCAATAAAACTCACACAGAAGTAGTTCTCATCTAGGTAGTCAAACTCTTGGACCACTTGTGCCCTCATTGACTCAAACCTATTAAAGAATTCATCCACTGATCCAGTTTGTACTAGCTTATTAAATTCACCAATAACACTAACTCCATTTGTCAATGAGAATCTGGCATACAAGTCAATCACAAACTGATGCCATCTAACTCTTCCCAATGGTTTGATATAAGTTGCATACCAGCACTCAGCTTGCTCATCAAAATGTACTGATGCATATGATACTTTATAATCTTCGTGAATGGGACAAAATTCAAAGTACTGCTCGCTCTTCCTAACCCAGCCCCTAGGGTTATCTCCATTAAACCTAGGGAAGCTCAATTGAGGAAACTTAGGCAGTATGTTACCTGTAGCAGGTGGATTGGTGACCGGAGGTGTGTCGACCGATGGCTGTTGAATATAATCAATCCGCTGGTTATGATTACTGGATTCCCCCTTTTCATTCGTAAATGTAGGGTGAGTCACATCCTTAGCTCTGATCTCAGCTATTAGGTTAGCTAATTCAAACTTGAGCTCAGAGACAGATTGATATACTGCTGTACCACTTCTTTGGAGATCACCAATTGATGCTTCTACAGAGCTCATTCGAACATCATAAGCTGCCATTCGATGAACGATGGCCTCCTGAGCCTCATGAATGTCGGCTTCATTAGACTGATTGTTCTTAACGGATCTCGGCATTTTAATTGCAGTGATTGAAGAGAATGAAGCTGTTGTGATTATAAAAGTAATGGACTAGCACAGGCCTCAATGACGAGGCTCTGATACCAATTGTAGCATATCCAAAGAGATGCTACTTAACTGAAACTCCATAGCTGTAGAATGAAACTCAATCATAGAGAAGTAGATAAGAGAATTGAACTGAGAAGAGAAACAGAGGTTTTCTATTACTGAAAGTGAGGTTACAGGAGAGAAGATAGGAGGCATAGAGAAGAAATTCACTCTTGATTTTTAATCCTATTTCCTCACTCTCTCTGCATCGTCTATGTATAACAGAATTTCAAAACAAGAATTCAAATTTTTGGGATTTTGGCTCTAGCGCCAAAATCTACTTACATAAGTGTCACTAATAGGTTTTTTAAAAAGAATCAAACGATGTCGCTTGACTTAAACACCAATTGCTCAAACGGTACCGTATACTCCAAACCTTGAAGATAGTCCCAAACGGTGCCGTCTGTCCTTGGCGCCAAATTTCTGCTACTTGTCTTCAACAACGGTGGAAGCTCCAGCTTCTGACCTCACTCCCGATCGCTTAACTCGAATTCTGATCTTGTTTTGTTTATTCCCAGCTTCCTTCTCCTGGTGGTCAGCTTGATCAGCTCTGTCATGACCTGGGGACATGACATGGAGTCCAATCAGTTAATCGCCCGTCTCTGATACATGGCCTGTTTTCCTTTGTACAATAATGGAACAAACAAAAATTTACGTGTCACGGTTTTACCATAGAACAGCTTGTATAAACTTTTTTTTTTCTTTTCTTCTTCAAAATTAAGGCATGACGCTCGAATTCGTTACATTCAAATATAACAAAATTTCTCGTCAAAGTATAGGGTACGCGTGGCCCTTACTTAGTCTACGTGCAAGTTTTGGTGTTGGTGATTTCATTGGTAATCACATATACTAGATGCCATTGATGAGCAGATAATAGGAGAGAATTGCTTGCTAAGTTACCTAAGCATGGACCTTTGTGTTATCTTTCGTTACCTAAGCATGTGATTGATGAGCCCACGATGTTTCTTGTGTTATGTTTATTACTTGGTAACACGAAAAAAGTCTACATGATCTCAAATTAATTGAACTAGGGCGCCTCACAATAGATGTAAGACTACGAATAACAATCAATTTAATGATAAACAAAGGGTCTGACGACCCACTCCCATTGGTTTCGTTGGAGGATAAACTTGGGAATGTCATCATCCGAAGTGATACCAAAACCTCAAGATAAACCCTTTGAAACAATTCAATGTGCTAACCCATCACAAGTTTCCTGAGACAAAGTTTGAATAGTACCTCAAGGCTTTAACCTACACGTTCTTTCAAAGCACAAAAAAGAAAAAAAGAAAAAAAAGGATTGAATAGTAGTAAATAAGATTGCTCAATAAGCAAAGATGAATCACTTATAATGGAATGAAATAATTTGTGATCTATAAAATGCAACCTTTATCAAAAAATTTGCTTGGCTTTCATTTACTTTTATCGATCAGGATCATTTCGAGCTTTTTTTTCTAAGCCAATAAATTAATGTAGTCATATGTGGGACAATGACCTAGCTCTTCAACTATTCTTTGCATTTTGTAGAAGGGTGAATTATAATTTTGGTTCTTTTATCTTTGATTCATATTATTGAAAGGTCCATGAACTTTAATTTATGCGTAGTTAATCCTTAAACACATACACTTAGCTTTTATTATGTCTCTCTTTGTCCTTCTCGTGATAACAGCACGAAAAATGACCATTAACCGCATACATGGAATTAAAGATGACTAGAAAGTAGAAACCGACCTTTAGAGTTGAAGTACCCCTTAAAATTTTAGGCTCAACACAAATGACCAACTCTATATGAACGCTTGAGATTAGGCAAGTGGAAAATCAAAGAGTGATACTGCAAGAAGCTCCAGTTTTGCAACCTTTTTGACCTGCCATAGTTTAAAGGTGGATTTCATAATTTGAAGGAGAAGTAAGCCTAAATCTGCATCTATCCCAAGCATGGGTCGATTCTTAGATGCACATAGTTCGTTTGAAGTTAGTTTTCCTTTTTTTTAGCCTAGCTTCTTAAAGTGAGATTTAATCATTTTTTTATTGTTGATTTTTCTTTTTTATACTAAAGTTTGCATGAATAATAACATCAATATTTGTAGACCCCTATTGGTCTTAATTTTTGTGACAAAATTGGATTCAAGGGTCGGACAGACACTATGATCATCTTCCTCGGTCATCTCGTCTCTTCTTGTTGTGTAGAAATGCTACGGTAGTGTAATACCCAGTAACTTTATTTGGGCTTACGGTCATTTGCTTGACATTGTTTTAGTCATTTCAGTGGTAAAACTTTTCTCTTTCATGACAATTTTGCAAGTGTGATGAAATTGTTATTGTTTTAGATACTGAGATTTAAGAAAGAGTTGATAGCTAGTGTCATTTTTTGAGTGACAACTTTTATAGATGACACAGTTCAATAGTACCTTGTATATTTAAGACAAATTGTGTTTCCAAATGGTGGGATGCCACGATAAGTGAGTAGATTTCATCAAACCTTGTATGTGGTTGAGAATATGATATAGATAAAATATGGTTGGTAACTTAGGCGAGTTGGGGGCCCGGGCTTGGGGGGGGGGGGGGAGTGAGTTACTCTAAAGTCATGAGCAAAAGTAGAAATCATTTATAGCATGTTTGTAAGTTTCTTTTTTAAGAGAGAAAAGAGATGAAAATGAAGGAAAATGTGTCATTTTCTCTGTTTCTGAATTTTTTTTAAAGAGAAAAGAAGAAAAATGGAGAAAAGTTTAGATAATTTGTAATGAAACAAAGAGAAAAAGTAATACTTTTATTATGCCCATACTACCTAGGGATGGCAATCAAATCCACACCCATCGGATATCCGTCCGCTCCGATCCTATACAAGCCGAGTTTTCTTGACTTTGATCAGGTCATGGGAAAGATACGGTACAAAAATTTTAAACCCGCAGCGAGTACGGATCGGATTTGGTATTTAGTCTAACCCACCCATGTATCCGACCAGTACCGCCCCGCATTTTATATTATAGGTTTTATCCTAACTCTACATGTAATCATGTGCAATCTCAGCCGTGGATCTCCAATTATATAAAAGGTGTGGACAAAACCCTAAACATTTTTCTCCTCTCTCTTCTTCTCCCTTCTCACGCTTCCTTTCGCCGTACCTCTCTTCCTTCGCCCCTACCTACCCCTACCTTACAGTTGCCCCCATCCCCACTGGCAACAGGTATTTCATCTTATTTGCTGGCGTTTGGGACAGTAAGGATTGGATCCTTGTTTCTTGAGAAGACCAATATCGTTACTACACCAGACAGTGGTTTTGGACCTGGTGGTGAAGGTTTCATCAGGGTCACTGCATTTTGTCACCAGAGCAATGTGTTGGAAGCCTGCAGAAGATTCAAGCAGTTGTACAAGTAAAGAAACTGTAGCATGTGCCTTTATATTCCGCGCTCACAGGAGGTCGACGATTCCTTGTAGCTATTTCTATCAGCAGCTTCATTGAACCTCTATTTATTGAAAAGTTATAACATGTTTCTCTCTTGTGAAATTAATTCAAGTTTGGAGGCTAGATTAGGTCCGATTATTTCTGGCTTTGAATAAACATTTGTGTCACTAGTTTTGGTGAAAAATGTCTTGATAAACTGGTACAGATTCTTGTTTGTTTGATTTGGTTAAGTGCATTCGGGAGTAGATATAAGGAGCGGAATACTTGATTGAGAGTGGTTGGTTTGTGCGGATCTATGCAGATGTGTGTGTGGTGAAGGGGATGGGGGGATGTGGGTTCGGGTGCGGGTGCAAATTCTTGGGTGCAGAACCTGCAGATGGTCATTCTTCATCGCTTCGTGGCTGATCGGGACAGAGGCGGATTTTTTGGGGCGGGGCGGAGTGGCAGATTTTTGCTACCGGTGCGGGTACGGATATTGTGAAATTCGCATCCGACCCGCCTTATTGCCATTCCTAATACTATCCTTGAGATAATGAAAACTAAATTAGTAAATTTTAGGTTTTACGATAATAGTAAACGTACAGGTCCTTAAATTTCACTTACAAACGGATGATTGTTTTGGATGTTAGAGTTAACTCATGGTTGATTGTTTTGCTTTTGGTATGATATTGATTAGATTTGTTTGTCAGGATATTTGTAGTCAACTAATGAGTCATTTATGAGTTAACTACTCGATTGATCACTGTTTAGTTAGGCAAATTTAACTTTAGTTATTGGATATCGATTTGTGTCAAAGTGATCACTGAATTCGTAAATTCATTTCAATCAGGTCATCTCGTCAGTCTGTGTCTGCCGCCGCCTCGTTAAGTCCCTTTAGTAATGGGTCTATTTGGCCTCTTATTTCCCTCCCTCTTCCCCTTTTCTTTCCTCCCCGTCTCCTCCCTTCTTTCCCTCTTGCTTCTTCCTCCCCACAACTGCTTATCTTTCTTCCTCCCTAACCCTACACACACAACACCCACTATCACACACACCCACACATATTGTCACACACAACCCTCACCGCCACATACACAACACACAATATTATAAAAACACACAAGACTCACCGTCATACGCACCCCCCCCTCCACACAACCAACACTCGTTATCATAAACACACACTAACCACTGTCACACATACACGCACCCCCCCCCCAACCCCCATACTATCACACACACACGCGCGCGCACCCCCCATCCCCACACACACAACACCCATTGTCATACACACACACTTCTATAATGCCCATATTATCCTTGAGACAGTGAAGATTAAATTTATAGTTACCTTTATGTCCTAAGATTTTTTACAAAAATTTATCATTTTACTTACAAATGAATGACTGTTTTGGATGTTACAGTTGACTCATGGCTCTCACACATTACGAACACTGTCACGCACACCCCCACCTTGACATACACAAAACACACACTATCACAAACACACAACACCCATTGACACACACACGCACATGCGCACACACTGTCATACCCAGCCCCACCCCCCCCCACCTCCCCACTAAACAACACCCCTATCATAAACAAAAAACAACACCCCCGATCGCACATGTATACGCGCGCTCGCACAGACACACACACTCGTTTTATAATAATTATATTATCTCTAAGAAATGAAGACAAAGTTTCTAGTGACCTTTAGGTCCTAGTATTTCTTACAAAACTTACTATCTCACTTACAAATGAATGATTGTTTTGGATGTTACAGTTGACTCATGACTGATTGTCTTGCTTTTGGTATAACATTGATTAGATTTGTTTGTCGTGATGTTTGTAGTCAACTCATGGTTAGTTTGTGTGTTATTTAATTCATTAACCACTCGATTGACTACACTACTATTAGGCAAACTTAACTTTGGTCGTTGGACAGCGATTGTGGCAAAGTGACCACAGGCTTCTTAAATTTATTTCAATCAAATCATTGTTAACATCCCTTTGCTGAGGGGTAAATTGGATATTTCTGGCCCGTCTCCTCTCTTCTTTCCCTCTTCCTTCTTCTTAGTCACAACTGCTTTCTCCCTTCTTCCTCCCCACCCCCACCCCCACCCCCAACACCCACCGTCACACATGCACACACAAAACACACAATCACATACACTGTCACACACACCTCCCACCCCCAAGCACACAACACACTATAACAAACACACATAACACCTACTGTCACACGCACACACACAAACGCGAGCGCACAAACAATGTCAACCCCCCCCCCCCCCCCACCCCCCACCCCAAATTGTCACTTACACACAGTAACACACACAACACCCACGCACGCACAGTGTGTCTTAGAGAACAACGTTAGCCTAGGTGCCTAATTTGCCAAACTAGAATTAAGTTCTTTCATAAATCAATCCCACTTCTGGAAAGCCTACTTCCTTTTGTCAAACAGATTGAGCCGAATACAAGGATCTTTATATCCTATTGCATAAAGGGCAATCTCCACGATCTTTCAAACACTGAAAAACGAAAATGTCCCGGTTGGAAGTTGCGAGTGTTTTGGTAGTGGTAGCGTAGACAACAATTGCTAGGGAAGTGACATAAGAGAATGCCAGATACCCCGAGAATGTACCAGGTTGACAATCTTGTCTAGACAAACTGCTGCACCATTATAATGAAAATAGTTATTAACTGTCACAGCTTAGATCTTAGGTCTTTCTTGTAGAAGGCCTGACCGGATGTAGAATGAAGCTCAAGTGCTTCAGCAAAGCCTCAATTTGGAGCCAGCTATCACATAGAGATTGGTATGCCGTGCTGCAAACCTTGAACTTCTCCGCAGCAGCAGCCTGTCCATGTTAGTTCGTTAGCATACATTGAAATACAAAAAATTATTACATAGACAACTATCAGAAAAGACGATGACGTCAACGTCTTATATTGAAAAGTTTATGCTGAAAACTGAATAAGCTTCAATAAATGAATAGAATAGTGGGGGTGGCGCTTTGCTTGAGATGGTTTGATCATATGCAACATAGGTGTCCCCGTAAGACGAAGTGATTTTTGCCAAGAAAATGGAGCAAGATGCAGTAGGGGTAGACCGAGGATAACATGGGGAGAAGTAATGACAAAACAATTTAAAGTTATTTACTGTCACAGAACATGTCCTCTGACAGGAGGGAGTGGAAGAAAATCTGTAGCCGACCCCAACTAGTTTGAGACAAAAGTTTGGATGATGACGATAGTGATGATGTCGACGTCATATATGAACAAGTTTATACTGAAAACTAACTAAGCTTCAATCATGGGGAAATAGGCCTCACAAAATTGGTCTCACAAAGAACACTGTCAGTTTGAACCTTAAACCAAGGTGTTGGTAAATAAGACATAAAAGAGGGTACAGGAACAAAAGAAAGAGTTGCTTTAGTCGAAACTTATAGGCATGGATCTACTGGGTTGACTCGATACTGCACTTGTCAATATGTGTTAACCCCAAGCCCTTGTACCAATCAAGAGCAAAACTCCAGTGACATCCTGCTGGTAACCTTGTTACTATAGATGTACGGAGACTTTGGTTTATACAAAGGGCATTCAAAATGGATCAAAGCAAAAGGGTGTCTTTACCATTTTGAAACTTAGCCCCTCTTGCCATCTAAGATCCTTTCTTACTCAATTGAAGAAAGTGAAAATTCGAGTTCTATTAGCCAAGGAGAAAAAGTTCTTTGTTTATCTACATCTTTTTGTCTCTAGTCCAAGGCAGCAATTTGGCTTTTATCAGGATGCCATGGGGGAGCTTGGGATTTTGAGCTTGAAACAGTGCAGCTTTACTGGCCCATGGACCCCTAAGAGATGAGCAAGAACCGAAGATTGCAATCACCAAACAACACCAATAGCCTAGACACGAGCTATTACTGTTGTGGTAGGAAAGAGTAGCAGCGACGAATATTTGGTAGAGGCTGATGATTTAAAATTGTTAGATAAAGAAAGAATGAAACAGGTTCTCTGTCCACACAAAGAAAGAGAAGTTGGAAGCAGGGAAACAAAACATTGAAAAAATCTTACCTTTGATGAGCCATGGTGCCGGTCTGGATGCCACTTCAGTGCACACTCTCGATATCTACACGCGTGACATCAGAACTTGATGGTAAAGACAAGAACATTAAAAATATAAATGCTAAACAAGAGGCAGCATGATATCTTTCGTTTTCTACTAGGCAATGATGAAAAAATGGCAATTGGGACTTCATAAAACTTACGCATTTTTAACATCTTCAAGACTCAAAGAACCAGAATCGCTCAAGCCAAGGGCCCGCCTATCAGAAACCAAACCTGACCACCCCAACTTACTATCCGAATTTTTTGAGGAGCCACTTTTCTCTTCATCATGATGTTTACGATTCGAAGAGCTACTAGAGTAGCCTGATGAGGTTCTTTGACTTTCTTCATCATAAGAGGACCTATAGCAGAACTGGTTTTCAGCAAACGCAGATCTTAAAATTGTCTCTATGTCAGCATCATCTTCAAAGAATGGGAAGCCTGATCAAGAAAAGCACAAATAACCAATTTTTATTCAGAGAGGTTTTTGTGTGTGGGGGGGGGGGGGGGAGAGAGAGAGAGAGAGAGAGAGAGAGTCTGTCTGTGTCCAAAGTATTATGCTTTAGGCCGTTTTAGGTTGCATGAGAGGGTTTTGGGGGGCTAAAAAATTCTCAATGTCAGCATCATCTTCAAAGAATGGGAAGCCTGATCAAGAGAAGCACAAATAACCAATTTTTATTCAGAGAAGTTTTGCGTGTGTAGGGGGGAGGGAGGAGGGAGGGGGAGAGGGAGTCAGTGTGTGTCTGTCTATGTTCAAAAAGTATTATGCTTTAGGCCGTTTTAGGTTGTATGACAGGGTTTTGGGGGGCTATTAGCTGTCCCTGCACTACCATTTCCGTTGTTCCTAACACTTGGTACTACTGAGCCAGTTTCTGGCAATAGCCACAGGTTTAGTTCGTAAGTAACGAGCATGGGCTTGAATCTTCTAATTTCGTTTGGCTCTCCAACAATACTTATCTACTCATCTACTCCAGATTACTTGAAAGAAAACCAGAGAGATTTATTGGCATCTCTTCTCTAGACTTGTCACATGTATTTCTGTATGAATGCCAGTAGTGCCAAGTAATTTGATGTATCCTAAAACTAGCAAGTACTTAGAACTTCACTTCTCTAAAACTTAATCATCACCTGAATCTTTCTCTCTCATAAACTAGGGACAGGAGTTTGGTCACCAAACCAGTAGTGATGCAGGACAGTGGTGAGAGAACAAAAAGAGTATTAGCGACCTCGCACCGTGTGGCAAAACCGAAAGGCTTCAAAGGATGGGGTTTTATGGCCTCACATGACTCGACAAAGTTGGTAGACTTTGAAGGTAATATGGCCTCCGCCACTTGACAAAGAAAAAACTTTGAAGGGAGAAAGAATCACCTCAATCAATAATTCAACCAAAGACTGATAAACTTTATTCCACTTGCAAGTACTTATTTGGAATGAAAAAATCATCTTGAACAAAAGTTTAACTTAAAAGTACCCAAATGACCAGACGATATGGATACTCGTTATAGAATAAAGCTGATTACTAACTGATTGAATTCCAACCCTCTATATCTAGTCTTTGATCTCACTTGGTATCTAGTTCATATACTTTCCCTCATCAATAACTAACATTCACAAAAACTCTTATCCATTTCCAATCAAGAAAACTTCCACTGTTATCCAACTGCATGGGAGTGAAATTTAGAACCTAATCATATACTTCATGTTGGTTACAAGGAAATCTAAGTAGACTAATGAATTATGATTCTAATCATGCCTTGTTTCCTTGGCTTACGCATGGATAATTGTACAGTCATTGTAGTTGGGCAGACCCTGTCTTGAAGTTCCTTTTGGAATGTCATAATTGCTTATCATAGAAAGTACCTCAGTTAATTAGTGATACATGTGTAAGCAGCAATGTTAATGGAGATGCCACAAGGGTCAGGTTAGATTCTTCTGATCTCCAATGCAAACTTTCATTCAACTTTAGGGCCAAATGATGTCTTAAGCAACATACATATTGCATACATGTTCAAAATGGAAACTTCTCTCAATTTGAAGTGATAATGAATTAAAAGAACGAGTAAGATAGAATACTTCACAATTTTATAATTCATGTTAGTGGCCGATCCGATTAGAACTGTTGGATGCATATCCCGTACCCTTTGTCCAGGTGGGGGACTTCACCTTAAGGAGTCCATCTACCATGGGCGTCTGGCGCATGTACTTTGCATTAAGGAGTCCATATACCATAGGTAAGCAGGATGATAAGTCAGTTGATCACCTTCTGTTGCACTGCTCCGTGCTAACGAATAACAGACTTGTCTTTTTGCTTGCTTTATATTTTTCAGGTTACGCCAGGCTCAGTGTTATACCTGTGAGAGAAATCATTCAAGCATCTGTACTTTGACCCCATTATGCTGTTCTGGGGTACATGGTTAGAACAGAGTTGAGGGCGTAGAGTTCTCTCAGGCTTTAGACTTGAGGATTTATTTGGCATACACTTCCGTTAGCGGGTGAGGTTCATTAAATGATCTTTCACCGGCTTCTAAGACGTGAAAAAGATGTTCGACATGTTCTACTGCTGTGTCTACTTCTCCATGAAACATAGTTAAATAAGTAAACTGTCAGTAATAAATACCATAGTGACAAGCTGCACTTACTTCTTCTCCAATTCTTTGCCTGGTAGCCCTGTCTAACCGATGAGCTGCTTGGAGTTGAAAATGGTTCATACGGGCAACTCTGACACCTCGAGTAAACATCACAAGTGTCAAAACCATTTTAACAAAATGAATGAAGAAATTACGAAATTATAGAAGAGAAAAAGGAGATCACCACTGGTTATGAAAACAAATGCAATAGCTGAAGGGGGGTTAACAAAAACTAACATGCAGGCAGGAAAGTCAATTTGGTCCAATCAACTAAAACTACTAATCTTCAGATATCTCGAATATCAATAGAACTACAAAATCTTCCATAAAGATAGTTTTTGAATTAAAAAAAACAGCTTGATTGTTGAGTACTATCCACATATTGGTAGCCACAAATATTAGGTCAGCCCTGCATTAAACGTAAAGTCAAGTCTCTGAATGACTTGCAAAAGATCTTGCCAATGTCGTTCAATATTTGGACGAAGGATACAAAATGAAAATTTGCTGAAATGTTAGTTATTATTCCTCTCAAGAACTAAACCTTATAGCATAGACTTCTCAATAACTTCTCTGAAGTTGTCATCACTACTTAATCTACCACAAAATAAATCTCTGCTCGTGTTTCAGAAACCTACAAATCTCTGCTTGTTCCATTTGTTTCCTAATCAAGCATGCATATCGCATATCATCTTATATCCTCCAAGAGAAAGATGAGGACAATAGTCTGAAAGTGTACCAAACAGATAACAAAGATAATTAATACATCCCGTTTGTTGCAAATGACCTGAAATATGCGCTCTGCAAAAGCACCGGCATTCTGCAGTAATTTTTGTTTCGTATGCAATATTCTGAACCTTCTTGAATGCTGGTTAGGTACCTGCAGATAACAGGCAGAAGATAGCGAGGTGTTTGTTTATTTTAGAGGCAAAATCAGCACCAGAAAGTAAGACATACGATTAAGATTCATTTGTTCAAAAAGCAATCAAACAACTTTGCAGCTATCAATTTACAGAGCATAACAGCCTCAGAATGAGTCAACTTCCACAAATCATGGAGTACGGTTCATTAAACTGCAACTTCTTGACAACAGTGACCACTTCCTATTCTGACACGAAAATTGGGGGAACGTGCACCAATCACTGGTGAAAAATTTCTGATACAACTGGCATAATGCTTTCGATTTCCACTTCACAGTGCAGTTACCCACAGTTTAAACATATGAGCTAAACTACTATGAGATTAAGAGCATATTGAGTATGTTGCTCAATGTACGAGATAACATGATAAGAGCCAGTGGAGGATGTTGATATCCTATCTTAGTCTTACTCCACCAGTGACCGAGTTTGAGTGCTGTTACGACTTCTCCTCCAACTTGGCTACGCCAACATCTAAAGCTCACATCTTGTGGTGATTGCTATAAAGATTACATGTACTGAAGAATCAAGACGCAGATTAAAACTTCAGCAAGATGCTGAAACTTGACCAATTGAACCATCCCATCAGTATTGAAACTAGTCATGTACAAAAATTCAGCTTCTGCTAACTGTTCGTCTAAGATGGACACACATTTGCTTGTCAAGAGTAAGCTTATATCAACAAAAGTCACAGTTTTAGCGCAATCAATGTAGATTATAAACCAAGAAGCACATAGTTATCTACGAAAGTCTCACCCTCGATGATCCGGCTCCCCTACAAGAACTTCTAGCCTGCACAAATTTGGGTCAATATCAGTAAATAAAGAATAAAAACTTTTATTCAATGTCGTAACAGAAAGACACAAAGCATCTTTGGCTTCATGCAAGAGAAATTTATGGTTTTGTTCTGGTTTTCGAAAAAATTGAGAAGCCTGAATCTTTGCAAAGGACCAAAGCTGTTTATTAGTGGGATCACCCTTGATGAGAGCAACACATACACACAAAGCTCTAAGTCGATCATCTTTATAAACCTTACCAACTACTCCTTTTCCACATTGTTTGACCCATTTGACCTTTTGCAAATTCTTAGAATAGATTTTGATCATGCAAGTATAGGCTTTACTCATGGTTAGACTTGTCAAACAACTTTTCTTTTGATTTCCATGGGACAAACATTATGAAATGAAAATAGAAGAAAAAGGGTTCTTACAAGAACCCAATTTAGTAACGATCTGGCCATGGAACCACCCATGTCATGCATGATACTGAGGGACACACACACATTATGAAACGGAGAGGATAAGAAGGGGGGGGGGGGGGGGGGTGTTGCACAAATTCAATAAAGATCTCGGCACAGAACCACCCATGCCATGTATAATATGGAGGGAAGCGCGCTCGCAAACACATGCACACATATATACGCAGCATATATGAGAGGAGGAGAAAAAAGACCGACAGTATTCCAATAGGTGCGTTTGCTGCGATTAAGGACAGGGGTGGAATGAAAGAGGGCGACCCTGATGTGAAAAGGGCTGGCCTGAAAGTTGATCAAGGCTGCTGCTGCAACTTTCGTTGCCACATTCATGCCTGCAACTGCAAATCATGTACGCGAGGCGTCAGAGAGTGACAGAGATGGAGGAGGTAAGGGGGACTATAAAGGATGGCCCGCTTCACTTTTGTCATTAAAGAGACGCTAAATCCCATTATCTAGCGTCGCTAAAGAGAATGATTGCTTGGAGAGGATGCCAGGGATCTCAAGTCACATGTTGCAGTAACCTTGGGCAATTTGGTAAATCAAATATTTACCAAAAATATATTTATCAAAAGCGTGTTATGTGCGCCATCCTTTTGTCGGCCTTCTCATCACTTGAGAATTGTCCTCGTCAAGTAAGCCAACTGAAACAATCTCACAAAAAAAATTTAGGTTGCATTTGAATCTTGTTATTTACTATGTAGTACACATGAATCTCAACTTTTTAAAAAATAAAAGGAGTCTAGCTCGCAAGGCTCTTGTCATATAGACTTGATAAATTGGTACATGCAAATTTGATTCTTCAAAAATGGATATAATTACAAATTGTCATTAGTGAATAAATTTAAGGAACTGTTGTTGTATATGGCATTATCATTTTATTGGGTTAGCCTGGGGTAGAGGTGCCAAATGGGCCGAGCGGCCCACGGGCTGGCCCAGCCTAGCCCTTTTTGGCCCGGGCCGGCCCAGTCGTTTTTTGGGCCCGGACTGGCCCTAACCCTTAGGGCCTGGGTCAAGGTCAGGCCTAACTTTTTGAGAAACAGGCTGGGCCCGACCCGGCCCTCTTTTGGCCCAAAAAATGGCCTTTTCAGTTTTTTTTTAAACTAAGGTGTATTTGCTTGCCTTCTATGACTAAAATATAGAAGAAATTTATTACTTTTAGATCATTAGTGAGAATAATTAAGGTGTATTTGTTATTTTGAATAACAAAAAAAAAATTGGGCCCGAGCCCGGCCCTAGACGTTGGGCCTAGGGCCTGGGCTTGGACTGGGCCCAGATTTCCCTCATTCTGGCCCGGCCCTGGACCCTAGCCCGTTTTCTGGAGGCCCGATGGGCTTGGGCTGGGCCGGCCCAAGACCGGCCCATTTGACACCTCTACCTGGGGGACCCAAGTGTGCATGGGGGGCACACTCAAGTGTGCATGTTACATAACACAAATGTGGTCGCCGCTGCCACCTTTGGAGTTCATCATTGTTAGAGGCTTAGAGCGACAAGAGAAAATTTTCAAGTTCATGAATTCTTATAATACAATAATAATAGCCACTGTGACACGCGCGTACAAAATGAAAGTTATCAACATAGATTTTGTGAAAAAAGTAAGCATTATGTATAAAATGAGTGAAAAAATAAAGTTAAAATATGATATTTATATCATGCTTGATATTATGATTTTCATACTATCAACCATGATTTTTTGAATGTATTTTGACCACATACTTTAGATGTATATTGACTACATTTTTTGGAATGATTCTCAAATTTTAAAAATTAAACATGACCTCTTATCTAGTTATTTAGCATTTAAATATTATATTTTTTGTTATCAAAAAATTTCATTTAATGCCTAGTATCAACATTCTAAGGGGGTAATTGTGTAACACCAAAGAAGTGTTATACAAAAAGAGGTATTCTCTTTATATATGGTATAATAATATATATAGATAAACCTTCTCCTCCCATTATGATGGTCTTCAAGTTTTGCTCTAGCAATACTGGCCAGTCAATTACAATGCATTTACCAATTTAAGAGTATTGTAGTTTGGGACCATTCAATTCCATTAGCCACTGACTACAATCTTTCTTATACCTTTTGTAAATGTAACCTGACAGAAATTGGGTAAACAGTAACCAGTCTATAACTCTCTCTCTGTGTAGCCAAAAACTCTTGTGTCCATGGCTCAATGACTGTGTTCCCCCCACAAGAAGCTCAAAAGAATAGCACGATACACTCTAATGGTATTCATACATCAGGAGAAGATAACCAGCACATCAAGATGGTAATACTACATCCAGTAACTTGAACCAGCATGCTGCCAGCGTTACTCTCGAGGATTTATTCAAAGTACTACTCTTTCCCTACAATGAGTAAAACTCCGTCGAGTACCTAACCTAACTCACAAGAATGAAG
Source organism: Escallonia herrerae (assembly GCA_033070095.1). Lineage (NCBI taxonomy): Eukaryota > Viridiplantae > Streptophyta > Magnoliopsida > Escalloniales > Escalloniaceae > Escallonia > Escallonia herrerae. Next base: position 436,720 of record JAVXUP010000327.1, read on the forward strand.
TGTATCGCCAAGAAGGCCCGAACAGGAATCTAGAATTAAGATCAGTCCACGCTTCCTCAAGTCATCACCAGCTTATCGCATAAAGCTTGATAGGCAGCACTGCAAACCTTAAACTTTTCCTCAGCAACAGCCTGTACACGCACATGTCAACTTCTGTCAGCACCAATGAAACAGAATGCGGATGATTACAAGTGAAAGATCTCTCTTATATTTTGGGCACTCTGCAGTACTTCGTAATTAACGCAAACATGAACAAATAAATTCCCAGTTTAACACTGGGAGTTGGTGGGGAAGGGAAAGTATTTTAAGATCTAAACGTCCTATGAAAGAGAAGTAAATAAAAACTGCCACCCTCACAGTTCCAGGTCATATAGATATACCCCCCTTGGGTATATTTTCTACAAACCGCCCCATTTCTTCCACCTATAACTTGTACAGCCTCAATACCACCTGTTCGCCCCTCCAAATCAAGGCACCACACCATTAATTTCTGTTTCCATGTCTTCGTCACCAAATCAGATTGCTTCAACCATGGGTGCAAGCTATTTCTTTTTCCTTTTCCCTTCTTTTATACGGGGAATCCACAAACTCCTGTGTGTATACAGTAATCTCCATCTAGGAGCTAATTTGGGCATCCATGGTGTGGCTGCCTGTCGGGTAGGCCGTGTTCATGGGAGGCAGAAACGGAAATGAAAACACCTGGATGTCGGATCGATTGATCTTACAATCTGCCTTTCAACGTGATATAGCACATTTAAAAAGATCATACACCTTCACAAATGAACCAGAGCATTTCGCATGTACAGGGATGCTGTTTCTTCAACCACAACAATGCGATCAGTTTTGCACAATCGAGCTTGACATAGAAATTAATTACAATTTGCCCTCTCTTCTAAGGGGCATTAATGTCCGATTACATGTCATGTGCTGGTCATGTGACCACATTTCCTACCAAGATACATATTCGGTGGCAATTTACAGTAAGTCAATAGGCGAGTTGTAAGAATAATGCACAAGGGGGGAATCTGTTTCACCCGAATTCGTGAGGGAGCAATCTGTGTTTACCCCTATCATAAATGGACAAAAGGAGAAGATATCTACATATATATACACACACACACACACATATGTGAATACATATACATGGGGGGAGGGGGAGGGGGAGGGGGAGGGAGAGAGAGAGTTGATTCATTGGATTTTACGCTTGCATCTCTACAGTTTGGCTCACTACTCGGCAACTTAACATGTGTAAATCACATGGCCTCGTGCCTCTTAAGCACTACCGTACGCCATACGAGTTGGTCCTTGGAAATTCCCTGAAGCATTAAGCAAGAAGGGCTCCTTCACATTTGGCCTGCAACCCTCACGCCACAGTATGTGCCACTATGTATATACTAACCAAAGAAGGTCATATAGCTCCCATGGTCAACTGAGGAGCTATTATATACTGGTATTACGTTGACATGACAAACTTGACGTGGTAGAATGACTCTTATGTGCCCACGATATTGGGCTTATAGACGAATATACGAACAGCTAAAGAATTTGTACCTTAGATGAACCCTCGTGACGGTCGGGATGCCATTTTAGTGCACATGATCGATATCTGAAAATGGGAAAGTAGTTGGAGTTAACTAAGAGGAGCACAGTCCTATTTAGAAAAATGAAAATCTGAAAAATGAAGGTTATTGAATTCACATTAACTATCAACAGAGAAAGATACAGGAAGGAACGATGTGAGAACTTACGCATTTTTAACATCTTCCAGATTTAAAGGACCAGAAGCACTCAACCCAAGGGCCAGCCTAACTGAAGACAAATCTGACTCTCTGCTGTCAGAATCTGTCGAGGAGTCATAGTCATCGTCGTTTCGATGTCTCCATGAGCTCCTAAAGAAATCAGAGTAGCCTGACGAGCCTCTCAAAGGCTCTTCATTTATGAAATCCCAATAAAAGAACCCACTTCTACTAAAAGATCGGAAATTGGCTTCAAATTCATCGCCATCATCAAAGAAACGGAAACCGCCTGAAGAAGGTTGGAAAGCAAACTTAAGTAACTGAAGATCTAGATAAATCGTGGAGAGAGAGAGAGAGAGATATTTGCTTCACATGTCTCATTATAAAGAATGTTTAAAGTAAGCCTGTGCTGTTGACGGCAGTTTCCAGGGACTGTAAAAAGTGGTTGATGATTATGAATTTGGTAACAAATAGATATATATATATATATATATATATATATATATATATAGAGAGAGAGAGAGAGAGAGAGAGAGAGATCTTGCTTCATATGTCTCATTGTAAGGAACATAAGCCTGTGCTGTAGGCAGCAGTTTCCAGGGACTGTAGAAAGTGGTTGATGAGTATGAATTTGGTTTCTAATAGGAAAATACTGTCTGCTATTGATGCAGTTGCCTTCAATAGTTGGCGTGTTGGCATGACCAACAGAAAAGATGGCCTGGTAGTAAAACAAGGGGGCTGCGCCTTTTTTCAGGGAATGCCCCCCTGACTTTTTTACGTGCATTTTGATTACTTAGCACAATACTATACATAAGCCAAAATAGTCTCATTGGAGCTGTGTCCAACATCAGCCTTGCAGTATGCACCATCTACGTTTCCGACTCGTGTAATAATCAAGAAAGCTTCACTCTGGATCATCTTAAATGAAGCTTATCAAATTATGGCCCTGCTATGAATATGTTGACCGATGTTCAGTTCGCTCTCCAAGATATACAATTGCAAAGACCTCGCCCCTCCCACCTTCGTGGTAAGACTCAATGTCACAATATGCGGCTCCCCTTCCCATACTCGTAAATTAGTTTTGCATATACAGTACTCAAAAAAATTAGGAACTGTTATTCTTATGAAGAGACACTTACTTCTACTTGAAGCCTGTGGTCCCTTATTGAAGCTCCCGTTGAATCCCCTAGCTCGGTAATCCCGTCTAGCCCATGAGCTGCTTTGACTTGAATATGGGTGAAATTCGTCATAGTCATACTGATGGCCCTGGAAGCATCAGGAAAAGAGAAAAAATCACCAAGAAAGTTAAACCCATTTTAGCATAAAGCACATCAACAAGTATCAAAATTGAGGAATGTGGGTTGTGATCTGGAAACGCTTTACTGATACAAAATCAAGCTCTTAGAGAAGACCTTGCAATTCAAGATCTGCACTTCAAAAGATTTTTGTTGCCATTTTTTCGTGACAAGTACCGTTCTTGACCAAAGAGTTACTTTGCTCACGGGTTCACTTGCGGACATTAATGAACAACGATGGACTGGAAAGTCTCCACATGATTAGGGTCTCTAACTCTCTGCCTCACTCTGCTTTCATAATTCTGGTGCAAACTGTCTCATGACGCAAAAGAATATTGAATGGATTTCCTACAGCGTCACACGCCACTTGTGGTGCCATCCATACATCCAGTCAATTGGTGATCTCTGTCGTGGATTGATAAGGTGGTCGAGATTGTAAGATGAGAGGTGGAGACAGTATAAACTCTGGTCAAGATGTCTAACAGTTTCTGTAGGCCCTTGACTCTGTGTAATGACTATGACCACTAATAAGCAGAGTCTGGTGATTGCCGCAACGCCTTTGATTTGGAATGCAAGCCAGGAGAAGGTTGCAAGGAAAATTTTCTTCAAAGGTGATTTATGGGGCTAGGTAGGTTGATCCTGCTCAGGCGTCACCTGTAAGTATAGAGCTAAACCAAGGTGCAGAGCACGCGGGGGAGATCAGCGTGTAAAAGTCTAGGACGACTTATGGCTGCATGAGCATTAATGGAGCGTTGAAAATCATTGAAGGCTCAAACCGTCCAAAATAATTTGATATAAAGACTTCACTATTTAGGGACTTTTAGAATACATTAGACTTGCAATGTACTCAATTTCTGAGAAAAGAACTATGCAAAATTTGAGGCTGTATTTTGGTCTTGTTTTCCTTAATAAAACCAGATCATACACACAGATTTCTCAAGTTTCCTATCAGTCAATTACCCAGCAGGAGCCGGAAGTAAATCTATCAGGAACGTTAGAATTTAAGACATCCCATATTAGGCTCAACCATTGACACTGCTACAGAGGAGGGATCTGAAGACAGCTTATACATACTAAATTACAAACTATACAAACAAAATATGCATTACACAACACGTACCTCACTGCACCTTCTTGGACCTTTTTTAATTTTTTACAGCACTTTGCACAGTTCTTAATCATCAATACAAATAGTACTAGATAGTTACCCCACTTGTTCCCTCCGATACAATTACAAAGTACAGCATAGACAAAATTCTTCATCTGTCATATCTAACCTGAAATAGGCGTTCTGCGAAGGCACTGACATTACGCAGTAATTCTTGTTTTTCATTCAGCCTTCTAAACCTTTTGGCATGCTGGTTAAACCGCTGCAAACAACAGACAGCAGGAGGAGATCATTCAGTATAAATAGAAGCAAATAAAATAAGAATGCCTGCATTGATGACGTAGGTGTTACATCTTATTCAAATGATGCATTCTTTTGCTCAGTTTGTTGAACGATATATTTCCCCAAAACTTGCGCAGTTGTTTAACACCAGAAAAAGGTAGTATGAAAAGATTACAAGGGAAACAAAAAGCTTGGAAGATCTTAAAAAGTCCGCAGCTACCAAAAGCCTAATGAACTAGGAAGCAGGGATACTTCAAGTAGAGTTTCAGGCACAACATGCTTTGGAATATCGGATAATGCAACTCACATATCCTAAAAGTGTCAAAACATTTTAGACGACGGGATATGGCATCAAACTTCTGAAGAAATGCTTAGGACGCTGCAGGATATGATATATATTTTAACTGCTCAAAATTAGGGCATCGTGGCAATTATTGTGTGGATGAGATGCACATGAACCACACGCAAAGTGACAGAGTAAAGAAACAAAGTATAAGGACTATTTAATGGAAATGCTAATTGAGGGAGCAATTTAGCGACGGAGCAAATTATACGGACTATTTTAACCAAAATAGGAGTTTAGAGACCATTTTACAAATGCGGGAATACTTCAAGTCACTTAAGTAGTAGTATCCCTTAAAAATGTGATTTCTTTCTAACTTTAATTGTCCTCTTTCTTAGATAAATGCACAGATAATGTCCTTGTAGCAACATTTCAACTTGAACTGAATTAATCTATACTTTAAACTTTAAAGACGAGAAAACCATATATTCAATAAGGAGACCCAAGAAACCCACCTCTACTTAGTATCTCATAAAGGGTAAGCAAATATCTGTGCCAGAGAAGGCTTCTATCAAGAACTGTTACATATTCCTACTGAATTACATGAATCGTACAAATCGAATCAACTAATACAGTTATCAGTTAAGACTCACCCTTGATGAGCCCCTGGTACTGTAACTAGAAGAACCTCCGCCCTGCGAAAGGAAAAATCAAATCTTTGTCAATTCCAAATTCAAACACACTAACCCTACTAAAAGAAATGCACATATGATAAATGTTCCCCTAATCAAAGGGTATGCATTGCATACCATAACATAATAGCATTACCTCTTTGCACCCAAAAATAAAAACACAAGAAATTTATGAGGGTCTGCTATAAATCCTCATATGATAGCTACAATAATGCTTCTTACAACTTGGGCTCAATTCCCTCAGTAGAACTTCTCTCAAAAGCATTTCATCAAAAATCACGGTAACAACCGGGTCATAAAAATTGTCCGCCGCTCAATTGACACACACACAGAGACAGACAGCACACACACACGCACACACATACAGATGTCTAGAGGGTAAGAAGCCCCACCACCCCCCCGCAAAAGGAAAAATCTAATCTTTGTCGATTTCCCATACTGTACAAAAGAAAATGAACATCATTTGAGATTCCCCTCAATCAAAGAATATGCCTGCGATCACCACATTTCATTTTTTGCACCCAAGAGAAAAAAAAAAAAAAATCTATGGGCTTGCTAAAGAGCCCAAAATTATAGCCTATAAAATGCTAAGTACAAGTTAGGCTCGATTCCCTTTGCTCGTTTTCTCTTAATAGCATCATTCGGAACCATCCTATTCACAAGAAATATCCCAATAAAAATTTATGCACCTCTCTCTCAACACACACATACAAGAAAACATAGAGAGGTTACATAGAGAAAGAGGCTTACAGAGTCCCAATGGGTGCGGCGTTTGCGATCAAGGACAGGGGTGGAATGGAAGAGAGCAGTCTTGAGCTCAAATGGGTTGGCTTGCTGAGGGTTGATTACCTGAGCTCCTTTCGCGACCCTGTTCATTCCGTGGCTCTAACACACATCCGTGTCTGTGCGTGAGGGAGAGGGAGAGGGAGGAGAGGGAGAGATTGTAGTTTCAGCGGAACCTGGGAGGCTAAAATGAGATTTACCTCAAACGAGAACAAATAATATGGAGATATTTCTTTCTTTTTCATTTTCATTTTTTGAAGTCATATTATTTCTCCACGAATCAGGAAAAGGAAAAAGATATCACTTTCTTGATACTCCGTATTAAGGTACATGATTGTTCCCAACTCATTTTGGTCACACCCAAGGGCTCATTGAAAATTTCGTTTTGTGCCACACATTAACACGGTCAAAGGTCAATTTTTCAACGCCTTCAACCGGTCAAAATAAGCACGCTCAAGTCACGTGCATTTTTCGCTTTGTTCGCGATTTTGGTGCCAAATTTTTTTACTTCGGTGATTCACGGAAACGCACTCATCATGCCTTGACCAACCAACTCCTTTCTTTCCAAAACATCGATCGTTCAGCGTGCCTTGGTGCTTACCCAAGGGGGTTGGCCTTGGCCTTCCCAAGGGGGTTGGCCTTGGCCTTCCCTAGGGGGTCGGCCTTGGCCACCCTAGAGGGTAGACCTCGGCCTTCCCCTAAGGGTTGGCCTTGGGCCTTCCCTTCGGCATTTTCATTCCTCTTCGAGGAGCCGTGCATCTCCGCGACACCTACCATCGCTTGTGCGTGGCCCATGACCGCATGTCGTCTTTGTGACGTCCGTCACCCGTGGCCTCGCGCTATCTTCAGGACGTCCTTTGCCAACGGCCCGTGTACTACCACTTCCGGCTTCCATCATTACCAAAGATTGCATTCACCATTTTTTGTGCAACATCAACACTTGGCTCCCGCGCCATCTCTGGGACACCCTACTCTCGCTCGTGTGCCGTCTCCGCGACAGAAATGGCTCATACGTCACGTGCCCTCGACACAACTCCCACTTTCGCGACAGACGTCGCCGCGCTCGTGCGCCACTTTCATGACATTTGTCGCGCCGTTCGCACAAATCCCATGCACCACAACCATGTCTCGTGCCGTTGGCACCGCACAATGCACCATAATTATATCTCGTGCCATTGGCACCACGCCGTGTGCTACAATCATATTACATGCCCTCGGGCACCGTACTCGTTCTCCGGAGTGTGCAGCATTTCGAGGGGCTTCGCTCGCAGTACTCTGGCATGAGGACCCTTAGTATTGGGATAGGCTCAGTAGCACAGAAGCTATCTCCGCTTGGGGCGGCTTGCATGACATTAGGCACGTCTGAGCTGTGACCACGTCCACTCACGTTACCGGTTATCATCAGCGCCCCCAGGATGATGACCCCCGGGTCACTCCGAGAGGGGAATGGGTCTTTGGACGGCGTTGCGCCTAGTCCTCCAGGCATTGGGCACATGGACTCTCCCTCCCCGCTGTCAGGTTCTCTCTGCGCCTCTTGACACACCCCTGTGGGTACGGTTCAATTTGGTTCGGTTTGGGGGTCAAACTGCAAACTGAACCGTTACCCTTCGGTTAGAAAATTTGTAAACCAAACCAAACACCATCGGTTTGGACAGTTCAGTTTGATCGGTTTGCGCCCACTTAAAGACGTTGTTCCTTTGCACATTTTATATTTTTCTAAATTGCATATAATCTTGTTTCGTTCGATATATAAGTTCCCATTGATGAATGAAAAAGAGTGAGTAAAGATAAACTAGATATTGGTCACAATTTTTTTGTATTATAAGTGTTGTCAATATATTCGTTTCTTTTAACTTTCAAGATTTGTTTATTTAGATTTGCTTAGTACCTTATATGTGTAATTATCAATAGAGTGTTACTAAAAATATATTAATATGTCAGAGGTCGGTTTGGTTCGGTTTGAAATCGATTTCAAAAATGTGAACTGTGAACCAAATTAAACTAAGGTCGGTTAGAAAAATATGAAACCAAGCCGTTAAGATCTTTAAACAGTTTGGATTGGATTGGTTCGATTTGATCGGTTTGAACAGTTTGATGTTCACCCCTACCTGTGGGATTCACTAAGGACCTGGACCGGTGGCTAGAGGCAAGGGCTTATTCTGATCAAGCTGACACTGTGTGGTCAGTCATCTCAAATAGGTAGAGCAACGCTGTGTGGGGCAAGCAGCATGAACATGAAAATTGACAGTCCAACAGATTACCGGGATTTGTGGACCCATTGGTGACGTGTCACTCTCAGGAAATGACATGTGGCAATTGATGATACAGACATACTTTTGTCTATAAATACAGGACTTTGGAATTCATTTGGAGAACTTTTTAATCATTCTCACAAAATCACTTTCTCACTCTAGAATTCAGAACTACTGAATTCTAAAGAGAGAACACAATTGAATTGTGATATTGGACATAACATCATCGTGACATTGGACCTTGACGTGGACCTTAGTTTGGAAAGTCGACTGTCGGCCCTGTTCATCTCCGCCTTATCTCTACAGCATTGCCACTCCTCACAACCTGTCTGGGAAGTCTTGTTCTATGCCCTTACTTCACCCTCACTGAATCTCACTTTGTACATCTGGCACCTTACTCGGACTGCATCTTTTGTGGCACCCCCACGTCGGTACGAACTCTCTTCCTTGGCATCAATGATTATACAACGGTGGATATGGAGGCGGAACATATAACAAATTATACATTCTAAAGAAAAACTTAAATGAAACATTTTGTGCATTATTATTTCTATTATTATTATTATTATTGATAAGTGAAGCATTTTTAGCATTTTTACTCAAAGAAGACTTCTCAAATTGCGCTTGTTTACTTTTAATTTAATTTTTGATTTTGTGTTTGGTCTAAAACCAAATTATGGAGTGAATAGCAATATTTTGTTTTGACTTCTAATGTTTTATTTCTCCACTTTTCTTTCACGGATTAATCGAGACGTTTAGTGAGGAAATGCTTAATAGATTCTTTTATAGTTTTTTTTTTGTTTGATGACTAAGATAATAACATAGATAATATAAAAGACTACACCGATGTGACAAGTTTGAGCCTTATAACCTTAGACGTGATAATCCTGACTTTCAAACGAAAAGAGAAATAGTTTCCTAGGTACTAGAATCTTCTCAATAGATTATATATACATATGTCCAAAAAAAAAAATGAAGCTAAGGTGGTCAAAGGAGGAAAACATCCTAGTGCAACAACAGGTCATGGAACCAGTCTCGGTGGACATTAATGCACGCATAGCAAGCAAAAGTTGCTAAGAATTCTGTGTCTGTCATCTGAGAAAATTATACTACCTATAGTAGTATATAAGTGGAAGTAACAAATATCATAGATTATCAGGACCACTATGTCACAAATACGCCCCCGCGTTTGACATCTGGACAATCCAAAAGGAAGAGTTTGTCGGTATATTAACATGTAACATGTTTCCATTTTCGGCCCGTGTCACTGTAACAAAGAGACCCTTCGCCTAGGCAGAAAAAATTGCCAAACGGCATAAATGATACTGCTACAGATCCATGTCTTATTGCCGATTCCATAAAGCAAATTTTGTCTCATTTGTATATGATTCGATTATAGGGGTTCCTCTATCTCTTATTGATATTCATAGGGTTGAAATGAGTGTGTTAGAAGACTAGGCCGGCCATTCCTGTGGGTCCAAATATTCTAAACGGTTGTGCAGATAAAAAATGGTTGTCAAAAAGTATTTACTTTGATGTTTTGAGTAAGCCAAGTTATAAGTCACTCCCGTATGGATCCCCCTATTTCCACAGTTTTGACACCACTCGGCGTTCCAAACCAAACATGTAAGACACCAAATAATTACTTATTAATTATTGTTATGCTTTAAGTTACCTTCATAATTTTAGCTATTTTTTTTAGTATTTTTGAATAAGTAATACTCATTTTGTCTCAAACTATTTGAACATATTTGACTTGCACGCTTATTTAGGATATGCGTCACTTATTTTGAATTTTTCATTCTACCCCCAAGTGATAGAGAAATGGAAGGAAGAAAATGGATCAGAGAGAGAAAATAGGATGGTAGAGGATTAAATATGGAGTGAGAGATGGAATGAAAAAAAGTGTAAAAAGGGTAAACATCAAAAAACACCTACACCTACAGAATGGAAATTGATCAACTTCTTTTTGGACAGATGGAGTATATCATTACGGAATTTTGGTTATTTACCAAACTTAGAGATTTAAGAATTAGTCAATTTCAGTTTTTGCTTACAGATAATAGAAGAAAGAAAAATCTAAGACTTTGAAGATTGCAATTTCTTCCCAAAATTGATTAGTGATCCTAAACTCACTTTAGTTATAAGGAGGATCGGAATCAAATTAAAATTGTATTTTTGAAGATTTTAATATGAGTGGGTTGATTCAATTATTTAGATTTTCAATTTATTGGAGACTTGCACAAGTTTGTGAATGTTATTGCATAATTGAGGCAAGGGCTACATACACAAACACACACAAAAAAAATAAAAAAAATTATCTGTTTCCATTAGGTTTGAGATAGCTATAAAGATTCGTCGTTGACATACCTTTCGTAATACTTCTTGTTTTAGGAATGACTCGTAAATTCGTTGAGTTATTGTACAAGTTCTTTTTCTACTGTATTGTTATTGAAACATCGTATCATTATTCTTTGGAAAAAGAGATTGTTCGTTCCCATAATCGTATAAATCTTGCATTATTCATGCTTGAAAAGTCATGTGATGTCAATTTTTTCCATGGCCATTCATTCGTTTGTCACTGTACAGAATACTGATGCATATACACCGGTGCAATCACATGTGTTGTCACTTGAATTTTCTGCAGCTTAACCACGTTTTTTAGCCATCTTGGGTTCGTAAAGGGTGCTTGTTTGGTTCTGGGTATTTGTCGCATGGCTCCGACAAGTGAGTGGATCTAGCAAGTTTGTTTTTCCATGCAGGGGAGAAATTACCCGAGGATGGGCAGATTCTAAAATTCGACCCGGCACAGTATTTACCACTTCAAACTTTGGACATCCGGCTCCATCACGATTCTCAAGCTAAATTTTGCCTCTAAGATTGAATAGGCGAGTATCTCTTTTGGGCCACATAACGCGTGCCAATTTATCTGGCGTATACTTTGGCGGTTTACATCTCTTGATCACCAAAACTTCACAAATATGGAGTTTATTTTTTGACATATATATTTTTTGGAAATAAATATACCGATATGTGATAAACCGGGAGTGATGATAAGACACATTTAATAAGCTTAGCTCATACAACTCTACGAAAAAGGACACATTTCCAGCTTACGCATCAGCTTCAAATTTTATCGATGAGTTCACAAAAGAATGTATCTAGTTTGTTATGATATCGAGTGTACCCACCAGAAATTTGTCAAAATTATCAGATAGTCGAAAACCCAATACATGTGCCATTGCGTGTGCCTCATCCCAGTCAAAATTTGCGCTGGTCGAGATTAGTTAGCTCTGGGGCTTGGATTACATTATAATGTCCTCTGCTAACAAAGGCATTCTAAAACTCTGAAATAAAATGGCTCAGGATGGTTTAATTCAATTCACCAAGGTTTTGGTCGTATAGATTGTGTTGCAGAGGGAAATCACTCTCAACTCATTAGGTGCACTTGGTTATTTGCACTTAGGGATAAGAACCAAAAAAGTTTTTATTTGCTTCCGTTAACTTACAGCCTGATTGAAGGAAAGCGAAAACATCTATAGTCATCCATTTGGGCCTGGGGCCTTATGTAGCTTTATTATATTCCGTTTGAATTATTATTCGTTAGGTCATATAGATTGAAGCATGAAAAATGTACAGCAGATTTGTTAGGTCTTAGAGCTAGAATAAGATTCATGAACGGTGAGTAGATTCAAACAATAAGGAATATGGAAAGTTACATATAAGCTTAAGTTAACGATTCATGGAGCGGGAGCGAGGGTGAGCTTGAAAGTGAGAGCGTGAGAGTGGCAAAGTTAACACGAACTTGATAATATGACTGTGGAAGTGAAGAGTGAAGTGGAAGTAGGAACGAGGATTAAGAGGCAAAGCGGTGACCACTCCAAGAAGGATTCACTTGATTCAGCATATGAGGCCTTGTCGATCTTTTATGCTTTCTTGGCCAACTGATTCCTTTTCTTTTCTTTTCTTTATTGAAGAGGTAATTTAAGGATCTTCATTTGTTTAATTACATCTGTTTAAGATTACCTTGCATAGAATCAAATGCAAATGCGCATAAACAACATGACAGTAATGCACGAGGCAAATAAGCAAAAATGATATTGAACCTAAATGTTTGAAAGCCATAACCAAAAACTACTTGCATGATGCACTCGATTAAGAGATTCTCTCTTGAAGAGTGTTGACATTTGCATTGGAACAGGCCTTGGCCTCACACTTTCGTATGAGTATCCACCTTCGTTAACATGTTGCGGAAGACTCAAAAAACTATGTGAAAGTTTACTAATGATTTCGTTGCATTATCCTTTTCTCTTTTAAGGAAGTTTTACAATGCTTGAGGAAAACACAAGGAATCAATTATCTATAGTCAAGAGAAAATTAGCTTTGAAGTTTGATTAATTTGGGCACCAAAACATCCTTAAAGGTTAAGCTTTCAGAGAGCACAGTGAAAGAAGCTTTGACAGTGTTACATGTCAGTTAGCCTTGACTATAAAAATGTTGGTTAAGGCTACCAAGCTTTGAGCCTTAGGAGTGTTACATGTGAGTTGGCCTTGACTATGAAAATGTTTGTTAAGGCTACCAAGCTTTGACCCTTAGGAGGGATTGCAAAGGGTTGGGACTATTAGACAATCTGGACATGAAACTCAAGATAATTGATATTTGATCCATCTCATAAATAGTTGGAAAGATTGAAGGTCTTTTCAAACTTGGGAAGAAATTTCTTCAAGTCAAGACCCAAATAAGTGTGCGATCATCAGTGCAGAGGTTTCAAAAAAGCGTTGCTGAAAGTGTTTTGCAGCGAAAAACTGTCGCTACATCTAGCAATATTTAAAATAAGCTTTTAACGACTCAAAAGCAACATTAAAGTTGTTACGGCCTGCTCCCACCGGAAAGTGAATGAAAAGTAATTGAGTGTTATATACTCACATTATGGACTTCATTGTTTAGTAAAACAATACTAAAATACCTTAAACAGGACGCGATAGTTACATGAAGTAACAAAAATAAGGTATAATGTTGTTTGCTTAAAGTCTACGGGCACGATAAAATATAGCCCGAGAGTCACAAACTATGAAACAAGGAGCCGGATGCGGATACGCGGATAAGTAGATATGGCTTTTTTTTAAAATTTTAGGATACGGGTGCAACGGGGATATGACTAATTTTGTAAATATTTTTTAAATTATGTTCACTTAGTATTGAATTTCTAAGCAATTTGAATTTAATAATCATAATATATGTGTTTGATATCTGTAAAAAGATATTAATATTCCAACCAAAATAGTGAATTTTTAAGTTTAATGGGTTCTTTCGCAAAATTTTAAAATTTTCAACCAAATTAGTATTGTGGTTGGTTTATGCAATAACTTAACAGTAGGGTACTTAAATAAAATAACAAACTTATGATGCTAGCCGTCAAAAAGTCAAAAGTCATTCCAGCATAGATAACATCGACTCTCCTTGTTCTTCTTCTTCTCTTGAAGCAGCGGCACGCCGTCGCTGGTAAGTCCTTCTTCTTCTCCTTATTCTTCTTTTGCTTTTATTTCTTCTCTTCAGTCCCCTCTCTCCTCTCAGATTCCTTGTCGGTGGTCACCGGTGGCCACAAATCTGCGCAACAATAGTATTTTTACAGATCCGATACGCACTCAAATCGCACTCTGTATTTAAGACATTAAAAAAAAATAATAATGTTGGACACACACCGACGCCGCACCTGCACTCGACGCGTATATGGTGCTAGTACTTCACTCTAAGTACTGCACCAGTGCTTCGTTGGTCACAAAACATCAAGTGAAATGATATATCACAAGACCCTAGCCCAAAGCCACAAACACATGTGGACAAAGATCTACTCTCCTATCTAACTCTATGACACCTTATAGTAGGGATGGCAATAAGACCCGCAACCGGCGGATCCCCGCCTCGCCCCGCTCCTATAGGAGTGGGTTATTTTGACTTTGACATGATCACGGGGCGGGTATGGTTTAAAAAGAAAAATTCGCAGCGGGTTAGGGTCGGGTGTGGTATTTGATCTAGTCCACCCTGGTATCCGACATACCCGCTCCCGCCTCGGTGTACTAACCATATACAGCAGTCAATCACAAACCCTAAACTTCTATCTTCTCTTTCACTCTCTGCCTCATACCCAGTCACACCGTCGGCCGCCAGCTTCTTCCCGCTCTCTTTGAGAATCTGCCGACTTCTCCCACCGGCCGTCGCTGCCTCCTACAGATCCTAGTTAGAACGTAGTTAACCTGCTCGATTCCACCGATGAGCAAATCAGCTGGGAACCTGGACGAGAGCGCAATTAGCACTTCGTTAGTGGCGTCTCATAGGCAATGTCAGGGACGACTTAAGATGTTGGACTAGGGTTTGCATTTTCACTTTTTTATGGGCTATGATGGTTGTTGTGAGAGGGGAGGCATGTGAAGTACCTGTGGGCGTAGGGACGGCGTCGCGTCGCGTGGCTTGCCGCGCATGTGCTTCGTGTGAACGGGAATTGAGAAGAAGTGACCATAATTAGGGCTAGAGAAAGGATTAGGGTCAGGGTGGCGTGGTAAATAGATGGTGAATTGCGAAGGGTTTTGGTCTTTGGATGAGAGAAATTCTCACAATTCTGAAGAATTGTGGGTGGCTTCAAGTGAATTGCGGGGCGGGGGCAAGTATCGGTTTTGGTATTCCACTTAGATGACCCGGTGCCGGGGCAAAGGTTCTAGGGATACCGGATTCGGATAAGAACCGCATATTGCCATCCCTACCTTATAGCCAGCGTAGTGCAAAAAAAAAAAATTTAAGATCAGAAGATTGTCATGTGCCCTTTTCTCTCACTTAGAACCACTAAATTAGTTGGTTGGACAATCCATGTTTATCATTTCTGCATCTTGTGCTAGACTAGTGGTTGAGTACCAATCTAGATCCCAACTATGCCTAAGAAAAAGTATTTCAAGAAATTGATACATAACTTTCTGCACTTAGTTTACGATGAGTCACGGCATATTGTAAGTGCATTTTAGAAGTATAAATTCTGGAATGAGCGTCCTAACATGCCATATATTGTCCATCCCTCGTCCTAGTCCTAACGTGCCATATGTGAAAAGCAAATTTGCATTCGGTTGTTATTTTGTAATTTGTAATATGAATGTTCATTAACAATTAAAACATTGTGCAACAAATATTACATTATTCCAGTCATTATTCTTGACAAAAAAATTTTTTACTGCCACCAAAATTGCAGAAAGATACCTACAATCTCTAATATATATCGACAATTTATAATAGCTAAATATTTTTAGTAATTTTTTTGCTAACACTTTTATTAACAATTCTTAGCGCACTTTTTTAACACTATTATATACATTTCACTAAAAATATGTATCGATAATCCACTATTACATTATAAGGAGCTGTAAGTATCTTCCTATAACCGTTATAGCAGTTAAAATTTTTCTTTCTTGATAATTTAGGACCATTAGACCTAGAAGAGGAGAGCTGATAAGATAAAATGAATAAATAATTGTTCTATAACATAAATTAATATGAATTTTTTTTTACTACTACTGGGGTTGAAGGAATCTTTTTTTTACCCCTCAATATAGCAGTAATTAATAGACGCTAAATATTTTCGATAACTTTTATTTAGTGATTCCAAAAAAATACTGCTAAAAATTATCACCGAAAGTATTAGCAAAAAAGTGACTAACAACATTTAGCGATATTATTTATCATTATATACAAAATTATAGTTAGATTCTAACAATACACCGAGCGATACGAGGTGCTTGTTTGCAGAAATGCCTGGCACGTTACGCTACTGGGTCATGGCCCCAACCACCACCAATTTGACCGGTTCTCTGGGTCAAAACAGCCGGAGACCCGGTTCAGGCGTCGAGGGGAAGGGGGCGTAACCGCCACGTGTCAGTGGACAACCACCGCACGTGAACGAGACATGGCGACGTGATCTGCAAACTGCTGGTGGGAAGTGGGAGGGGCGGAGCGCTGAGCTGGCAGTGGGCCCCCCGCTTCCTTACAATCGTACCCCACACGTGGTATCATTATTTCTCGCACCCAACCCACTCAGGCTTGGAAAAAGCAAAAAAGGAGAGAATCTGAAAGTTGGCAATCGCTTTATAAATTGGCATGACGAGTTTGCCCCTACTTTGCCAACTATATCCCACAGAGTCCCTAAAGTTGGACATTTTTCCGGTCAACTTTTGGTATCCTTTGCTATATAATCCTCGAATGCCATGTAGGTTTTAGCATCAAATTAAGTACAAAGATTATGCAGGTGTTGGACAAAGTATTTTCGGTGATAATTTTAGTGCTAAGATATACTTTAGTGACTACAATTTTATCGCAAAGATAAATTATTAAGCAATACATAATGCTTTGAGGAAGATGTATTAAATGTGCAACGGTCGTAATCTGATTCTCGTTTTGCATACTGAAAATACGCTATTCTAGTCACGCAAACTTGACAGTCGAGAACGAAACACATTAAAGTATCATAATAATGTTAGCCTTGGACATTTGCACTTTGTTTTCCTCTTGCTAGAAAAACACGAGTGCACTACACTTTGTTCAGAGTAATTATCAACAAAAAATGTCACACGATTCATTAACAGAGCTACTATGAAAAATTCTAGAAGGTTCGTCCGAGTTGGCTAGATTACGTCTTATCTTCTTGAAAGGAATGTCGAGTCTGATTTTTTCTCCCATGTCAAGGTAATCAGTGACGCAATATTCATTTCAATTTGAAGGAACATGGTACGCAATTTCTTGTATAAATCAATATATATACTATGCTCTTTTGAGAGTTTTATCCATCAAATCAACCCGTTGAGAAAGAAAGAACTCTCAGGTGATTATCTGAAAACGTATGGGTAGATTAGACCTCGCAGCAAAATTAAAAGAAACTGTGAGCCAGCTATATCCACCATCAACATGACGAGTCAAGGGGTCCACAGACGTGATGCATTCATAACCAACGGCCAGAGGATCCTCTCTAAAGAGAAGACCATGCTATTTTGAGGTTCATTTTCAAAGCTCAATTTCATCCTGAGGCTCTCAGTTTCCTTCTCATTCCTACCCCGTTATCCGTTTCCTTTGAACCATCAAGGCGGGGCAGCAAAGCTCAGGCTCGCGAAAAGCCATTGACAGAAAAGCCACCATTTACCAAGGTCTCGAAAGGTATGATTCTGTCCTTCATTTTCCATCAAACCGTATGAAGAAATTTCCAAATTTGGTTTGGAAGATCAATTGTATTGAATGTATGGTTCCACTCACTTGATATTTCGTTTGGGCAAGTGGGTTTTCCTTTTCTTGACGAGATTCATCCGTTTAAGGCTTAACTGAACCGGATTCCATGGGTCTCTTAATGGGTTCCTTCAAATGGGTGTGTAGAACATGGCAGTTTTAGGGGTTTATATGTACTTATGTCCGTCGCATGTGCGCAAGCGCACACAGTCACATGCATAATCGACCTTCTTGTCATGTTTATTGAATGTAGTATGTGCAGAATGTGGTATGCATCATTCTCAATGTATGTTTTGCACATTTGATTTTCGTCTGGGCAATTTGGGTTTTTGTTATCGATGAGATTCATCCATTTGTCTTTATTTAGCCAAATTCGGTGGATCTGTTTGTGGGTTTCCTTAAATGGGTGAAAAATATGGAATTTTAAGGGCTATGTATGCATCAATGCGTGTTTGATTGGTTATTGTATAGTACTATATGGTATTGCACCATTTCTTTTGTTTACCTAAATTTATCATTTTTTTTTTGAAAATTAAAACTTGGTTTGATCTTGTGTGGGCATGGATTGTCTACCTTCTACATGGATGGGAAATATAAATCTTTATTATGAGCTATCGTACTAGGAATAAATCTATTTGGCTTGAAGGTGATTATGATCGAAAGTGGGCCAATTTGTATTTGTTTCAGCTCGTGTTTTGAGAAACCGTTTTTGAATTGTGTTCAAGGCATTGCAAATCGTTCATCTTGTTTTCCTGCACAATGTTCCATCTTGCATACTTGGAATATAGATGTAAGCATCTGTTGCATGTATGTCTAGGATCCCGTGTAACAGTGTAGTCTGCGATTTTTTCTGTATACTATACTTTGGGGAAAGATTGTATATCGGATTCCTTTTTAGATTCTAATATGTTGCTTAGCATTGTAAAGGGGCACAACACAAGCATTAAGTAATATCCTCCATATTAGATGTATGGCAATATGCAACAGAAAACTGGATTGTCTTACGTAATCAGTCAATGAAACGTGTTTTCAGAGATAAGTCATGTTGTCTTTAACAGCAAACAAAAGAGTCCTGCTAAGAAATTCTGAAAGCTGCAAGACCATGTTCTTGTTTAGATAATGTAAAAGTAGATGCCTGGTACATCCATGATTAGGCGGTGTCATCTGCACTTTTTAATGGTAATGGTGTTTTTCTCCAGCACACATTAGGAAATGGCAGAAGCAGAGGATATTCAACCTCTCGTATGTGACAATGGGACAGGAATGGTCAAGGTAACAATCCAGCTTCCAATATCTTGGAACAATGGCAATTTTAATTTTTATAAATGGTGATTCCATTTGATTATATAAGTTTTTCTCCTGAATTGGTATGTGGTAGGTTTCAATTTACCTTACTTGTAACCTGGACCCTAGATGCTTTCTGTTTAAATTGATCTCCAATTTTTTCAGGCTGGGTTTGCTGGAGATGATGCTCCAAGGGCTGTCTTCCCTAGCATTGTGGGACGCCCTCGTCACACTGGTGTGATGGTTGGTATGGGCCAAAAAGACGCTTATGTTGGGGATGAGGCTCAATCCAAGAGAGGTATTTTGACCCTGAAATACCCAATTGAACATGGAATCGTCAGCAATTGGGATGACATGGAAAAGATTTGGCATCACACTTTCTACAACGAGCTCCGCGTGGCTCCAGAAGAGCATCCGGTTCTCCTCACAGAAGCCCCTCTTAACCCCAAGGCCAATCGTGAGAAGATGACTCAGATTATGTTTGAAACCTTCAACACTCCGGCCATGTATGTTGCCATCCAGGCTGTCCTTTCCCTATATGCCAGCGGTCGTACAACTGGTAAGCGATTCTCACCCAGGTGTCTTTCTTCAATGTCTCTTCAGAGTTTGGACTAAAAATTGCGCCATAAGGAGTAGAAGTTAAGTAGTAGTAACATTTAAGATGTAAAATATGGAGATGTCCTCCCTTCCATTTCATTTGCTAATTAAAAGCACAAGCTACAGTATTGACACAAAAACAACCACTAAACCTATAGCAGTACTTGTGAAATATTTGAGGAGAAACAGAATTCATGAAATCGTCCCACTTCCCAAACTCAAATTTCTGGTCACATATAACTAAATACTCTGTCCTTGTGCTGTTTCTCTATTCTTAGGTATTAACTTGTCAAATGTATAAAATGGTACCTGTCTCATGTTTCTGTATTTAAAAGAAGAGAAGAAAAATTATATCTAAAAAGCGTTCATGATTTATCACTATTAGTTTGAAGGAGCCAGCAGAATACTGCCAGTAACTCGGTCACGCACACAAAGGATTTCAGTCTGTGGTGCCCGTAAGAAGATGTACTCAAGGAAATGATATACAAAGATGGTTCGGACAAATTGCCTTTTTTTGGCATCTATGTTCCCCTTCTTTATCTGCATAGTTATGGTAGTTGCTTCTTTTTATTTAGGAATTGTTCTGGACTCTGGAGATGGTGTCAGCCATACAGTTCCCATCTATGAAGGCTATGCCCTCCCACATGCAATCCTGCGTCTCGACCTGGCGGGGCGTGATCTTACAGATGCCCTCATGAAGATATTAACTGAACGTGGTTATTCTTTCACCACCACTGCTGAGCGTGAAATAGTGAGGGACATGAAAGAGAAACTAGCCTACATTGCTCTCGACTATGAACAAGAGCTAGAAACAGCAAAAACTAGCTCAGCTGTGGAGAAGAGCTACGAGCTCCCTGACGGACAGGTGATCACTATTGGCGCTGAACGATTCCGCTGTCCAGAAGTCCTCTTCCAGCCGTCAATGATCGGGATGGAATCTTCCGGCATTCATGAAACAACATATAACTCTATCATGAAGTGTGACGTCGACATTAGGAAAGATCTTTATGGAAACATTGTCCTCAGTGGTGGTTCAACCATGTTCCCGGGTATTGCTGACAGGATGAGTAAAGAGATCACTGCATTAGCCCCTAGTAGCATGAAGATTAAGGTGGTCGCCCCACCCGAGAGGAAGTACAGCGTGTGGATTGGAGGTTCCATTTTGGCATCCCTCAGCACATTCCAGCAGGTACACTGACGACATTTTACATCCAGGCCTATGTTATAAAGTATATAACTCGATCACAAGGATCAATTTCTAGTTGCATTCATGCTTCTGTTGTTTATCCATGATATTTGGAACTATTAAAGTAGACTAGAATATTGGCCTACAATAACTTAATGCTCAATTCCGCTAACAATAACTGGTGCCATTCTTTGTTCTGAGTGCAGATGTGGATTGCAAAAGCAGAGTATGACGAGTCCGGGCCATCAATCGTTCACAGGAAATGCTTCTGATCTGAGTCTAGAAAAATGGATTGTTGGAGAGCTTATACGATTTGTATTCGGGAAGGCTTCTGATCATAGTATTGCAGAATATGCTTCTTATTTTTTATTTGTTTTATTCCCTCTTTGTGTCTGGTCTGTGTCAACAATTGGAAAATGAAGAGGCAAGCTCACCATATTTTTTCATTCATCTTGCTTTGTAGAAGAGTTCCTGTATTTGTAATGTTACATGGTTTGTCGTGAATCAAGGATTGCTCTAATTGTCGTTGTTCTCTGAATATATGAGTAGTTTGTTTTGTAAGTCACAAGTTTGTCTTCACATGTAGGGGCAGAACTACACTTGTACCGGGGGGCTAATGCACCCCCTGAGATTTTGAATTTTTTTTTATATATATATATAATTTTTTTTTCACTCGCGACACTCTCACTCTCTCTCTCTCTCTCTCTCTCACTCTCTCAATTCCCGTCGACCTCTCACCATCTCAGACTCTCAGTGTCTCACGGCCACGGCAGTCGGTGCCTCACCAGTCACTTCATAGTCACCGGTCATTAGACCTGGCAAAATGATATCCGTACCCGTTACCCGAACCGTACCCGGTCCAAAATACCGGGTACGGGTACTAGTATTCAATACCCGCCGAAATGAGACCCGTACCCGAACCGACCCGTAATTTTCGGGTCGGTTTCGGGTTATCCGGATTTACCCGGCTTGTGTGCTATATAAAGGCTTTTAGGGTTTCTTGCCTTCATTCTCCTTTCATCTTTTCTCGTCCCACTGCCGCTCCCTCTCTCTCTCTCACAGACCGTCCTCTCCACGCCAAACCCACATGACTCGGTCGCCACCACCGACAGTCCTCGGTCGCCACCACCGACAGTCCATACTCAACAAGATCCCAGATCCGCACCGCGCCGTCAATGCAACTCCGTAGATCGACTACCACCGACATCGTCAACGGCGGCCACTTCCACTCCAGATCTACGGCCGACCACTTCCACTCCAGATCTACCGCCGGCCACTTCAACTCCAGATCTACCGCCGGCCACTTCAACTCCGGATCTACCGCGGGCCTTAAAACACCTTCTACTTCTTTAAAGTTTCAACCCCTGTTGAGTGATTTTATTAGTTCTTTGTAATTTGCAATATTTGTTAATTATTTAATTTATTTTGTTCGGTAGATCAATAAATGTATGAATGTTTGAGACTTTGAGTATGTTGTGACTTTCAGAGTTTCAGTGGTGGATTTTGATGGTGTTTATATAGATGTACAGATTGTTGTGTTATGAATTTTGATAGAAAAGAAAGAAATAGAACAATCAGGAATAAATTTGGCTGTTAAAATAGGGCAAAGTGATGTAATAAAATTTTGTTTTATTAAAATAATAATTAATCAGAAATTGGTATTTTACCCGCGGGTAATACCCTACCCGCAAGGGTAGGGTACGGATCCTGAAAAATTCTATCCGTAAAAACCCGGGTAAAAATTACCCGACCCGTTTTTATTCGGACCCGACCGGGTTTTACCCGTACCCCGACGGGTATACCCGTTTGCCAGGTCTACCGGTCATCGGTCACGGACGGCAGTCGAAGCTCCGAAGGCCCTCACCAACTCGGCAACTTCGGCCAGATCTAGCCTAGATCTACGAGCCGCAGATGAAGAGTGACGAACCTCACCGGTCACGGACGACGCCTGACTCCTGAGCCTCAGTCACAGGTCACAGACGGCGGTCGCCCTCGCAGTTTCACCAACTCAGGTCTACCGTCTCCGGCCAGAGGCCCGGATCTAGCCTAGTCTAAGGTTCGAACTTCAAATTAAAAATTTTAGTCTAAGACTTCTGTTTCTTCTCGTTGGATTGGAAATCAACAGAATACTAAAGGCTTTAACTTGTAAGCTCTAATGTTTGTATTTTGTAACTGCAACTTTCAGAACATTAAGGTGACGAACTGACAAAGTGACGACCTCACCTTAACCGGTGACGACGATCTTCTTCGGTCTTCACTCCACAGGCGGCGAAGAACCCACCGCCGGTGACTTTGCGACAACGACGCCGTTCTGATTTCTAAGGACTGAGGTCGATGTGCATTTTGAACAATTTTTTTTCATTGAGAATTGATTATTTGATTGATAATTTTAGGTTGTTAGTTGTACATTTGAGAAATGAATTATGAATTGATGCTTTATAGTTGTTAATTGTGCATTCAGATTGTTGATGGAGGATGGGACCCAATTAAATTTTAGTATGTTTTATGTGTTATCGAAAAGTGCGTTTTATTTTTGTGTGCTATTTTATTTATTAAAAAAATTTACTGACATCGATATATTTTTAGCACCCCCTGAAGTGAAATCCTGGTTCCGCCACTGTTCACATGACTGTCTGCATACGTTTTGAATTCTTCTACGAGGTGAAAATTTGCACCTGAAAAGTTTGATCTCCTCTTTAAAAGAGCTGAACCGTTGGTGCATCGTGACGGTACTTAAGAATCAATAGGTGCTTCCTTGCCCATTTTGTGCGCCTGAACTTACCCTCCCCCCCCCCCCCCTCTTTCCCTCTCTTCTTTTGCGCTGACCTAAAATTCAAGGATGTGCTGCTTAATCACGCGAGGAACCCCCACATATAATTGCGGTAACGGACTGCAATATGAAGTTTATTTTAGCTATCTTACACCACAAATTTGCATAAGTGCGATATCTAACACCCCGATCATTTTACGAAAAAAGAACTGGATGGAAAGGTGATTTGACTCAACTTTGGGGGGGCATTTTTGGCAATCCATATTCCACTTTTAGTCACGTCACGATCGGCACACCTCCCTCCACGGCACCACCTTTCTCCCCACCACACACCGATTCCAGCAACCAATTTTCCCACAACCACCACAGTTGCTAATTGCCAGCAAACCCACCACCCTCACAATCGATCTACAATCCCTACCCCCTTACCTCCTGCACCTCCCCAAAACCACCGCACAGATTACCACACAACATCATACGTTGCCGCACAAACCACCATACAATCTTCAATCGCCATTCACCACACCCCGCCACACACTGATCAATCTATCAACCAATATGCTGTTCACGGTAGCGCTGGTGAGGATGGAATAATCGTGAAGGTTGGGGCAGGAGTGAGATTGAGGAAGACCAGTTCACGGTGGACAACAGCAGTGGCAATCTTGGAGCTGTAGGACGAGAGGACTGGGGGGTACGAGCTCGGAGCGAGTGGTTGGCAGTGGAGATGGCGATGGGCGTGTGGTCGGAGAGAAAAAGTACTGCTGTATCAGAAAGAGAAGATAATAAAAAAATAAAAGAACGATTCGCCAAAAGATGGAACCCCAAAAATGAGCCACGTCACGACGAGTTTTCCGTCCGATGTAAAACATGCTACCGCAGATAATCATTTTATCGACGGATGCTCCTATTACACTCGTAGTCTCTAAAGAATTAGAATCAACTATGTAGCATTTACATCGAGAATTCAAGTAGCATGTACATCATTAGTCGATCGTTTGTAAGAAATACCTGCAAAAATGAACTTGCACAATAGACCTCTTTATCATAAAGAGATTCGTCGTTGCTCACTCTGCTTTACCTTAATTGTTATTTAAACAAGTAAAAACTGTCTTTGTCCGAAAACTTGGGGGCCGCTCGTGGAATCAACCCCTCTACAAAAACTTACTTCTACCATATGAAAGAGTAGAATTAGAACGTTCCACACGATCGTAGAAGTTTAAGTTATCGTATCATCTTACTGTGTCCATTTTTAATAATCAAAGAAAAAGGAAATTCTCATGGGCCCTATCCAGATTTTCTTGTGCCAGGCAGGCAAGCCGAAAAACAGGGCTTGAATAAACTTGAACAGTGCATGCAAGTAAAATTGGATTATTCCGGATAAAGCTGTCTGAACTGAACTGCAGCTAGCAGCAGATGATGATAGGCCTCGCCTACCGGAAAATATTGCACGGTTACCTCCCACCTAAATAACTCATTTCACATGGTTAACTTGCTAGATTTGTTTCTTATGAAACAGAAGCATACTTTTGAAGACAAAGATAGACTACCATATTTGTGAATGATCACTCATGCTTCGATAAGTATCATTTAGGAATGGTTGCTACATTAATAGTCCGATACCAACATACTTATTTGGGTGCAGTTATTGAGGAGATTACGCTAAGCAAGAGGACATCCTCTAGTCATATCCACACATGCCAAAAACACAGTTCTCGTCGGGGAGGCAGGCACACTGGCACTTACCGCGGTGGCTTCTGTCTTCCTTTACGTCCATGCAAGTCCCACCATGGCATTTCATCCCATGCTTACAAACATGGCCGCAGAAACTACAACGGAGACGGTTGGCAGATATGTTGACACAAAGGTGGAAACAGCATGTATGGCGATGAGAGAATCTTTTGCATGACTTTGGATTCCGGGTGCAACTCCTACGCTGCTTAGGATGCACCCTTCTAGAATTTTCCAGCCCTATGTAAGAAGGGAGGGTGTCAATCCCAGCAGCATGAGCTTTGCTGACGCGAAGTATTGTGGATACATTGTTGAGATCAGGTGCACAACAGACCAATATGCTTGAGCATAGGAGATACAGAGCAAGAACAAAAAAGGAAAAGACTGATGAAACCCATATGATATGGGCTACTTGACAAGCTCCCTGTGACTACGACAAGGTTTTTAAGTGGTTGGCACCAAAGAATTTTGGCCTGAATCTCGTAATCATGTGTCAGAATCTCAAATAACAGGAAAGGCTTATTAAAACTGCAAAAAATGGAGCAGATACACATGCCCGGATCGAATCATCAGTTTCCATGACCTATCATTTGTCACTGCAAAATGGCAAGAAGTCACACACACACACACACACACACACACACACACACACAGTTGGGACATCTCCCCTGCCCACCCGCCTCTCTCCCACCCACTTCCACCCAAACTCCAAAGAAAGGGCAAAAATCCCCCAAAAAACCAGTCAGAACAAATGAAAAACGACAAAAGGGGCCGAAACAAAAAGATATGACAGCTAATAGGAGGCGAAAATCTGTCTACCAGTTATAAATAGGACAAGGTACCATTGCTACTGAACCAGGTCCAACTAATAATCGATGTGGCTTCCAGGAACTCAAAATAAGAACCCCTAAGTTCAAAATTTTTGCAGGCGTCTGAATGGCAATGCTTAGTATCAGTTCGTATCCTACAACATTCAGATTGCATATGGAGAATTTGAAATTTATAATTCAATCTTCTAATCCTCCCCATCAGGAACCACTGCTACCCGATTAATGTGACATGCCAAAAGATAACAAAAGCAAGTTTCAACATTAAGATCTGTAAGTTAATGACATAGCAATAAGTACATGGAATTATCCACCTCCAGTCTGCACATATTCTAGTATTTAACCATAAACTAAAATGTTAAAAGATAATTTTAGAAATTGCCTTAAATTTTATACCCACGTACATGTCAGGTAAGCGAAGAGAAATGTTCAACTTAGCGTAGAAGAAATTGAACAAGATTAAGAGAGAGGGAAAGACAGTAACCATCACATGTTGCAAAAACATTCTAGAAAGTAAAATTTGCTGAACCTGCTCTTCTTTAAGCAGGCTGAAAAATGTCAGGTGATGGAATTTATTTCAGTCAACAGACTTTGCAACTGCATCAATCCCTTGTAGAGTGCTAAAATTTGAAGGTCCAATCGTGTCAATGAACCCTCGTAGGGACAATTCTGGCCCTGGTATCTTTTTCTCCATCAAATCATGGTCTATAAAGATGACAACAACCGTAACATCATCGTGAAAGAACCGTCTGACTCCTTTATCAAACTTCTTAAGATCATCATACCTCATCTCTCTCTTCCTAGCTGCTTCACTCAGAGCTGACTTAAGAAGCCTTCTTGCAATACCCTAACATCCAAGGGAGCACAAGATAAAGTCAAGGCCAAGAAGATGAATAATTGCATATACCTAAAATATGGCATGAGAGAACCAAACATACTGCTCTGGGATTATTATGGACAATCTGGACAGCCTCTTGATTTGTAAGGTGTTCCCAAAGCCCATCAGATGCAAAAATAAGAAATTTATCATTGGGACACAAAACTCTTGTATATATAGATGGATCAGATCTTAGCACAGGCCGGCGGATAGGTTCTGGAAGGTGGAATCGCGGGAAAGATGGATCAAGGGAGAATTCTGGCCTCTTTAAGTAAGCATCCCCTATAGATCTAGAGACCTAAAACCAGCACACGCAAGAATGGGTGAGATAAAGGTGCAACACCAAGCAAATAAAGCCTAAACGATCACAAGAACATAGTAGTTACCAGCAGCATCTCTGGTAATCCACTTACTCCTTTATATTAGTAATCCATATAATAACAACCAATTCAATTAAAGGAATTTAACAGATCAGCAGCATCTTTGGTGGGAGAGCTATGAGGAGTAAAAAAGATTAAGTGCAATAAGTTTGTGTAGTATAGACTTACACTTACCTATTCATTTGACTGATTTCAACGAGCATTTTGCCTTATTAATGCAGAATTACTTGTGAATAATTATAACTCTATACTTGATAGCAACACACTTTTGATGATTAAAAACCTAGATCCATTTCAAGAGCATGCCAAGACACTCTTAGAAGTAAAAAAGGTGCGTGTGAAAAGACAAAGAAGAGAAGAAAATTGAGAACAAATAGTAATGAAACATGAGGATAGAAGTTTGGAAGCCATTATGATTCATTCAGACTCCAGAAAAAAAAAACGCTTAACTAAGGAAGAGCAGCGTGGTCAGTACCATTTTTCCTTGAATGCGCAAGAGGATGAGGAAAAGGTAACCATATTCTTCATCGAGGTGCCTTTGTCACTTGAGTTATTGGTTTTAGCTGTCTCGTAGTACAAAACTTACAAAACTTGAATACCCTATTGACAAATCGCATTTATCTGTAAAACCAGGTCATGTCCATCACCATGATAGTGCATACGCAGCTTCTTGCATGTTTTCTATCGTATTGCATCTGCTGCTCAACTAACAGGCCTAAATGCGTTACTTTAGACTCTTCTTACGTTCTTTTGTCAGATATGAAGTCTAATTCTTTTACAAAACCCTTTGCGCTTCAGTGCCCTCCAGGCCTCCACATATAAAGGTAAGGCTGCAGACAAGCTAGAGTTTTTTTACATGCTGTAAGTTTTAGCTGTGGATATTTGCACACCATTTTACAGACTATTCCTAAGTAGCACGCCAACGGGGACACCGGACACCACAATTTTTAAGAATAATAAATTTTGGATACATCTAAATATGCCTATATAGTTTATGTATAAGCATATTATATAAGATTAAAGCACATTCCACCCTCATGAAGAAGTAAAACATCAACTAATAAACCATAAACTGAAGTCATACTTGAAGTCGATTTATCATAGATAATAAGGTAGTGCCAAATCCCACAAAACAAGCCAAAAGGAAAAGGAAAAGGAAACAACTTTCATTTCTTTCATCCACCAAAATTGAATCAAGGTTTATTGTCCTCTGAACCTCCATCGTCAACCTTTGGCACACGCTCATCAATTGAGAGATTCGTCTTCTACATTAGATTACCTTCGCCGAAGAGCCCCGTCTCCCTCTCAATGAGGCAAAAGTCGATCAGAACAAAGGGTAAGAATAAAATTAACTATTGTAATTTGCCCTATGTTAAAGCATGATATACATTGTTGAGCCTATTCTCCAACAGCTTAAGCTTTTAGAGCAGATGGTAACTTAACATGGTATCAGAGCTCTGGTTTAGCAAGGTCTTGGGTTCAATTCTTCCCGCTTGCATATTTGGTCCCTCTTTATTATAGTGCAATTTGCACTCAGTTTATTTGTGCACTAGGTGGTGGTGCACCTCGATTAGTCTCTTCACGTGCAATTGGGGGCTTGCACGTGAGGGGGAGTGTTAAAGCATGATATACATTGTTGAGCCTATTTTCTAACAGCTTAAGCTTTTAGAGCAGATGGTAACTTAACACCCTACAACCCCAAATTTCCTTAATATTCCATTACTGACCCTCAAATTAAGTTCAAAATTTTGTAGTTCTGCCCCACAGCTGTCGCGCACTTCTGCATAAGGTGTCCGACATGGTTTCCGACAGTTGAAGATAAATAAGAAAAATATCCAGACACCACTAAGAGGTGTCCGACACGTGTCCGACATGGTTTCCGACAGTTGAAGATAAATAAGAAAAATATCCAGACACCACTAAGAGGTGTCCGACACGTGTCCGAAGGTGTCCGGGTGCCCGACACCATAGCTGGACCCAAAAGAGGTGCCCGTGCTTCCTAGACTTCATACAAACAGGGGGGGGGGGGGAATTGAGAAACAGCGTCTCATTGATTAACATGGAGCATTTGGTGAACGGAATCGCAGAGCTTTTCAAATAAGTTTCTTGAATCTTTTCTACTTGTGGGTGGAAGAGTAATGGCCATCCTCCTCTGAGGCTCTTCTAGCCTTTACAGTAGATATCCCTTGTAATACCTTCTGGTGTATACTCCCTGTGTATATGAATTTCGCCCCTCTCTGGGCGGTTTGTAATATTTGAATCAATCGTTTACTCATTGTATAATTGAACAAAATGGCATGTGCAATGCCGTCTTGAAGTTTCATCCACTGAACTTCAAAGAAATGACAAATCTCCAACACAATAATTTGTGCTCTCAATTAAAACTGTTTTACCCTGCTACATAATAGCCTTTCCAAACAAGCTCAAACGATACATTTGCTTATACCCTAGAAATGTGTGTCAAAATGTCATTCGAAAAAAGTTCGGATTGACTTTTTATCACTGCGGCCTATGTAGTTAGACATCAGTACAGGTTACTATGAAAGGGAACAAGCTTTATTTGCTATAAAGATCAGTGAAGATTGATGTGGAATGTTGGAACAAACTGAAAAACCTGAACACTTCAACACCCCCTATAATTTATAATTCTTAGACAGTATCCTGACCAGTAAGAAGCAAGAATTCTGTAGGCAATGTACTAAAGAATTGCAACAAAGTACATATATTGATCATCACAAGAGCACTCGAGCTAGCTAAGATAAAGAATGCAAACCTGGATGATGCCTTTGATGCGCCATACCCCTTGTTTCATAACTACGATATGCGAATCATCTGGATGTAAGGATCTGAGCTCTTGCCTGACCTCATCCATACTGGCATTATGGTCCTTAGTCAACTGCTCTGCAATTATTTTCTTTGATCTACCTAAATAGCCTATCACAGCTCTTGAGTCACCTAGATTAGCAACATACAATGTCCCTTTCCAGATAATTCCAACCAGACAACAAGAACCAATAGATGCAATCAATGGTTTTATTCCACATGACCTTCGAACAAGAGAGAGAAATCCATCTTCAGTTGCAGAAAAAGCACTTCTAAGAACGTCTTCAGATATTGTTCCATTTTCTCGTGCAATCCCTGTAGATAATCAAATACCGTATCTATTTTTAAACAAAACTTATAGAACTGCTCAAACCATTTAACTGGTCCAAGTAGCAGGTAGAAAACAGGAAGTAAAAGCAGCTAAGAGCCTACAAGCATGATAAGGGTGGGAACTATAGCTCATCCATCACCAGTCAACTGTCATTATGTCAAAAAGTACCATAAAAATATAGGCAATAACTGCATATCAGAAGAAATTTTTCAGTAAAAAACCTTAGGATTGTAGCATATTTTTCTAATTTATAATGTATCAAGGTTAAGCATCGTTCTCCTAGTTTAGCTTCTTTTCCTGCTATGAGAGACTCAAATATCTTTCTCGTTTTGTAACTTCTGACTTATTGCCTACTCTTAATACAAAAAATGCTTCATAAAATCAGAATACAGATAATTGTCCTCTAGACAAAGAGGTGGTAAATTAAATGAAATACAGAGATCTCTCGTCACATGCTCTGGATCTGAGGCCACTTATCCTAATCTTTCTATTGTTAAGACATCAATATCAGTCACATAAAGCAAAGAAGTGTTCACTTCAAGCACAAAACGACAAAAAAGAACAAAAGAACAAAATAAAATAAAAAAGAAGGAACAAAATTTAACCTAACAATAAGCAAATGAATGGTGACAAATTGATGACCCAACATCAGAGAAAGAAAACACAACCCAGTTTAAAAAACAAAATCAGTAATTAATCCCTTTCATTTTCCTCTGATAAATTAGTCATTAAAAAACCCAAAATATGTAGAAGACCATAAAATATCCCAATACAAGAGAACCAGACAACCAAGCACAAACGAGTCCATGAAGAATATATAACTCTCGTGTTGATTAAGCATATAGTCAACACAGAAGTAACTGTTCAAGTTATAGGCACAACCGTAGAGAAAAACAATTCCATATATAGATTTAAAAGGAAAACCGAGTTAAGAAAACTCACTCATCAGATGAAGAAAGAGGTGATCGGAGATGAACCGTGAGGCTTCAGGGCCACCGTGGCCATCATAAACACCGACGAAAGTACCACTACTACCGGTCTCAACCTGGCTGTGATCCTCAATAACCTCATTGGCCTGGACAACAGCGAATGAGAACTCTCCATAAGAGTGCTTCTCAAGGTCCCTACACCACAGAAGCCTGTCGTCTACACCGCCCAAACTATCACCCTCATCCTTGCTCATACGGGCATATTGACTCACCGGTCGCCAACACGCCATTGCTATCTTTCCCAACCAAGAAAACATCCCTCATTTCCTTCCCCACCAAAACCCTAGAATTTCAAAACGCACAACCACCCCAAGAACCAACTTCAATTGATCAAGAGAGGATTGTAATACATATAACAACTTCAGTCACAAAAGAAATGCCCGAAACTTAATTGATCAATGTGGCAACAAAACCAATACCACAGATTATGCAACCCATTTCAAAAACAAAATTCCAACAAGCAATTGATCAAATGCAAAGCTGGAAAGTTCAGTATCAGTCAATTTTGATTTCGAAAGTAACACCCAACAGTTAATTGATCAATGTGGCAACAAAACCCTAGAAATTCAAATAAAAACACGAACCCCAAGAAGCAAGAAATTTAATTAAACCCACTTCAATGACACGGCCGAAATAACCAATTGATCAACGCAAAGCAAGAAAGTTGAAGAATTTGAAAGTGTAAGCCAATTATTTAACTTCTAAAACCATTACCCAAAAACCATTCGATCAATGTGGCAAGAAAACATCCCTCATTTCCTTCACCACCAAAACCTATAATTTCACTGGCTTATAACAGAGAACCCGTAGAACTAAGAGAAAAAACCTAGAAACCCACTTCAACGACAACGAGAACACAAACAATTGATCAATGTAAGTGACGAACGTAGCAAGATAATTACAGGGGAAAAAGTGTGGGTGCGGTTGAGTCTGTTTCAAGAAAAAAAAAAACCTTACAAGTGATTGACGAATACAGAGAGGGGGTGAGGGAGAGATGGAAGTAGTTGATCAGAGTAGATAGAAAGCGAAGAAAGAACTTAAAAGGCAAAGTGTATGTATTGCTCTTCAAGAACAAAAGAGAAACATCTAGAGAGAGAGAAAAAGAGGGAGAGACGGTAAAAAGAGATCTGTAAGTGGGGAGTTATATAAAAGAGCAATGCACGTAGAGAGAGAGACACGGAAAGTTGACGAAGCTCGTGATGGTGCGAGTAACACAACACAGTAATGACCTTCGAAATGCACAGCTCACCAATACAAGTAGAGTTGTCAAAAGGGCGGCGGCCGCAGGCTAGCCCGACCCGACCCATTTTTTACCCGGCCTAGCTCGGCCCCGTGCATGAATAGTGGCGGCCCTATATATTAGGGCTTTGGGCCTGAGCTTGGACCAGGCCAGAGAATCCAAGAAATAAGCCCAGGCTTGGCCCGAAAAAGTCTGGGTTTGGCCCGGCCCGAATCAAAGCCCGGAATTGGCCAAGGTTTGGCCCGGACTGGATCTGGCCCGGTTCCACTATTTTCAAATTCAGATTTCCTCCTTTTTTCCCTAACGGTTTTATTCCCCCTTGTCCCCTAAATTTCACTTTTACCTCCCAACAGCAAAATAACGACTAGTTTATGAGGTATTTTGATCCAACTTAATTTTTTCAACTCTTTTAAGGGTTTTTACACTCTTACCCTCCCCAACAACTATAAACGAATAGTTTTTAGGGGTCTTTTGTGAAGTTTCAAAAATCTATAAATTCACACCATTTCTTTCTAATTTTTCACACCAATCTTCTTACTCTCTCTTATATAAACATTCTACATTTCTACAAGCTTTGCTACTATTTCCTTCTCCAATTACTACTCTTACTAATTACTACTCTTATTTACTAATTAGTACTCTTGCTAATTATTACTCTTGTTTACTAATACTACTCTTGCTAAATTCTAATTACTAACCGTTCCTCTTATTAATTTGTTATTCTCTAATTCTTTTGTCTAGTAATTAGTAATTAGTGAATTTATATTTATCAATTACTATTACTAAATTCTTTTTAATTATTAACTTTCTCCAATTTTGAATTACCCTCAGTGATTCATTTGTTACTCTATAATTCTTTTAATTGTTATTTCTAATTACTATTTACTACCCCTATACTTGTGTATTTAGTTACTCTTACTAATTTTATTTTTCAATCTAGTAAAAAAGTTTAGCGTCAAATATGGCTGGATTACTGAAGAAACTGAAGCGTGGATCATCATCACGAAAAACATCATCATCATCACAAACACCACCACCAACACGAGCGCCAGCACCATGGCCATCACAAACACCAATCCAAGCACCACCACAACCATTCGTTCCTGGACGAATGAGTACAGGTTGTATGATAGATACCCAAGCCAATTGGGAGTTCAATCAAAACATTTCAGATCTTGAATACACTCCTGATCAAGACCTCCCGCATTATAGTCAAGGACGCAGCTCGGTTGGCGAAGCTACTACTTCGTGGCATAATCTTAACCCTATGCCTGGTCATGATGAAGAAGGGCCGAGCAATGCCTCCGGTAATGAGCTAGAAGTCCAAAAGGAAAAAAAACCCGAGTGTTGGAATCATTTTGATGAAGTTATGGTGGACGGCATCCGAAAAGCTCGATGTAAGTACTGTGCTAAATTATTTTTGTCTGGTAGTGGTAATGGACATCTTAACAGGCATTACCCTCAGTGTGCACCTCGACAAGGCCACGTCGAACCTACCCAAACGCAGTTATCTTTTGACGGTAAGTTATTTGTTTATAATCAGCGAGAGTAAAGAGACGGTCTCGCTGAATTTGTTATTCACGATGAACAAGCCTTTTCTTTTGCCGATAATGCTAAGCACTCTAGATATATGAACACATACGTTCAACCTTTGTACAAAAAGGTTCATAGAAACACAACTAGATCCGATGCACTCCGACAGTATAATGCTGCTAAAGCACGCCTGATCGATTATTTCGATAATTTTGACGGTAAAGTTAGTCTTACTTCTGATATTTGGCAATCTCCGTTTACTTTTGTTAGTTTTACTTGTGTGACGGCCCATTGGATTGATGCAGATTGGATTATGCACAAGAGAATCATCGCTTTCGAGATCTTTCCTTTTCCGCATGATGGAATGAACATTGCTAGTATTATATTAAAAGCATGTACCACGTTTAAATTAAAGAATAAGATTATGAGTATTAGTTTTGATAATGCTTCTAACAATACAGCTGTTGTTGATGCTTTAGAGGAGAGTCTCAAACCTGTACTTTCTGGTAAATTATTTCATGTTCGTTGTGTTTGTCATATAATTAATTTAATTGTTCAAGATGGTTTAGCTGCTGCAGGAGATATTCTTGTCAAAATGAGGGGTATGACAGCGTATGTTAATAGTTCGAGTTCGAGAACACAACAATTTAAAACGTTGTGTGTTGAATATAATATGCCTCGCAGGAGAGCAGTTACAGATGTGGTCCATAGGTGGAATTCTGCATACCATATGCTTTTACACATTCTGGCATACAGAGAGGAATGGCAGATGGCCACATACCTAGCTGAATTTTTGGAGGTATTTTACACGTCTACCAATTTATTGTCTGGTACGTACTATCCCACCTCTCCTCTCGCTGTAATAGAAATTCTCAAGATGGCTACAATGTTAACAAAATGGAGATATATAGGACCCTTTAAGGAAATAGTAAAAGTGATGGATAAAAAGTTTAATAAATATTGGAGTGAACTGCCTGTTGTTTTTGCTGTGACTACTTGTTTAGATCCTAGGTTAAAGTTGCATGGCGTGAACATCTCGATACAAGAGATATCGAGATTAATGTGCTACCCACTAGAAGACACAACCGCACTCACAGCGAAAGTGAGCAAGACATTTGAGAAACTGTTCAACCTCTATCGTAATTCTGCTGACGTGCGCGGACGAGCTTCATCATCGACTGCTGAGAGGTATTATGCGCCATACCTTAAGGGCTTTGAACATCTAGTAGCAAGACAACTACCAGGTGAAGGTACTTCTAATTCGGCAGGTTCGTCTACTTTTTCCTCTTTTAATGAGATTGGTGTATATTCAAATACTGATCATTATTCTGATTTATCAATGCAAGAACAGGTTAATTTTAATTTGTTAAATTTTTGGAAACAAAATCAAAACATGTATAAAACTTTAGCCCAAATTGCACGGGATGTACTGCCAGTGCAAGCCTCCACGGTTGCTTCAGAGTCGGCATTTTCAGCGAGCGGGAGGGTTTTGGATGACAGGAGGAGTCGTCTTAACCCCGAGTCGCTCGAGCTATGTGTATGTTGGAAGGATTATCTTGATGCGAAATACCGCGAGCAAGATAAACCGATTGATGATAGGAAGAGCAGTGACTCGGATGTTGAAGTACTTCCGGATGATTAGGTAATTTCTTTTTATTTTTCTTCATTTAAGTTTTAAGAATAAAATTTTTCACAAAATAAAATTTTTTTCATATATATATATATATATATATATATATATATATATTTACAAGCAAGATAGATATTTTTCAGTATATATAAAAAAATAGGTAACTTAGCCTGTTTGTTTATAAGCAGCCGATCCTAAACCCGGATAAAAGGAGGAGGGCTTATGAACACATTTATCTTCAATGTATATGACTTATAATGAAATAAAAGGATAAAGATTAGGTTCGTTAAATTGTGAATATTGGACATGCCTATATTATATGAAAGAAGAAATTTAAAATTGAGATATGTAAATGAGAGAGAGAGAGCAATTTGCTTACATAATAACAAGAATCTTAGTCATAGTACTACATTACAATTTGCTTAAATAATAACAAAAATTACCGTAATTAAAGCCTTTACTCTGAATAACAAGAAAATGCAAAAAAAAAAATTGGGCCCGGGCCCGTCTTAAGCCCAGCTCTAGATACTGGGCCTAAGGCCAGGGCTTGGACTGGGCCCAGATTTCCCCCAATCTGACCCGCCCTGCCCCGGCCCGTTTGGCAGCCCCACTGGCCCGGCCCTGGCCCATTTTGTTGGAGGCCCGTTGGGCTTGGGCTGGGCCGGTCCAAGCCCGGCCCATTTGACACCTCTAAATACAAGCAGGGGATTCACATAAATGTGAGTGTATTTTTCTTCACTAGCTATATTGTAAAAAAAAAGATTAATTTCAGATAAATATTTATCGAATTTCAGAAGAAAAAAAAAAGAAAATAAAAATAAAATTTGTGTTGGCTAGTTCATAGAAGCGGTTACGTTAGACTTGATACTAGACTAACTAGAATCATTCTTTTAGAGTCCGTTCAAGATTGATTCAAAAAAGTAAAATTTTGCTTTAATTTTAATCACTTTTAAAAATCAGATTTAATCTACTTTAAACAGAATCACTTTATTAGTTGGCAAAGTGTTTGGATAAAAAAGTATTTAAATCAGTTCCACCATGACTAAATGACCAAGAGGACACTTCATAAATAAATTTCTTATATCCATTCAGAAAGGTGATGTTAAGATAACTTTCATTTGTAAATAACTATATTACACAAATAAATAATGCACAAAACCCCCTGAGGTTTACACCCAGTTCTCACTTAAGACCTTGAGGTTTCAATTTAAACAATTAACAACCCAGCATTGAGAATTGGTTCCAATTGGACCCGAAATCGTTTTTCTGTTTAAACAGAGGTGGATGATCGTCCACCTTGAGGGGAATTTTTGGTAACCAAAATATATATCACACACACACACACACACACACACAATGAAACATAGACCCACCTATACAAGGTGGTGCCCCCTCCCCCCTCCTCTACCATCTCTCTTAATCTTCACCCACTGTCCCCCTCCCCCCCCCTCCCCCTCGACACCCTCTTTCCTGGTCGGTGCAAAACCCAAGGACAAACACCACTACCACCAACTGCCACGTAAACGCTTACCATTTCAGACCCATAATCACGCACGAGATTTGCCACACACACATACACCAGCACCACCAATCGACGCTGCCATAGCACCACCCTTCCTCTGTCACTAAAAATAGCACTGTCATTCCTCTACTGCCAAGATAAGCACCGTCAATCTGCCACCGTCCACACCACCAATCAATGCTGCCAAAATTACCTACTAGCAACATCAACCCTCTACGGCCAATACTAGCACCACCAATCAACCGTCGCCAACACCATACTCGCCAGTACTACCACCACAGACACCTCCTCAACAACCACAGCTATTAGAATGTGTACACGGAGCTTTGTGCAATTTCAACGAAATGGTATGTGGGGTCAAAAAAATCTCATTGTGGGAAACCATCACTGTCCTCTATCCACCTCCTCACCACCACAGACTCATCCTCAACAGCCACAGCTATTAAGATTCAATCAACATGTCGATCCTACCGAGTTTACACTTTAATCAAGAAAATCCCATCCGTCAATTTGCAAGTGACCCACTTCAGCGCCTGATCCAATGGCAAGAAACTGTGGATACAATTTGTACCAACGGTCATGAGAAGATCAAGATGAACGAGGAGCTCATGGGGATGCTGTTGAGGCTGGACTTGGTCAGTGCTGGGGGTTGATATGACTGTGAGGGAGCTGAGGTGGCACGTGAGTTGTCAGATCATCGAGCTGCAGGAGATTTTGGATGCAGTTTTGCGTACGAGGGTGGAGGGCTGGGATGGGTTCTTGAGGGGATTGAGGAGGATAAGTGCAAAAAGATGGCTGGCGATAGGGGAGGAGACACCGCCTTGGGTGGGTCTCTATTTTAGTCTTGCGTGATAAAGAAAGAAAGAAAAAGACACACACACACACACAGACCACTAAATATTGGTTGTCGAAAATGCCCTTCAAGGTGGATGGCCATCCACTTCTGTTTAAACGAAAAAAATGATTTTAGGTCGAATTGGTACCAATTCTCAATGTTGGGGTGTTAATTGTTTAAATTGAAACCTCAGGGTCTTAGGAAAGAACCAAGTGTAAACCTCAGGGGGTTGATGCAATTCACCAATAAATTATCAAAAAATTATTTTTATCTACCTGCAAAAGTTATTTATTTTTTACTTTAAATTAAAGACACCGATAATCTCACATTATGCTTATAGTACAATAATTTCTGTAAATTAGTTAAAGGGTATGAGATGTCCTTTTGTGAGAAATATGATGATCGTATGATAAATTGGAAGGTCAAACCTGATTACAAGAAAAGTGATTATTTCATAATCCTCACTTTTCAGGATTATGGATTTAATCAGTTTTGAGCCTTTTGAGGCAAATTAAATCTCTTAATCTATTTTTTCAAAAGCCCACAAACCTAATTTAATCTAGATTAAATCACGTTTGACCATTCCAAAATCAACTTTAAACACCCTCTTAGTTCTCTTAGTCTCCCGAACATTAGAAGGCAAAGTCTGTTTCTTGGTACCTTGCCATCGATGAGATAATGTGTGTAACTTATGCATTTTTCGAGCACCATATTACTTTTTCAAAATGGTCAAATTAAACTCTTTTATAGATGCTTCCTCCATATGTTCTTTATAATTCTTTTTTTTAGTTTTTCTGTTGGATTAGAAGTTTTTGTTGTTTCTTTAGCCAATATTATTTCAAAAAGTCGGGCTTAATCAGTGTTAAGATTGAACACCTTAATCTCATAAACTAAATATGACTTCGACAACACTCTTCGGTTACTTCAGAACATATCAACAAGAGAGGTTTTAACTTGCGCACATGAGCAACAACTTAAAAGTCACACTATGACCTCTATAATCGAGACATCTTAGATGAGAAGTGTAACTATTGTCTCCAAGGAGGCTCAATTCCTACCCACTTACGTGAAAGTTGGATGGACATTAGCTTTAACTTTTTTCTTTTAGTTGGAAGGTAAGAGATATCCTTGGACTAACTTTAGTGTCAAATAAGACTAAATCCCCTATCTATGTAATCTTAATGGCACACCCTCCACATCGTCCTAGTGTATTCAAATGAGTATTTTTCTTCCGGGTACCGGTTTTAAATTTTAAACCTAAAAAATAATGAAGGGAACAAACCTAGGCCAACCTTTGAGTTACCTCAAACCTAACAAAATATTCATTTTCCATTGTCTTGTTTCCTTTGTTCTCTTGTGAGCAACTTCTTTTACATGTATTGAAGCAAGACTCAACTTGCACAGTCGCACCCTGACGTGCCCTTTTTATCAGTTTCCCAACCCACAATCTACATTTGTCTTGAAATTTCAATTGCTTCATTTCTATAAGCAATCGAAATTGAAGACAAAGAGCAGAGAAAAAAAGGTATTTAAAGGGGGGAGTCAACCCCAAAGTTCATTATAGTATGCCACAGCACATGAAGTCAATCTTTAAGCTCCAGTTGAGCAGAGTATTGAGCTAAGTCAACCTTTCATTGTCATCCATGATCCATGATGTGGTAGTAGTTTCCAAAGACATGAGAACAGATTTAGGACATGAGAAAGATCACCTTTGGGTTCTGGATTTCTTTCCTTGTTTCTCCTTTTTCTTTAACAGATCCCAAGTCACAGATAAGTTGCTACTCAATTTGAGTTTTCTTCTTTTTGCTTACGAGAAGGAATAGTAAACTCTACGTTATTTTTAATGCAAGATCATGCGATGAATTAGATAAACACGTTTTTCTTTGAACACACAGTTTTTATGTGTATAAACAGAAGTAAAGCCCGATCATAAAGTTTATAAGTTCTCGAAAAACAATCCAAATACAGAATTATTACCTATGTTCTCAAGTCACGACAATTTAAAAAAAAAAGCTTTTGCTTCAATCGAGTGAGAATACGGACACATACTGATGTTACCGATAAATAAGTCACGATAGAAATTCTTGGGCACGCAAAAACGGAAGCGGCCAAGATATGCAGACGCAAGTGACCTCATGTAAGTGCACTATATTAACTTCTTCGCAAGTAACTATATGTTATTAATAGTTACTATTATGCATTTTATTCATTTCTTGGAGATCATGCCTACCCACAAAAGTACTTTTGAACAGGTGCACAGGTATTTAATTTTTGCAGTTTCTAGACCCGTGCAAGGAAGTAGCTAGGCTTCCCCTATCAATTCAATATGGATTAGGTCAAAGCAAAACATTGGTGTAAGTAGAGGCATGTTCCTTTCCACTGCATTGCACAAATGACCCGTGAAGTGATTTGCATTATTGTGCACTGTTTACCTGCATTTTCTAATCCATAAGGGACCATGGTGCAGTTGCTATAAAGATGTTGTACCATGGACCAACTGAGTGATGACACGACGCATTCACCGATTGAACGGTTATGGTGTGCAGGCGCCGTAAAGATCAAATGGATAAGAACGAGGCCTTTGATCACAGAAGATTCTTCATTAAGTTTGAATAGTTGCGAAGTGACCACTATGCTAAGCTAGTTTGAGCTTTGCTATACATTGTGAGAATTTTTGAGGGATACGTGTTTGGCAAGGAGTTATTATAGCATCACCTAACCTCACGGGCACGATAAATTCTCACCTTCTCGGCAAATTTTACACGATGTTGTCGCTAATTATGTGGTTAAACAACTATGTTACCTGCCGTAGGCCACTCCCTTAATAAGCACTTTATGAGCCATGACGCATAACTCTAGCTTCTTACTTCAACCTTACTTAAGGATTTATTAAGCATGTGTTTGTGAGTTTTGAGATGAGAGAAAAGTGGGAAAGGGAAGTGAAATGAAGGGAAGAGAGAAGTGAAGTGTGAAGTAAAGGAAAGGGAAGACAATTTTTCTTCATCTTTTTTTGTGAGTTTAAGAGAGAAAAGAAAGTAATATTCCTTTCTCTTGTTTGTAAGTTCAGTAGAAAAGACACTAATTATGTATATATCCTTATACTATATTGTGATAATTCAAACAAATAATATGATATATGATCTAAAAAAGAACATGATTTTGACGGGAAAACAAATTAGTCACCAATGACATCATACATAGTTCATACCATACTATTGTAATAAGCTTTATATCACTGGCTAATGTCACAATGGGAAAAAAAATCAGTCATGAGTCAACTTTATTTCATAACATCTAAAGCAATCATCTCTTTGTAAGTAAAATGGTAAGTTCTTGTAAAGAACTCTATAATTTCTGTCATTAAAATTTTAGTCTTCATAATTTCAAGATTAATATGGACATTATTAAAATATTTCTTTATGAGAGTTTCCTTTCTCTACATTTCTTCTCAATTTTGGGAGAAAAGATTTACAAACAAAAGTTTTAATATGCCCAAACTTTCCTCCCATTTCTCTTCTTAAAAAAAATTAAAAATTAGAGAAAATGAGGGTCACTTTCTTTTAAGCTCGCAAACAAGCTAGAAAGTTCACACACCAGATCACGCATGGCAGTCAAAGGCATCTCTTGTTGCCAAAAGTTGTTACAAAAGCAATATCAAGTTTTTAAGTCGCTCAATCGACCATCAATTCCACCTTGAGTAGCACAACATTGCAACCTTAAGCTGATGTTGAATCCAAACTTGCAAAAACTGCATGCATGAAAAGGATTTCCTATTTTTAGGCATCAAAAGGATTTGTTTTGCTTTCATGGGCATAAACCCCATAGAGGTTCTTGAAACCCCCCTCACAATAATTTGCGTCTACCAATAATAAAACTTCTCGCTCCCTAAACTTGCACTCACCCACTCTGACGGATCAACAACAGCAGCTAGTTTGAATTGACAAACACATTATTCGTTTGCTTCAGATATCAGATAAAACATGTATAAGAATGGTTAGTGCAAGTCAGCTGCAAACACAAAAGCCAAGTCTGTTGTTCCCTCCCAAAGAATGTGTGACAACTTCACTTGACCTGATCAAGCAATGTCGTTTATCAGACGTTTGTGCCGGTTGTAATGCGTCTCCATGAAGACCTTCGAAGCCCTTTCGACAGTGCTACGCCATGTCTACAAAAATAAGCAGATGAGAAGGAAATAAAGGTCCAAGTCAGGTAAAAAATTGACCTTGTTCCCAGCGTAACGAAAGAAACAATGCACTCGTGTGTCTTGTGATTCCCTCTCTTCTGAAAGGGATTACAGAAGGCTTAACATAAAAGAAAATGGTAATTAAGGGATTCGAATGCTTATGCGTTATTGTTCAATATGATACTACTGAGGCCTTTTGCGAAAGCAGCTTTTCCCCACAGCCAACTAGTTCGAAAGCAGCTTTTCCCCACAGCCAACTAGTTCCTTTTGCGATTTCAAACAAAAGCTGTACCGTGGACTTTTTAGGATCTTTATGCAGCAGAGTAGTAAAATTCGAGGAGTCTGATGAACAGATTAGAGTAACTGAAACACAAGGACACGGGAATTTTACGTGGTTCACCGTAAGGTGCCCACCAACGTGGAGCATGCAATTCTCTTCATACTATCAGAGTCATGAAAAAAAGCACAAAAGAACACTAGAGAGAAAATCCCGAATCCCTTTCCTTTATCCAACAGGTATCCCTAACACCCTGCCTAATCACACATCGTTCAATCCAAAGAGAAATTATTCTGATACAGTGCAAGTGTAATATGCACTTCCCTCCCCTTCTAGATCTTAATAATTTACAACCTTGCATCAGCCCCATCGCAGAAAGGGAGAGTGGGAAACTTTGACACGTGACGATGTTTTGGCCAACCTTGCATTAGCACCATCTCACAAAGTGAAAATAGTTGGCATTGCTGCTCCAAGCTTACTGGGAAAAATTGAGGGTTGATTAGATGTAGCCATCAGTTAGCCCGACCAAACAATCAACCAGTCAATCTGCCTTATTTTTTTCTCTTGGGGTATAAACAATTGCAGTAGATGTCTTGTCATAAATCTATTCCGAGATACTAAAACTAAAGAAAGATAATGTGTCATTGTTTTCACTTTTAGTCCCCGCTACTGCCAAATGCTAGAAACCAATCCCTCTCTGAGCCTCCAAGTGTATCAAACTAAAATTAGAAACGTGTTTCCATGGCACCCAATTCCCAAATGGCTACCATTCTATCAATGATGAACACACTGGTATACAAGAAGAATATAACAAACAAGAGCGTTGTGAGAAGCCTCGGGCCGTATATTACTCCAAAAATCAGCCCATAATTCTTCCTGGTCAAAGAAGAATAT
Source organism: Escallonia herrerae (assembly GCA_033070095.1). Taxonomy (NCBI): domain Eukaryota; kingdom Viridiplantae; phylum Streptophyta; class Magnoliopsida; order Escalloniales; family Escalloniaceae; genus Escallonia; species Escallonia herrerae. The sequence continues at coordinate 480,309 of JAVXUP010000327.1, forward strand.
GAATTGGGAATCATATTCAAATAAGACATCTACTTTGGCAAAATGAACAACCTATACTAATCCATCAATTCATTTCCTAATCTAATTGCCTGTAACCTCTTTCTCAGTAGCACCTTCCATCCATGTAAAACCATAACCAGGTAGGTGTTTCTTCATTACCTTGAATTATGATGTGGGAAACTTGTCCTCCCAGTAACTCTATTCCTATGTTTGTTGGTCATATCAAGTCTCTTTATAAGGATAAAGGGGACTTCTGCTAGCAAGAGCACTACTTTTTGAATCTTATTGAAGGCTAATGCAAATACTCGCACAATCATAAATGACTCTAGAAGGAGCCAGATCTCCTCTCACAATTAGAATTATTATCTGTCATATCCTCAGTTTATGCCATTATCATGTATGTCTTGTCCTATATCATCTCTACAGTCGCACGGAGGACTCACAAACGTGCACACACTTAAGTTTGATCCTCTCCAGTGCACTGGCTTCTCTCGGATGGGACGAACCCCATATTATGGAACCACCCCATGTGAGAAAGACCATTGCACTGGAGAAAATCCTTTCTCCTATCCATCCCCCACCTCCCCCAGTCGCGATGGGAGGTAAACAGTAGGTATTTGTGCTTTAAGCATATGGGAGAAATCAGAGGTTGCCCAACCAAGCAATCAAGCATGCAACCCCAACCTCTTTATCTTTTTTGCTGAGCTACTAACCTAGGTCCTAAATCTAATGATTAATTTGATACACTATCAATTCTCAATCTGCCATATGCATATGAAGCGGCAAGGTTACCACAATTTCTGTAATTATAATTATGTAATCATTCAGGTGAATCCCCTCTTGGAATGCCTATCTAGAAAGCATTCCAATCTCTGAATCTTCCTATCAAACAAATTTAACAACAGTACAATGGACATTGCAAGCACAAGAATCATGACTCGCTAACCCTAGACCACTTAACCTGTGTCAAATTTATAATAGCATGATGCAAGTAAAAATGGAAATGCTGTGGCCAAAGGAGTTTAGGTCTCTGCCAAAGGTGCTTCAGCTATGCAATTGCACCCTGTGCAACCGAAGCTGTACACACGAGCTAAGAGTCATTTGGCAGTAGCATTTCCCGGTGCAAACAGTCGATGTACAGATCAGTATAAGAGAATCATCTCACCTTCTCAATTGTACCCACAATGGACTTGTTCTTGAGGCCCCTTGTCCTGACCCTGGCCCTTCCAATCCCCAGTTGCCTTATCAAACCCGCCGACCTCCGAGCCGCCGCCGCCGCCGCCGGAGGAAGAAGCGACTTCCTCTCCACCAAACTACCAGTCCCAGAACTTAATGGGCTGTCACAATGATCACCTTCACGTGCATTTTGGCTTCTTCTTCGGCGTTTTGATGCTCGTAAATCTTTCTTTGCACTGGCCTTCTTGCCATTAGAATAAGAACCCACCTCAGCAAACTTGCTCAGCAGCTCATCTGAGGATGCTTTGGTTACATGCTGTACTGTAGCAGCAGTACTAGTCTCCATTTTTACAATGATAAAATTGTAGAGAGAAAAAGAGAGAGAGATGCAGAGAAGGGGATGCTTGATGAAGGAAAATAGCGCTGTTTTAATGGAGGGTTTATGGGGGTTGCCCGGTTATATGTGAAATGGACCGTTGGGGATGGTGGTGCAGTTTGACAGTAATAAGAAGATTAAGAACTGAAAATGTAGCCGTTAGGAAGAGCAGGGAAAATATAATCTAAATTAGCAGTGGAAGTATGTGACATTATTGGCTTCATGTGATCAGGCAAGAACGCTCCTGCCCATCCATGTTCTTGCTTACCAGGATTTGCAAATTTTGATGGGACTGCAAGCCACATTCCAAAGGCTCCAGGGCATTGCAATAAATGGTGCCATTAAAACATCTCACCGGGGAAAAAAATACTTGCCCCCCCCCCCCCCAAGTTGATCGACTTTTTATTCCATGCATATTAAAGAGTTAGGTCATATTTGTGTCTTTTTCATTTTTATACTTTAGAAAGAGGAGATGAAAAAAATGGGTCAGGAGAAAGAAAATAAGTTAGTCGAATGTCAAATGTAAAAAGAAAAAAAAAGAATAAAACAGTATAAGAAAGTGAACTTGTAAAGAGAAAATGAGTTGGTGTAAAATTAAATGTGAAGAGAAAAATTAAATAAAAAAGTGTGAAAAGGCTAAATTTTAAAAGTATGGTCAACTTTCTTTTTTGGGTCGTCCACACAAAAATTATTCATTTCCAAGAAAGATTATGTAGGTATTTTTACATATTTACTATTTTTACACTTTTTTAATTATATTTCTCTCTCCATATTTAACTCTCCGCCAACTCATTTTCTCTCTCTTGACTTACTTTTTTACACTTTTTATTCATTTATCACTTCACATTTTACACTCCACTAATAGGCCATTTGGGATTGCTTCTTAAAAATAGATTTTGATTAAATCATAATAAGTTAATAAGTTTCTAAAATCAGTTTTAATTCATTTTAAGAATAATAGATTAAAAGTTATTGAAAGTGTTTGAATAAAAAATGATTAAAGTAGGTTAGTGTAGCAAAATTACCATCTAGTGTATTCAAATTGAAATTGAGCATTTAATGTTGTTTATATGTAAGGATATTTTGGTAAATCTCTTGGTTAAACCTGATTCTCCAAAATTGGTTAAATCTTAATCCAAAAAAAAAAAGAGGATTATGGATTTAATCAGTTTTGAGCATATTAGAGCAGATTTAATCAGTTTACATTTTTTTTTCAAACACTTAAAACTGACTTAATCTGAATTTAATCAGGTTTGACCAATCTAGAATCAATCCCAAACACCCTCTCATTTAATCTCTCCTAGCCCTTGATTCCCCTTCTCTCTCTAAAGGTAGAATGAAAAATACACAATATATCACTTTAATTTTTAATCTGCGTGCAAAAAAAAGTTGATCAAATTATGTCGGACGGAGAAAGTAACTTTTTCGTTCCTGAATATTTTTATTACCAAGTTAAAAAAAAACAGAGGCCTCGCAAATAACAGATAGAAATCCATTAATTAAGTCAATGATCTAGCAAGAAAAGTGTCTTAGTGAATCTAATAACTTTAAGGTGTTGATTTTGTTCAGTTTATTGTAAAAACGAGTAGTCGACAATTTAATATCATCGCGTTGTGCTTCCAAGTACAAAGAGACTCCAATGGACTAAAAAGAAAACCCCCCACATCTATAACCGAAGAACTATGTAACCTGAAAGTCGAGTCAAAGAAGTTTTAGTTCATACTGCAGTGCTAAAATACCATAAACCAACAGTTATGTCTGACTTACGTAAATGTATAATAAACTAGTGTTGATCAGGACGCCACTCTCTATCTTTCCAAATATACTCCTTCCATGCCAAATTATTTGATCAAATTTGACTTGCACGTTTATTTAGGATATGAGCATTGTTATGAAGTTTTTAGTTTACTCTAAGAGAGAGAGGAGAGAAAAAGAGTTGATGTAGTATTAAATGTACATGTAAAAAGAGTAAACATAAAAATCACTTACAAAAATTTTCTTAATTTAGAAAAGGATTGATGCTAGGGAAAGTGGGTTCACAGTCGACGTGAAGGTGCCACAAGGAATGCAGTCCGACTCGGATGCCAAGTGTGATGATGTGAGACACAGCAAAGGCGGAGCAAGGGTAGAGACCAAGGGCTTCCCAGACAGAGCTTGAGGGTGGCAGTGCTACGAGGGCGATGGCGCAGAGTGAATACACGACGACAGTCATAGTCTGATGCTTATGTCCGAAGTCAAGGTCCTGTATGTTTCTCTCTCTAGGATTCTAGAGTGAGAAAGTGAAAGTGTTCTGAAAATATCCAAAAAATCTCCCCTCCTCAAATGAATTCTCAAGACCTCTATTTATAGAGGTTGAGATGATGATGTCATCACGCGACACGTGGCGCTCCCCTGGAGTGACACGTCACCGAGGGGTCCACAGCTGTCGGTGCTCCACGGACTGTCGAATCGCATATTCACCGGGTCTGCCTCGCACAGCGTCACTCTGTCTGTTTGGAAAGACTGGCTCCCACAGCGTCGGTGTGGCCAGAGAAACCCCTTGATCTAGCCTCCAATCCAAGCCCTTGCAGAGTCCCACAGGCCTGGCAGTGGTGGTGAAGACCCGACGCCTAACTGCCAGGCAGACTAGGCGCGATGCCCTCCGAAGACCTGCTCCCGTCTCGGAGTGACCCGGGGGTCATAGTCCATAGGGGTGCCAACGCAAGCCCCAGTGCCAGAGCACATGTCATGAGAGTGGTGCGGCGACGAACGTCACGAAGCAATACTTGGTACCGGGGGCACGCATGATGAGAATGGCGCACGGGCGCGACGACGAAGGTCGCGAAGCTATAGTTGGTGCCGGGGGCACGCATGATGAGAACGGGCGCGGCGATGAACATCGCGGAGCTATACTTGGTGTCGGGGGCACGTATCATGAAGATGGCGTACGGACGCGGCGACGAACGTCACGGAGCTATAGTTGGTGCCGTGGGCACGTATCATGAAGATGGCGCCTGGGCGCGGCGACAAACGTCGCGGAGCTATACTTAGTGCCGGGGGCACGTATCTTGGCGCACGGCCGCGGCGACAAAGGTCGCAAAGCATATACTTGGTGTCGAGGCACACGTCATAAGAATGGCGCATGGGCGCAGCGACGAATGACGCGGAGACGGTGCACGGGCACGGGTCGGGTGTCCCGAAGATGGGATTTGAGCTGATTGTACCTGTCATAACAGGATGATGAATGCAACATGTAGTAATGACAAAGTTGGAAGTGATGGTACGCGGTCGTCAGTGACGGGTCATTTGGTGGTAGTGCGCGACTTTGGGCGACGAGCATCGCGGGAGCGACGGTCGCGGACGACAGACGTCACTAGGTTCATGCCCGACGGATGTCGCGAGGTTCATGCGCGACGGACGTCGCGAGGTTCATGGACAACGGACGTCGCGAGGTTCATGGATGACGGACGTCGCGAGGTTGATGCGCGACGGATGTCGCCAGGTTGATGTACGAACGTCCGTAAACATCGCGGAGGTGAAAAGACTTGAGAAACAAGTGCGCGCGGGAGGGGAGGCCATAGGCCAAAGATTGGGGGAAGGCCAAGGCCACCGCCCCTAGGGAGGCCGAGGCCGACCCTAAGGGGTGGCCAAGGCCAATGGCCAACTCTCATGAAGGGAGGCCAAGGCCACTCCCCCTTTGGGTGAACTTCGGGTGCGCCGACGGTAGGTGTTTTGATGAGCGATGATGAATCTGAAAGTTGCGTTGCGACGATCGTGTCGACGTGAATCATACCCATGTGACGAACAAGGTGCTAAGGTCACATACAAAGCGTACGCAGCGAACAAAGTGCGAAAAAGGACCTTGTGCGAAAAGTGAAGAACCGGGGGGGAAGGCCAAAGCCAACCTCCCATGGGAGGCCGAGGCCGATCCCATGGCCTTGGGTGAGGCTGAGGCCGACCCCATGGCCTTGGGTGAGGCCGAGGCCGACCCCATGCGGTTGGCCAAGGCCTTTGCCCCTTAACCCCGTTGCCCCGGTTGCGCCGTCGGTCGATGTTTTTGGTGAAGAAGTTCTCGGGTGGTTTTGGTGTGATGAACATGCTACCCTGAGTGACGTTGATGTAAAATAATTGGTGACTAAGTCGAACGTGAGGCGTGTGAAGCAAAGAATGCACGTGACTTGGGCTCCCGCACTTTGACCGGTTCGAAGCGTTGAAGAATTGACTGTTGAATCCGTTGACGTGTTCGCGTAAAATGGGACCCTTGGGTACAACCAGAATAGGTTGGGAACATAAGCCCCCTACGTGGGGTGTGCGCGGAGGGGCAACCCGAGCGGGTACCGCACGCATAAACACTTAGCAAGATTTTGATATTGTTTGGCCGGCGAGCTATTGAGGTCGTCAAAGCATGATGATGATGAAGAGTAGGTGGCTCGAGCCACCTCGTGCACCACCTACAAAAGCGTGGAATGCTTGGGGGTTGAGACAAGGGCACGATGATAGGACGCAGGGGCGCGAGCATGTAAACGGCGTCCGGGTGACGGACGACACCCTGGCGGAGATAGTGTCCCGGAGGAGTCGCCTATCCCGCGGGTGAGTCCTTGTGCCGGAGCACTCAGAGCACGTCAAGGTAGGATCTCGGAGGAGCCGTCTACCTGACAGGCTAAGTAGCATCCCGAAGGAGCCGTCTACCTGGAGGAAGGGGAGTTTAAGAGCTCCCTGACGGAGATAGTGTCCCAGAGGAGTCGCTTATTCCGTAGGCTGAGGTAGCATACCGAAGGAGCGATCTACCTGGTCGGCAGAGGTAGCATCCCGGAGGAGCCGTCTACCTGGCAGAAGGGGAGTTGAAGAGCTCCCTGACGGAGATAGTGTCCCGGATGAGTAGCCTATTCCGTAGGCCGAGGTAGCATCCCGAAAGAGCTGTCTACTTGGCCGGCCGAGGTAGCATCCTGGAGGAGCCGTCTACCTGGCGGAAGGGAGTTAAAGAGCTCCCTGACGGAGATAGTGTCCCGGAGGAGTCGCCTATCCCCGCGGTGAGTCCTTGTGCCGGAGCACTCGGAGCGAGTCAGGGTAGCATCCCGGAGGAGCCGTCTACCCGACTGGCCGAGGTAGCATCCCGGAGGAGCCGTCTACCTGGCGAAAGGGGAGTTAAAGAGCTCCCTGGCGGAGATAGTGTCCCGGAGGAGTCGCCTATCCCCGCTGTGAGTCCTTGTGCCGGAGCACTCGGAGTGCGTCAAGGTAGCATCCCGGAGGAACCGTCTACCCGACTGGCTGAGGTAGCATCCCGGAGGAGCCGTCTACCTGGCGGAAGGGGAGTTAAAGAGCTCCCTGGCAGAGATAGTGTCCCGGGAGAGTCGCCTATCCCCGCATGATGTTGCACATTTCAGAGACTGGGTTGAAGCATGTTCCACGACCAAGGCAAGGTGCGCATGGTGTGGTGAAAGGATGGACCAATGTAAGGAGCATGGTAGTGTGATAGGGAGCCAGGGGGTCCGACTGTGTCAGTGGCGCGGCGCATGGGCGCGGCGGAGTAAGTAAGGTGTCAGGGGCACAATGTGACGTCCGGGCGACGGGGGTAGCGGAGTGACGTCCGGGCGACGGAGGTAGCAGAGTGACGTCCGGGCGACGGGAGTCGCGGAGATGATGTCTGGGTGACGGGCGTCGCGGAGATGATGTCCGGGGTGACGGGCATCCCTGAGATGAGGTCCGGGCGACGGGGGTCGCAGAGATGATGTCGGGGTGACGGGGGTCGCGGAGATGATATCCGGGCGACGGGGGTCGCGCAGATGATGTCCGGGGGACGGGGGTCGCGCAGATGATGTCCGGGGGACGGGGGTCGCGCAGATGATGTCCGGGCGACGGGGGTCGCGGAGATGATGTCCGAGGCGACGGGGATCGCGGAGATGATGTCCGAGCGACGGAGGTCGCGGAGATGATGTCCCGGGCGACAGGGGTCGCGGAGATGAAGTCCGGGCGACGGGCGTCGCGGAGTCGGTGGTCGGGCAATAGGCGATGCACGACCGTCAATGTTGCAAAAAAAAAATTTGAAGTGTTTGGCCTTGGTTGTCGGTGTTCGGTCGTTGGATGAATGTGGGCAAGCCGGAGTATGTATGGGTTGCATCGGCTTCGGTGTGGTGGTGGAGGCCGAACTGGGGAAAAGGTGAAGGCCAAGTGAAAATGGCTTGGGGAAGGCCAAAATGCATGGAAGATGGCCATAGCTTTGGGAATTTTGGGAAGAAGGAAAAAAAGTGGAAGAAGAAAGAAGATGGGAGAGGAAGAAGGCGCGGCGGCAGAGGGGTTGTTGCGGCCGGCCGAGGCCGAGGTGTGGGTGCGGTGTGGGGGAAGGGAAGAGAGGGAAGGGGGGTGGGTCGAGGCCGAGGGGGAGGGGGGCCAAGGCCGAGGGGTGGGCGGGGAAGGAAGGGGGAGGCGGGGTCGACCTAGGGGAGGGGGGTGGGGAGGCCGAGGCCTAGGCCAAGGGGGGAGAGGGAGGGGTGGCCGAGCTTGTGTCGGCAATTGAGGAAAATGGGAAGGGAAGGGGAAGAAGGGGGCGGCGGCGGCGGGGTGCTGAGGCGCAAGGCCGAGGGGGGAAGGAGGGGCGGGGGAGAGAAGGGATGAGATAGTGGAGGGAAGGTGGGTGGGGGGGTCGGCATCGGCGGGGGGGGGGCTGCCGGCCGAGGCCGAGGTGCGGTGCCGCAAGGAGAAGAGGTGGCGGCGTCTGCGCATGAAGAAGGAGAAAGAGAAGGAAATTAGGGTTTGGGTAGGGACGCGGGTCGGTTTTTGGGTGGGTCGGGTTTCGGGCGGGCCAGGAGGCTGGGTGAGTGATTGAGATAAGAGAAAGGGCGCGCGGGTCGGGCAAGCGGGCGGGTCGCACGGGGCGGGCTCTGCCCAGATCTGAAATGAAATTTGAAATTCAAAATTGAATAAATAATTAATTAATTAATGATTTTTTTTTTGACAAACCTAAAGAGGTAGCCCCCAAGAGAAGCTTCATATTTACAAGATGAGGATGAGAAGAGTGGGATGGTGGGAGTGAAGAGAGAAAAATGTTAGAGGGAGGGTGATGAGAACATGTATGTTGGGAGTAGGTGGGGGAGATGAAAATTTTGAAAAAATTTTCTAAGTGTAGAATGAGGGTGAGAGGGTAGTGCCCGACCACGAGCAGGTAGGGTGAGAGGGAGGAGTGCGAAGGGGGTGTGAAAATTTTCTAAGTGTTGAGAAAATTTTTTAGTGTTGGAAGGAGCATGGGGTATAGGGGGTGAAAATTTGTTCTAAGTGTTGAACTCGGACAAGGGTGCCGAGGGAGACCGCAGAGGGTGATCATGGATGACTGGCTGCGAAAAAAATGAAAATTTTTCTAAGTGTCAAGAATTTTTTTTTTGATAAAGGGGTGGTCATGCGACCGCAAGCACGAGAGGTTGAAATTAGTGGGATGGGGGACTCAGGGTGATGGGCTGACATCGATGACCGACTGAGTGGAGGAGGTAGGGGAGGGTTGGTGAGGTGTGTTGGATGCATACCTGGCAGGGGCGGTCGCGAGACCTGGGGGGTGTCAACTGACAGAGTTGAGACTTAGTAACGTGGCTCAAGCCACCCTGTGCACCACGCACCAAGTTGGTATGGTATGTGAGGCTGAAGGGGTTGGGAAGGGGTGAAGCCCCCAAGGTAGTGGATGATGGCATCAAGAGTGGCGTCAGTAGGCTTGTGCAAGAGTAATGTAGCTTGAAAATTTTCTAAGTCTGGAAAATGTAACTTCATTGATAACGAAGGATAGGCGACATGCCTTGATACATGGGTATGGCGTACATGGAAACTTGCAAAATGAACGAAAAAATTACAAGTGTGGAGAATGCAGTAAGGCATGCCAAGGCTTGGTCGGGTGGGTCATATGTCCGGCACTTAGGGTTTGAGCTCTCCGGACGCAATCTTGTCAGCGAAGACAAACTTGAGGCCCCTGCACCACTTGAGGCCGTGACCGACCTTCCGATAATAAGGGCAGTAGTTGGGATGGGCCAAGTCTTCCGGGGTAGGTTCAGCGTTGGCATTGGGCAGGACTATGGCATTGTCGTTGACCCATGTCTCGAGGAGAGCTCTGACAGTCTTCAAGTCACATGGGTATTCTGGGGCAGGCGTTGGCTGCCCTCTCTTATCAGGGCGCCCGTCCCTTCCTTGAGACTGACGCTTGCGGTTGTTGTCGTCGCTACTGGCTGCTTCCACCACCGCGGCCAAGGCAATATGTGGTTGGGGCTTTGGGGTCTTTGACGGACCGACCGAGTCATAGGTGTGTCGCGCGGCTTCTTTGAGATGTCCCCATGATCGCAGCTGGAGGTTTTCAAGGTAGACCCTGTAGGTGTCCTTCATGTTCTTGATGCAAATGGGTACAAGGGTTTCATCCTTGCTAAAGTCTGTGCATTCCAAGCACTTGTGATGAAATCGCGTGACATAGGTGTTGAGATCTTCCCCGGGGTTCTGGCGGATTCCAGCAATGTCAACGATGGTCACACGCTCCGTCTCATAGTGAAACTTGTCAAGAAAAAGCTGAACCATGTCGGACCAGGAGTGGATAGTATCGTCAGGAATCTGATGATACCAAGAGTAGGCAAGGCCAGTCAGGGACTTGTGGAATTCACGAAGCTTCAAAGTGTCGTCCTCCCCGTAGTGCTCTAGAGAGCCAGCAAAACGGGTGATGTGCTCGCGGGCATTGCCCTCTTTTCCATTGAATAAGGTGAATGATGGTTGCTTGTACTTGACAGGGTAGGGCTTGGTAGCTAGGCTGCCAGAGTAGGGAGCATGGCCTGACAGCTTAGAGGGGGAGTGGGGTAAGGATGACTGCTTGAGATGGTGAAGGAGGGCATCAAAGTCATGCTTGGTGACATACGGCGCATGTGAGGGTTTGTGCCCTATCGGGATGATTCGGGCACTAGAGCCCCTAGACGGTGCAACCTGAGGCATCGAGGGGATGACGATGGTCGAGAGGTGTTGGTGGTGGGGAGCAACTTGTTGGTGTATGGTTTGTATATGGGCAGTCTCAGCGGCTGGAGGCCGGTCGATAGGAAAGGTCGACTGGAGTAAGCAGGGAGAATGACTTGTGTTTAGGTCTCGGTTGGCTATGTTCGGGTTAGGCTCCATCTCAATTGATTCGTGAGTCTCCGAAGTGCTTTGAGCAAGGGTAATGCGTGTCGCCGAGGGCTGAGGTGCCGCGAGTCCTACTGTCGAGGGCCCGGATGACCAAAGCAGCGGTGGTCGCGACACTGGGACCTAAGCAGTGTCCAAAACTAGCCTAGGCCCTGAAGGTTGAATCTGAGGGGGAGGGGCCAACCCTAGAGCTTGGGATGGCAAGGGGTGAGCAGCGGACACGGGGTGGGGAGCTCTAAGGCCTTAAGAAGTCGACGTTTGTGAAGTCAAGATTTGGATGGATTTTTGCAATTCTAAGATGATAGCCATGAGAGCAGATTGAGAGTCTTGGAGGTCGGTGATGGTAGGAGTAAGGTGTTGGATTGTGGCATCGACGATCGCGGTCACATCAGGTGCCTCCGTCGTAGGGGGAGCCTGGAGTTGGTTGTGACTGGTCTCCTCTTGGTCCTCGAGGTGATGCTTCTCTTGGACGACTGGGTTGAGTCTTTGGCTGGAAGGCCTGGTAGTCCTACGTTGCTGACGCATGGTTGCTTGGGTGTGTCGGGCACTGGATGAACTGCACTGCGATGCTCACCTCCCCAGCAGAGTCGCCAAAATGATGCCAGGGAAAGTGGGTTCGCAGTCGACGTGGAGGTGCCACAAGGAATGCAGTCCGACTCGGATGCCAAGTGTGATGATGTGAGACACAGCAAGGGCAGAGACCAAGGGCTTCCCAGACAGAGCTTGAGGGTGGCAGTGCTGCGAGGGCGATGGCGCAGAGTGAATACACGACGACAGTCACAGTCTGATGCTTATGTCCGAAGTCAGGGTCCTGTATGTTTCTCTCTCTAGGATTCTAGAGTGAGAAAGTGAAAGTGTTCTGAAAATGTCCCAAAAATCCCCAATCCAAATGAATTCTCAAGACCTCTATTTATAGAGGTTGAGATGATGATGTCATCACGCGACACGTGGCACTCCCCTGGAGTGACACGTCACCGAGGGGTCCACAGCTGTCGGTGCTCCACGGACTGTCGAATCGCATATTCACCCGGTCTGCCCCGCACAGCGTCGCTCTGTCTGTCTGGAAAGACTGGCTCCCACAGCGTCGGTGTGGCCAGAGAAACCCCTTGATCTAGCCTCCAATCCAAGCCCTTGCAGAGTCCCACAGGCCTGGCAGTGGTGGTGAAGACCCGACGCCTAACTGCCAGGCAGACTAGGCGCGATGCCCTCCGAAGACCTGCTCCCGTCTCGGAGTGACCCGGGGGTCATAGTCCATAGGGGTGCCAACGCAAGCCCTAGTGCCGGAGCACATGTCATGAGAATGGTGCGGCAACGAACGTCGCGAAGCAATACTTGGTGCCGGGGACACGCATGATGAGAATGGCGCACGGGCGCGGCGACGAAGGTCGCGAAGCTATAGTTGGTGCCGGGGGCATGCATGATGAGAATGGCGCACGGGGGCGGCGACGAACGTCGCGGAGCTATACTTGGTGCCGGGGGCATGTATCATGAAGATGGCGCACGGACGCGGCGACGAACGTCGCGGAGCTATAGTTGGTGTCGTGGGCACGTATCATGAAGATGGCGCACGGGCGCGCGACGAACGTCGCGGAGCTATACTTAGTGCCGGGGGCACGTATCTTGGCGCACGGGCACGGCGACGAAGGTCGCGAAGCATATACTTGGTGCCGAGGCACACGTCATAAGAATGGCGCATGGGCGCGGCGACGAATGTCGCGGAGACGGTGCACGGGCACGCGTCGGGTGTCCCGAAGATGGGATTTGAGCTGAGTGTACCTGTCATAACAGGATGATGAATGCAACATGTAGTAATGACAAAAATGGAAGTGATGGTACGCGGTCGTTAGTGACGGGTCATTCGGTGGTAGTGCGCGACTTTGGGCGATGGGCATCGCGGGAGCGATGCGCGGTCGCGGACGACGGACGTCGCGAGGTTCATGCGCGACGGACGTCGCGAGGTTCATGGACGACAGACGTCGCGAGGTTGATGGCCGACGGACGTCGCGAGTTGATGTACGAACGTCCGTAAACATGGCGGAGGTGCAAAGACTTGAGAAAACAAGCGCGCGCGGGAGGGGAGGCCATAGGCCAAAGATTGGGGGAAGGCCAAGGCCACCACCCCTGGGGAGGCCGAGGCCGACCCCTTGGTGAGGCCGAGGCCGACCCTAAGGGGTGGCCAAGGCCAATGGCCAACTCTCATGAAGGGAGGCCAAGGCCACTCCCCCTTTGGGTGAACTTTGGGCGCGCCGACGGTAGGTGCTTTGATGAGCGATGATGAATCTGAAAGTTGCGTTGCGACGATCGTGTCGACGTGAATCATACCCATGTGACGAACAAGGTGCTAAGGTCACATACAAAGCGTACACAGCGAACAAAGTGCAAAAAAGGACCTTGTGCGAAAAGTGAAGAACCGGGGGGGAAGGCCAAAGCCAACCTCCCATGGGAGGCCGAGGCCGACCCCATGGGGTTGGCCAAGGCCTTTGCCCCTTGACCCCGTTGCCCCGGTTGCGCCGCCGGTCGATATTTTTGGTGAAGAAGTTCTCGGGTGGTTTTGGGGTGACGAACATGCTACCGTGAGTGACGTTGATGTAAAATAATTGGTGACTAAGTCGAACGTGAGGCGTGTGAAGCAAAGAATGTACGTGACTTGGGCTCCCGCACTTTGACAGGTTCGAAGCGTTGAAGAATTGACTGTTGAATCCGTTGACGTGTTCGCGTGAAATGGGACCTTATTGGGCCCTTGGGTACGACCAGAATAAGTTAGAAATAAAGATTGAATACACTTTAGTACCCTGAAAGTATCCTTAAATCTCACCTGAAGGTCTAAATGTTCAATTTATATACAAAAAGGTCTATAGTTTCAATTTTACAATAAATAAGGACTTTTGTCTAAGTTCCTAACTTTTTAGGCAAAACCGTAAGAGGCAAAATTGTCGATAGGTTTAATTTTTTTTTCTCTTCTCTTTTTTAATTTTCATTTCTTCTTCGAAACCATCAGCGACAGCAACCGCCACCCCCTCACCCCTTAGAAGACAAGAAACGACCAGCGGTGGCAATAACCACACCAACCAACAGCAGATTCTGATGGTGTCACCATCGAACAACAAAGGGAAAGAAAATCGGCAACAAAAAGAGACACAGAGACCAAATCATAACCACTTGCAACCCCAGTAAACTCACCCAAACGACCACCACTTCACTCACCGCATCATCGCAGCACTGCCAACATGACAGATCGGGCCTACACCAGATCTGCATCACCACTGTCGAACCACCACCATGTCGCTGTGTTGCTGTCGTCAACAGACAATAACCGCCAGCGCCGGTCTCATCCCATCACCATCGACATCAACATCGCCACCGCCAAGACGACAACCACCTCGCGGCACCACCATACGACCAAATCAGTACAGTCGGCACCTAGATCATTACCACCGGTGAGATTTCAAAACAAAAGACCCAAAATGTCATCAGAAAAAGTAGATAAGGTAGTGTTTTTGTAATTTGCAATTAACGATCTAATTGGAGAAAATAAATCAGTAAATATAATAAGAGAGAAAGGAAGAGACAGAGAAAGGGGCATCAACCACTGTCAGCACTTGGTGCCATCCACCAATCTATCACAAAGACCCACAATGGCTGGCGAGGAACCAAATCCACACCGTCACGCCGCTGCCCCCACGACTTACTGTTACAAAACAACAAAAAAGAAGATGGTTGTTCAAGCCAGCCCCCAGATCTGTCGCTGCAATGGCACCTCCTCCCGCGACAGATCAGCATCAACCACGATCGGCACGCCGTCACCGGCGACTAGCTCCTATATTTTTCCTTTTCCCCCTCCCCACTTCTCCCCCTCACACATATGTTGTTATGCTTTTCAAGAATATATGTGGAATTAAAAGAAGGTTTGAAAAGAATAAAACTGAATTGATAAGACTATTTCTGATAGTTTTGCTTAGAACGTTTAAAATTTGAATAGAAGTCCTTAGTTATTACATAATTGAAAATACATATCATTTTCTGTAAAAATTGAACATTTGAATCCTCAGTAGACTTCGAGATACTTTCAATGTACTAAAGTGTATTTAACCCGTTAAAAAATAATCAATTTTTTAAAACAGCTTAAAATGAAAATAGGATCAATTTTTTTTTAGGACAAATGAAATATAAAATAAAAAAGCTGACAGGCCCATCAACCCGCCATAATTCAATCAAATATAATCTCATCAGCTGCATATTATGGGAGTGAAAAATGAAAGCTAAGGTAACGTTTAGTAACACTTTCAGTTTTGATTTTCTGTTTCTAAAAAAATACAAACCAAATCAGTTAGTTTTTTTTTTACAAAAACAAGTGTATGTTTGATTACCCAATTTTTATTTTGAATTTTTTCTTCGGTTATGTTTTATGGTAGCAATGGTAAGGCATGGCGATGACAGGCGGTGGTTGCCAGTGGTGGCTGCTAGCCACCGACAATGGTCGCCAACCACCATCGATGGTTGCAGGCGGTGGCTGCCGACAGTAGACAGTGGCGGTGGCTGCCGGCGGTAGGAGGGTGATGGTGGTCTCAAAATAAAAATCAAAACTAAAAACTAAAACCCTTTTTAGAGTTTAAAAAAACAGTCATAATTTAAAAACTGATTTTTAAATTGGAATAAAAAAAAACTGAGTGCCAAACGCGTCTATTTTCTCCGGTTTACAAAACTGCAAAAAAAAAGACCGAAAAAATTAACTTTGTCAAACTGAAAATATAACTTCTCAGTGCTCATTTAAAAACAACCATACGACAGAAACTGAATAAACCACGGAGCCACCACGGCTCGAGTTCAAGGTTATGTGGCAGCAATGACAAGGCGACACCACAACGCCCTAGTCAAGTTTTTGTCAAATTTACATTTCACTGTTACATGAACCGAAGAAGAACGTACCACTGTCAGAATCTCCAAGTTTGATCAACTTGCATACAAAATATGAATCCTGTTATCAGTTCACGGAAATGGATTTGCGCAGCTTCAGCTGACCAGTTTTGCATCCATATTATACAAGTGAATCTTCACAAATAAGGCTGCTAGTAGTCAAATTTGATCAAGCCTGTGCCTTGGTCACGTTTGGACAGGTAGGAAACCCCTGAAACAAGCTTAAACTTCGACACATCATGACGGTCATTCAAGCATATCGAATCCAAACTTAAATAATTTGGACAATCAACATAATGAATCCAAAAGCTCATTCAGGCAATTGCTTATCTTAGCATATATGATATAAATGTTTCAAACACAAGAACAAGAAAACAGTAAAATGACACCTCATTTTGAACAGTTAAGGTGGGCTCTGTTGTTTCAGAAGACAGTTGGGACTTAATGTGTGTTCTGTTCTTTGTTTGAGATTTTATATAGCACAAAAGTACGTTAAAGGTGCTCTTCAGTCTCTATACAAGTTACATGGAATCAACAATCAAATGTCTTGGGATGATATTCGAATAAGTGGTTTAATGGTGTAGCCGTGGAATTCAAAATTCTCATATAATGAGGCTACTCTAGCTGCATGTTGTCATGTTGGCCAAATGTCTTCACATATTCTTGTTGGTCAATTACATACTTCTTCCATAACGTGTGCTACCTCGTCCCCTTTTGGTTTCCTTTCATTTTTAATCAGCTTCTTGCCATGACTATTTGTCCCCTTGTCCTGTTGCAGGTCTCTGCAAACTCTAGTAGGGATGGCAATCAGACCCGCAACAGGCGGATCTCCGATATCGGGGCGGATTATTTTGACTTTGACCGGGTTATGGGGCAGGTATGGTATTTAAATTCCCAACCCGCAGCGGGTTAGGATCGGCTATGGTTTCTGTCCAGCCCGCCCTGGTTTCTAACCCGTACCCGCCCCGGTATACAAACCCTAAGTCATTACTTATCACTCAATCTCGGCCGTCCATCTTACATATACATAAATGCCCACAAATGACAAAACCCTAAGCCTTTCTTTCTTTCTTTCTTTCGGCCGACTCATCGCCACTGCCGCTGCCTTCTCTCCCCCCGCACCGTCAGCCTCCTCACGGCCACAAAACACCTCCACCTCGCCACCACCTAACAGTCAACTGAACACCGTCCACCTTCGCCTTGGCCAAACAGCGCACCACCACTTCCACCATTCGTCCACATCCACCTCATATTCCCCGGTAGTGTTGTAGACTTCGCCAAGTGCGACTGCCGCGGCTGACGGAGGAGTGCACGCTGACGTAGACGCGGAGCATCTGTGAGAGCTACAAGGGACGCTAGATCTGCAGCCTCTGCGACGAGGTGGTGTGATCAGAGTGGCGAATCGGACAATGAGGCGCTGGACCGGCACATAAGCTTTTGTTTTTCATTCTTTCCTTTTTTATTTTTTTTGGGCCGAATTCTTTCTTACCATTTGGTGGTGATGGGTAAAAATGGTGTTTGTGTCGGGAGTGGCCATGGGTAGGGGGTGCCAGTGGTGCTCAAAGTAATTGTGCCTTCTTCTTCTATCAAGTTTCGAACAGACTTTGGCTGTGGTTGTGAGTGGGGAAAGATTAGGGCGGGATCGGGTTTCCTAAACTAGATTAGGATCGGGGATGGTATTGCCCTCTTTTGACCCGTTGCCGGGGCGGGGCGGAGTGGAGTTTCAGGACTAACGGGGCGGGTGCGGATTTAATAAGATCCGCATTCAACCCGCCCCATTGCCACCCCTAGACGCTAGCTACTGATTCATCTAAAACCATATATAGACTTCACCTTGTACTCCATACGTCCCAGAAACATGGGCAAATACGTTAAGTCCACTCGAGGTTTCAAATCAGTACACTCAGGGCCCACTCTAGTATTAGTAACTACCCTATCTTCCTTCTCTGGTACCTTGTATGGACAGTGTTAAACTGCACTGTAGTTTGACACTATCACCCTAGGGCAAAAACTCTGTCAGCTTCAGAATCTCGTTTGATTTTTGTTTTCCTTTTCGCCCCCCTTAACTTTCTTCAAGCACCACCAACCCAAATTAAACCACCACTTTGCCTTTTCTTTTCAATAACACTTGTTCCTCCACCAGCTAAAACTTCAAACATACCTATCCACCAACACCATCACCATCATGACCACCTAGGAACCACCGACACCTCATATAGGTCGAGGTATGGTGTCCAACACCTACCGACACTTCAACACTTCACCGTCACCTCCGGACACGTGTCTGAAACTTCTCAGCGGTGTCCAAATTTAATTATTTATTTTTCAATTACCTGACACTGTGTCGGACACCTCTTGAAGAAGTGTCCACGCATACGGTGTTAATATTCAATATTTCAAACTTATTTCAGGGACAAATCTTGGGCTTTCTAGAAATGAACTTTTAGGCGAAACCCAAATCCGATCGACCCAACAAAAGGTACCTTCTTGTTTCTCTCTCATCTCTTTCTCTTTCTTTCTTTTTGTTACCTAAAGCATCCAAGCTTGCAAGTCCAGAATAAGATAGGTCAACATCTCCGACCTTACTTACAGACCCTAAACCCATCTGGCTATATAAAACCTCTCCTTCATGCCTTTGGTCCCATGTCTTTTTTCCTTTTCTCTTGTTATTGTTGAGACTCTAATCTTGGTACTACTAAGGCATTCAACTACTTTCTTGTTACCTGCCTTCTTTCTTATTACTTTTGAGACTATTAATGTTGCTAGCTTTCTTTCTTATCCGTTTGGAACGAATATCGGTTGCTCTTATTGATGTTTATTTTTAATATATATATATATATATATATATATATATGTTTATGTATACATTAATATTGATATATAAAATAAAAATATATTAAAAGATTCAGTTGTGTCCTGCGGTGTCCAAAATCTAGTTTTTTGGAAATTGCAGTATCCGGTGTCCAGGTCGTGTCGGTGTTGAACACGGTGTCGGTGTCGGTGTCGGTGTTGGACACGGTGTCGGTGTCCGTGTCCATGCTACCTAGATGAACACCAACACTCCACTCCAGATAGAATCCTACCCATGCTATCACCATATTTTCATATGGCCAGAATAAACAACCACAACATGAAAATAGGTTTTTGGCACAAGTAGAACCCAGACTGGCACCATTTATGGGTTTTGCAATCTACATTTTGGGAACCCTAAACTTTTAAAATCCTAATTTTCCTGCTCTTCAACCCCAAAGTTTACTGCTGTATCTCAGCCAAAAGAGAAGCATGAACCTGGAACTAAGGCAGTGGCGTCACCATGGACGTCATCGATTGGCAATGCTGGGTCGATGGATTGGGTTCCGACTTCCGAGGAGGGAAGCAAAAACTACCAACGAATCTCCTTCATTCAATGAACGGCAACCATGAGGAGCTACAAAGCTCTGCATTGCATCACGACCACCTATGAGGTAAGCAGCAGCCCCTTTCCATAGCACCTCCATTAGGATTGAGATTGTAATTTAGATATAGATGTTCTCGTGGATTCTACAAATGAACTTGCTTCTTTTGCTCCAGATTATTATCATCTCCTTTCCATAAAGCCAAAAAAGATGACTAGAGGATCAGAGGGTCACAATAACTTCCGTCTTTCTGTAACTTTCCATTCTTGAATTGCAAATAACTACAGCAAAAACCATGTTGATCATAAGTCATGACAACTTAAAGCTCTATTTAGAAAAGAGCACCCTCATACCTTGTAGTTATAAGATGAACTGGGTCCCAAAACTGAGAGCATGGCATTCAAGATTTCTCAAGTTCAACTACAATGACGAGAAAGAACTTAAGCTTGCATAAAAAATGCCATCAAACAAAACCTTGTTTTATTAATTGAGCATCCTGGGAAACCAAAGAGCTTACCACAACGGCAGTGCCTGTCTCACTAAATCTTGGAATGCAAATAAGTCTTACTAGCTGCCCCTCTGATCCTGCACTAAAGAGCTTAACGTCAACTTCTTTACATTTTCATGAAAAACTAAGAAAGAAAATAGTGAAGCAGCTAATAACTCGATGCATCTGAAAAGTACCCTTTATCAGGCGAGTCTCGTATCTGTCCTGATTACCAATGAAATAGACATGAGGACAACTCTCCATCAAGAAAGGATCCCTATCAGTAAAGGGATAACATCCTGTAAAATGGGAATAGTGTTAACGTGATGCTTGTACAAACAAACACCAAAGCCCAACAAGACCTAATAAGTGTAATATCTATTCAACTAATCAGTCCATTTTATTTGTATTTTTCTTGAATAGAAGTCCTTTATTTCGATGAAAGCATAAAATACACAACCCAAAGTATGTCAAATCTATACAAACCAAACTCACAAATGCATATGTACCCTGTAGACATTATAAGACAAATGATTGTAAGATATAAAGAGCCAAAAGAGGAATGCCCCATTGATGACATTAGATGCGCATTGCAAAGCAATCACTTCATTTTTTTAATTTTTTTCCAGTAAAAGACAGAATATTCGAGATATCTCCTCACGGCATTAACTCATACTGCAGGCTAAAATGAGAAAATAACTAAATGTAAGGATTTTACCAAGGGTATTTGGTGCCGTTGGCGCAAGATGCCGCCATCTCAATGTCCGTTCCAGAAAAGCAAGCTTGTCTTTTGCCTCTGAATACTTTTCAAGATCATCAATATTCTGACCCGAGGTCCCAAGAAATCTGAAGACCGCAGAAACACCAAGTCAATATATTCCTAACCTAACAAGTTTTCGCAGTCAAAGTGTATCTTATACCTGACATTGTCAAGGTCAAAGGAATGAGGATTTGTGCAGGACCTAAAAGTGTTATAAGCTGCTGAACCAGGAAAAAGACATCTATGCAAGGGCTGAAAGATAAAAGGACATTAGACATAAATGGATAGTCATTAGAAACTTAACAGTTATACATGAAGGATTCTAAACCTGTTGTGGCAAGGAGAAATTTGCTGGGTCGTTTGGTCCTGGCATGATATCTAGAGGTATACCTGCAGCAATCTGCACAAAACTGTAAAACGTTAAAATTTTGCCTCAGAAAGTCATAGAGGTGGTAACATAATGATGAATTTACCTGGGTCAACAAGATATCCACCTCTTTAATAGGCTCAGACAATCTAGATTGATCCTTTGAAGCCAAATTCTGCAAGAGTCAAGTTAGCATTCAGGAAAGGATCAACATGTGCTAATACAAGGCCACATGGTGAGCAAGTCTGTAAGTTAAGGATATTGGATAGCCCTAATTCGATATTCCACAAATTTGAAATATGCAAAGTAAATATGTTTTCTAGAGATCAATATGGACTGTAACAATCAACCAAGGCAACCCACAATCTCTCACATGATGTTGGAGTGCATCCGTCTCTTTTACTATTTGATAAGTGATAATGTTTCGCTCCTTCGTGGACTTAGAATCAAAAAATAAGGTTTAATAATGCAAAAGAGGTGAACTCTGTCAAAAATGTATTTAGCTCAGGCTGCTGTATAAGTAGCAGCAAAGATATGACTGCAGACGAACAGCAAGGTGATTACTGCATTTGCTGTGGTGATTATAAAAGATTGGAATGATGATGGCTACTGGCAGAAAAGGTGGTTGTGGCAGTGATGATGATGATAACCTGGAAACAAGGTCATGCAAGAAAGCCGTAGTGGTGCTTGTAATGAGAGGGTGCTAGCTGTAAGTGTTGTTAAGATGCTTTGTACGTAATTATGGCAGTTGCGAAGATAGGTTGGCAGAGAAAGAAATTGCCAAAAAGATGAGGGGGTGTAGGAAGATTGATGCTGCCGCATGAGGTCCTAAATTGCTATGGCAATGGTTACACATCTATCAAGCTGGCGGTGGTCACAGTGGTGATGCAGAAATCTAGTGTCAATGTCATAGCAGTGATGAAAGGAAGATAGTGATTGTGCCAAGACAGCACTGCAAAAAACTAAAGGAAGGGGACGGGGGAGGGGGGAAGCAATAAAACATCTATTTTGGTGGAACCAATAGGGTGATTTGGAGAGCAAGCTCTTGGAGGAAGAAAATACAGAGGGAGAGAATATGTCCAGAGCAGGGAGAAACAGAATAATACAGATCGAGCTCAGATGAAGGAGAAACAGGAACAGTCAGTTCAGCCAAGTACCTTAAATCAATCAGTAAGCAATTACTAATCAGTAAGAAATTCGAAGGCAGCTTATTGAGTATTTTAGCCAAAATTAACTGGCAGAACAGTGTTATTAGTAATAACTGTGTTGCCGGGGGAAAAGAAAAGGAGTTTTCGTAGATACTTAGTGCCCAAAAAAAAAGACTTCTAAAGCATCTGTACCCATTAGACAAGCACGACAACAATATCAAAAGGAACGTAGGAATGGCTTATCCAAAACTAGCAGACATGTTACCTGACCGTTAAGAAGTCCACGAGGAACTTCAACAGAATTTCCAGCAATCACTACTTGAACTATTTGAGCTGCAATACTTTGTACCTGGTCAATTGGTAAATCTACAGAAGTAAGCAAGATGGGACAGCTAACACGTTAACAAACAAAACTTAAAAAGCATAAGGGAAAAATGTGAACCTTCTCATCTCCTAAATGTCCTGTTATATGATCAACGAAAAGCTGAAACTGGAGAGGGTTAGAGGAATTGCTCCCAACATTCAACCCCGATACAAAAACAACATATTTGTCTTCTCCTGTGCAGTCAACATGAAGACGATTCTTACAAAGCTAACCAGATGTAGTGAGGATAAAAATACATAACAATTACCAAGTGAAGAAAAACGTTGTCCTTAAGCCCAAATGCGTTGCTCTGAAAGGTTCAAGTAAATCCACTTTTCTAAATATATATTCCGGCCACGGATCTCTTTTCAGAAAATTCTTTCGGGTAGGAGCCACAGAGTAAGCAATATTCACTTGAAACAAAGACATAAAATCTACAAATAGCATAATTGTAAAACTCTAGGCATGTGCTTGAACTCCCATGAGGTGTTCCCTGCAAATAACTTCGACTGAATAGCAATAGGATAACACTACTTCTCATTGTTACATGAAGTTTCAAGTCATTACACATATAAGGATTATGTGCAACATTTCTCCATTTTAAGAGGCATCAATTATTCAATTTTACACAAGCAGCTGTATATAGCTTACCTATCGTGATATGATGATGGTATGCTACAAATCACAATGTGATCATCAGATGCATCAATAAGTAGTGGTTAAATATCTCGCATAAATTTATATCTGACGCGGAATGAATATAAGACCTCATGCGATATTTCTACATATGCACAGCATTCTGACATTCACTGATCTTTTACCACATCTCTAATGGACTAGACTCGTACATATGCACAGCATTCACTGGTTAGCTAATTTTCTTTACTCTCAAGAGAAAAAGAAAAACCAACGGCTAACAGTACATA
Organism: Escallonia herrerae; assembly: GCA_033070095.1. NCBI lineage: Eukaryota > Viridiplantae > Streptophyta > Magnoliopsida > Escalloniales > Escalloniaceae > Escallonia > Escallonia herrerae. The sequence goes on from JAVXUP010000327.1 coordinate 503,330, forward strand.
AGAGTAATTTAGAAGGTCAATCCTAGCTAGACCATTGCTAATGAAAAGACAGGAAGATTAAGTACCATAATACCTGACTTATATGGTAGCTCTAATTGCGGGGGTAAACCGGCTTCAAGGATATCCTCAACCAGATAATCACCAGCACCAGAATCTTTTCCATGCAAGGCAACCACATTCCCTATCGAACGGATCATATTTATCAGTATATAAGCATAGCATTTAGAGCAGACTATGTTAAAGCTTTTCTGAATAAGACCAAGACTACTTTGTCATGGTTCAAACGTATATCCTCACTGGTTCAGTACGCTACGAATACAATAGGCAATATTCAACTCAATCTGGCAACAAGAAGTCATCTGCATTACCAAAACAGCAATCACAGAAGTTTCTTGAGATGTCTTCAGATTGAAAAAGTACAACAGGTAACACTAATTATTGCGGTCTCGTTTTGCAACGATATCTAGCTATTCAGCACAATGAATTCTAACGCCAAAAAGCTGGTACATAAATGATCATAGTCACACAGGAAGGCAAACATAAAATGAACGAACAGCTTTATCATTGATAAACAAACTGATGACAAGATCAGTTGGTGCTTTTCTTCTTCTCCTTCTTCATCTTCTTCTTTCCAAACAATTTTAGTAAAAAGAGACAATGTTTCAAGTCTTTAATTGTTGTTTTTAGTAACCAAACTGCTTAGCTTATAAATACCATTCTAGATCTTTACTATGCTTGCTAAGAAGGAATAGGAATCAAGTTCCATAGGTGACCAAGGATCAACTGGCAGAGCAACGGTGAGGATAAAGTGGGAGCGAGATGGAAAACCTAAAACTTTTAGGTCCTATTTGGTTACTTTTTCCAGGCTGTCTTCTCTGTTTTTGTTTTCTGTTTTCTCTACAACTTTCAAGGCACTTTCAAGACCACGTGTTATGGATATCCTTCCGTAAACACTAAAAGCACGGCACTACAAGAACTGAGTATGAGCAATTGTACTTATAACTCATCTCTTAAAGAGCTTTTAAACAGCTTGAACTTTGTGACAAGATTACTCTATATGACACGAAAACATGTGATGCACAGTCTCAACCCAACAAAAAGTAATAGCACGGATAACTTTCTTTACCTTTTATCTCAGACAATATGTTTCGCATTATCTAGTACAACGTACATGGTATATGCATACACAATGGTGTACTTCAGAAACTAACTTACAATTTGAAAGTATTTTTTCTACTTTATCAAGATCCACAATTCATCACACAAACCTGTTACGTACACCGAAGGTGAGAGCACTGTGCCACGGAGTTTAACTCTTCCGCTCTCGTCTTCTAGAACCAGGTAATCATCTGGGTGTGTAAAATTATGAGGTTTTACAAGTGGGGTAGCAGATCTCTGTATGTTAAGAAGAAGAGGTGGGGGTTAAATAACTTGCTATCACAATCTGAAGCCCGGGAAATGAGGAAAACATAAGAAGCATGGAGTCCCATTCATTGAAGTCAATACCTCCTTAGAGTACTCATCAAGTATGGAAGGTTTGAGCTTCATGTCCTTGTAAAGGGTTCCAACAATAATGCATTCCTTGCCTTCTTCAAGGCCCAAAACTGTACGGACTGCACAATAAGAAGTTTTATTTTGTAATGCAGCCAAATCATGGAACACGCAGAGCATTATTACTTAGTAAACTAACCCTAACCTTAATTCAACAATGTAAATGCCAAGTTGCCTCTCTCCAGACAGCATTCAAGATAATGACAAAAAAAATAATGAAAAAACAAGAATATCAAGGCTAGAAAAGTTGACCATATCATAGTTGTATAACTTGAGAATATTCCTTTATTTTGTTGGAAAAACTAGAACCTTGTATCTAATTAACTCTATAAAAACCTCACCAAGCAAAGGCCACGTATTCTGCTCAATCGCCATGCGAGGTGCGAATTGGTCACACCCTCAATGTATAAACTATGTCAACAAAAGTTGCCGCAAATCAAGAAACTCAAAATGTCCCAAACCAGCATCGATTGCACATCCTCTTGTAACCACAAATATACCAATGTTATCGCCAAAAGCACACAGTGAAAAGTAATAACACACTGGAAATTGACAACCTCCTCTTTCGTATTTGACCAATCCCAACCCACTACATAAGCGGAGAATACGTAACAGACAAAGTTTGTGTCTGGGTGGTGCATGACACACCACCAAAACCTAATACAACAATAATGACAACCACTTGATACTTGATAACTTTGTGAATAACAAAGTCCCCCTAGAAATACCACTCTAAAGAGTAACAAAAGTTGCTCAAATTGAAATGGTCTAACCCCTAAAAATACTCAAAGCAACCACTTAAACTCAAACTGCAAAACAAGGTTTCGAGTAAATTCATCGTAATAAACTTGATGCGTAAAACCCTGACTAGATATGAGCCTCTTAAGTAATTATAGTTGACAACAGCATACACAACAACACATCTAAATACCAAAACCCTAAACCCTAGCACTAGAAACATAAAGGAAATTATGAACTTAACCACCAAAAATACCTCAAAAAACAACTGTTTAATGTTACACCGGATTGTAATAGAGTTTACCAAAACAAAAGGAAGAGAAACTTAAAAAGAGCTCACTTCACTTTTGCAAATACTAGATTAACAAGAACCCAACATGCCAAATTGACCATAAGCTCTACAAAATTTAGTTTAGGGCTGGTAAAAATAAAAACTTTGCACGGAAATTGTCAAAAACCAAAGAAAGAAAGAGAGGTTACCAGGCAAATGGGGTTTCCAATTAGGAAGAAGGGAGTAAATGAGGGTTCTCATCAAGTCAAGCCGCGCAAAGTAAATCTGGCTGTACTGTTGGCCCCGGTACGTCTCCTTCTGGATCATGAAGTTCTCATCCTGTCAAAATGCAATAAAATTAACCAAGAAATGGGCATAAGAAAATCAAAATTTGAAGTTCAGAAAACTAAGTAAAGAATTATGTGAAAGGGCTACCAGGGACTGGTAGTGGGACTGTTTCCTTTGGGGATGGTTGTTGACTGGGTCTACTTCCATGGCTGCCATGGCGGGAAACACAGCGTCTCTTTGTGTAAAGGAAATCAGCGAGTGACTATAACGAAGCATTGCACCATGCTTCTTAAATATTTGAATAATAAATATAATGTCAATTATCAAAAGGGGATGTAGCTCACATGGTAGAGCGCTCGCTTTGCATGCGAGAGGTACGGGGTTCGATACCCCGCATCTCCATTGCAGTTGTTGTGGCCTTGTTTGGTTGCTTCATATTTGTATTATTTTGTTGGTAGTTTTTAAAGTGTAAAATATTTGCCGTACACGAGTGATCCACAAGCCAATTCTACTTTTATTTTGTCCATTATAGGTCATTTCTCACGCTACAAAATGGCCAACTCTCTTCCTTATCAACCTTTCGTGAGACTTAAACCTATCATAAGAAATTTAGGGGCTATACAATTTTCGTTTTGATTTTTGTAATGATAATGAAAAAAATACCTTTTTTCGTGTACTTTTATCTTTTTTCAGTTTTGTTTTGGATAAAAAAAATACAAACAATTGGCAAGAAACTAAAAACATCCAACACCTTTTTCCACTGCCTGTATTCTTTGTGTTAGAGAAAATCAATCTTGTCTCCACTGTTCACATTTCTCTGACATGCCTGTCGCCTAGCTCTCTCTCTCTCTCTCTCTCTCCCCCTCCATTTTTCCAATGAATAACAAGGAAGGCGGAGTAGGAGTATGAGTATGAAGCATACGATAGTTGGTGGCAAGTGCTGCATCAAAGATGGACTTCAAAACTCCGTCTTCATCTACGGGCTTAGGCTCAAACGATGGCTGCTGACAAGCGGGTAAACCTTCTTCACGAATATCCTCCTCGTCCCATTCCCAACAGCATTGGAACAGGTCTTCATCCTCTTCTGCTGCATCCGCAACTGTCTTTTCCTACTCCTCCTCTTGGCTACCGCCACCCTCCATTTTCCTAGGAAAAGGTTTAACACTTAGAGGAAAACACAGACCTCGGCGATGGCGGCTTCCAACTTGGAGATGGTTTTTAAAACAGATGTGTGCCCAGGGAAGAAAAGGAAGGGAATTCAACATCGTTCTCCAGGATTCTCATCTGGGTTTCTTCCACAAGAACTGAATTAGCAGTACTCTGCTCCGGCGGTGGCAAGGGGGCGGTGCTTCTGACAATCCCGGCACGGCACATGGGTCAATTGGTGTGTGATCTAAGTCAAGTATCAATACAAGGCACGTGAAAAATATGGTGAAGGGGAAGGAAAAAGGGGACACAGATTTAGGAACAGGGAAGGGAAAAGGGAACTTGTGAAGGGGAAATGGAAGGGGAAGGGGGACGCATATATATGGGCCCACAGTAGAAATATTGTAGAAAATACTAAAAAACATATAATAATGGATCTAAAAAAGTTGGTGAAAATGAGAATGGTAAAGGTACAGAAAAAACTGAAAAAAGTAGATACAGAAAAAACGAAAAGTACAAAATCCGATTTTAGAACTGAATACTAAAATCTGAAAAACAAAATACAAAATGCAAAAATAAATTGTGTAAACGTACAGCCCCTTAGATTCCACATAAGTTTTGGGGGACATAGCAACTACATGCATTCCCCTTGAGCTCTATCTTGATAAAATGAACGTAATACTTTGACTAATCTCGCACCTTGGCAAACTGTCGCGAAGCACAAAACTTAGAACAAGATTGGTGTTAATTATTTCAGCTTACGTTATGGTGTAATCTAATATCAACTGGGCATGGGGATATTCTGAGGTTTATAAGGTCGTGGTCTCTTCATTAAGAACTAGTCCCTTGTTTACATTGATCGGTATCAGAGCCGGTCCATGCCTAGCCTCTTGGTCTTACATCGTTCTTGGGTTTTGTCCAGTGAGATAGTTGCTAGCATGCTTCAAGGGTTGGTAGCTTCCTTACACATATGCAAGGCATTAACAAAAATGTTGCAATCCCGCATTACGCATTACACAAGGTCCATCACAATTCCCTCAGTTGGACAACCATTTTTCTGATACGAGTTCCCTTGTTGAGCTTAGTCACATCATAATGCGTCTTGAAATTGTTCTAAAAGAAATGAGATCAATTATCGCCTACACCGTAGAACTGACCGATGATTAGGGATGAGCACGGTTCGGTTAGTTCGATTTGGAGGTTGAATACCGAACTAACCAACCTTGGGTTGGGAAAAAAAATGAATCGCGGTTGAACGGTTCTGTTTATGTGGGTTGAACGAATCGGTTTGGACCAAACTCAATTTCGGACAAATTTAGGCCCAAAAATTAATAACTTATACATGAATATAAGCTAAAAAAAACTAATTAATAACACTTAATGAGATGTAGGTGGCGAGTGAAAATGTGTGCTACGTCAAGGGATTTAGAGTTTATCTCATTTTATATGAGTCATTAAATAACTAGGGTTAGTAAAAAATAACTAGGATTAGTAAAAAATAACTAGGATTATGTAAAAATATAGATATGTTATATTATATATAGTTGGTTCAATTTATGCAGTTTTTAAAAAAACTAAACCGAATTGATCGAACTGAATGTATAGTTTAGGGAAGAAAAAAAACCAAATCGATTGATTTTTAGATCGATTTGGAAATAGATGAATTGATTAGTTCGATTGGATCGATTTAAACGGTTTAAATGCTCACCCCTACCGATGATAGCAGGGTGAGAGAGGCATTGCTCCTCATGGTGTAGTTCAGACCCAAATCATCTCCAATTAAAACTTTTTACTCAAAACATGAGACGAGGATGCAAAAGTAGAAGCCTATATGGTTCTAAACAAGCCCAAACTTGCGGTTGCTTACGGTGGCTGCCGACAGCTAGCAACCATGTACGGAGGCGCTGGGCGATGACTGTGATTATGGGAGGAGGAGGTGTGGTGGTCTCAAAATAAAAATCATAACTGAAAACCCATAACTCCTAAATGAGAGTTTTCAAAAGTGTCATGTTTTAAAAACTGATTTTCAAAATAGAAGGAAAGAAAAAAAAAACAAAAATTGTGTGTCAAACACGTTTATTTTTATTCAATTTATAAAATTAAAAAAAACTGAAAAAATAAACGTTACCAAATAGAGACCAGCCGTGACAACCTCTTTTTTTTCCGTTGTAAGATTACATATCCAAATCTCATAGCTACGAAGGTAAGAAAGAGGGAAGGCTTCCTCTTTCGGTCCTTGCTCTCGCACTCGATCTCTCCCTCGCACTTTTACGTCTTACTAGTACTCACGCTTTTTTACTCTCATGCTCTCGCTTCAGCTATGACGAACGAGTTGGGGATCAAATTGAAATTATGTCCCTAAAAAGTAAAGAGGGGGAATGAAATTTTACCATCTTACAGTTGACTTTTTAAAATTTTACCAGGAAAGAAAAGCAAGTTATTCCCGAACTTCCATTTGCTCATCCTGACATAAACCAGAAATTCAGGGCTTGTTAGCGCATCAATGGCCTGTTCAGTTCAAGCAATGCGTCCAACATCTACTGCACAAACTCCATTTTCCTGTTCTGCCCGTCCCTCCTTTGGCCCCCTCCCTGCTTTCCCGGAAAATGGCCGTAAATTCCAGAGCGGCAGGAAAATCCGCTGGAAAATGGCGAACCCTCGGGTTTGCAGGGCGATGGTCCAGCAGGCCGTTCAAGGCGCTTCGGCCGCGTACGCCAAGGACATGGAGCGGCTCTCCGCTAAAGAATCCCTACTTCTCGCTGTACGTCGTACAATTCTATATCCTATTATGCAATTCAGAAATAGCTAGTTTTTTGGTTATTGGGATAGTGTGGTTCACTTTATTGGTGTAGTTTGCAAATAATCTGGCTTGAATTGAGCTTAAAGTGTATGCTTAGGGTAATTCTATTGATTTGATTTGTTTAATTTTTTTTATTGATTACTGTGTATTTTATCAGCTGATTGCACGTCAAATTCAATATTGCGCTTTTAATATGATTTTCCGCAACTGTACGTAGTCTGTTTCACTTGTTGGTGTAATGTGCAAATAATTTGGCTTGATTAGTTTGGAATTGAGCCAAAAGTGCTTTTTATGTTAATACTTCTATTTGTTTAGTTTGAAAATTTTGTTCCAGACATTGATTTCAGCGTCAACTTTGGTACGCCACTTATTGTATAAGTTTGTCTGTATGTTTTTAGTGTTAGAATTTAACCTAGCGAGATTTAAGGTAGGGCGTTGTTATTGAATCTAGACTCTCTGCTAAAGAATTGCTACTTCTGACCGTGCTTTTACTGGTGAAAAGTTACTTCTGTGGTGTTCGAATGAATCTTTAATTGATTGTCTTGGCATGGAGCATGGTTAAGTAGTTACAATTACTCGAAAAACAATTAATTTCATTAGCTTGAAATTGAGCAGAAAGTGTATGTTTATATTTGTCCTGGTTCACTAGTTGGAATTATTTGCAAAACCTGTAATTGATTTAGGGTGGAGAAAGAATATGTAAATATATCACCTTTGAATGTCCTACGTGTGGTTTGTTTTAGGCAACTTTCGAGAGTAACCTAGAATGATGTAAGGCTATCAATATTTCAGTTCAAAGATGCTGGGGGATTTGAGGCATTAGTGGCTGGAAAGACGACGGATATGCAGCGGATCGACGTGAATGAGAGAATAATTGGTCTTGAGCGGCTTAATCCAACACCTCGACCAACTACGTAGGTGCTTTGTTGACGAAGAAATTCAGTGCATGCAGTTTATGTATAAGATGTTCATTGGTGTTTTCAGCTATCCAGGTCTCCTTTGTTGGAAGGCCGCTGGAACTTCCACTGGTTTGGATCTGGAAGCCCAGGGTTATTTGCTGCCAGGTTTATATTTGAGTAAGTAGTAAGTGCTATGTTTTCTGTAGAGGATGTTCTCTACTAATCAACACCCCCCCCCCCCCCCCCCCCACCCCCTCTGTTTTATAAGGCTGTATGATTTTCTTTTTGCTTAGTAAGGAAGCAGAGTTCCGGAGTAGAAAAGTATTGGGCACGTTCTTGCTCAAAAGAGATTAATACTTATAGAGAGAGAGAACCATAAAATAAAGAGTACTGGAAAGGCTTCTTCCAAGAATGAAAAGATCCGCACATTCTCACTTAGTAAAAGATTGAATTGAGAATATTTAAAAGAAGTTGCCATCTCTTGGCCAAACGAACTCCTTGTCTAATACACTGACTGAGAAGAAATCATGAAATAACAGGGACGAATATATTACAATTTTTGCTGAAACCCCAAGGTGGTCATTGCATTAATGCTTTTGAGAGAGTGTTGTTTCAATCTGTTTAAATTTCTGCTTGGCTTGGGGGATGGGGGGTTGCATGGCGGGGGGGTTGGTGAAGAGGCTCAAAGATTTGTAAAGGCCCTATACATGGCTATCACCTAGGCATGAAGTAAAAGGATTCTTCAACGGCATTAACTTGTTCTAGCTTGCTGGAGAACCAAACATAACATTGCATCCCTTTCGTAGCTTCTAAAATTGTAGAAGGTCCATGCTTGAGGTTGCAGTTTGATAAACTGGATTTTGAACCGTGTGTCTGTCATGAAGTTGCTTGAGTAGAGAGGTTTTAACTTTGATAACTTTGTCCGCAGGAGATTTCCCTCGACATTGTTCAATTTATCAAAGATGGATGCAGTGATCAAGGATTCATCTGCAAAAATTACAGCAAACATGAAGTTGCTGAATGCGGTAGGTTCTTGAGACTTTTTTGGTGCTTAAATCTTGCTTTATAGGAGGTCATTGCATTGAAAGGAGTGTTAGGCTTTCTTTTTCTGTTCTTTTCCTTGAATCTGCCATGTTACCCAGTGTTGTACATTGAATCTGAACTTAGTGCTTGTTTTAACATGTGGTGGGTAATTAGGGTATCTACTCTAATTTGGAGCGGAAGTTATTCTAGAGAGTAGTGTGCAGCTTGCGTATGAAAGTTCTGATTATAATGCTTGGGTGGTTGCATTTTGATTGAAATTATCTTGCTGTTCCAGTTTGAGTGGGGTTTCTGGGTCTACTTTGGAGAATTAGGTAAAGGTTCCAATTGAAGCATTACAGCAAACTGTTTTTGGAGATATTCAAGATAATGTGAGGGTCTTGTTTGGTGTAGACATATTGCAAAGTTCTCATCAACGGTTATTGTTTTTGTTTTATCCAAAAAAGTTATTAAGGGGCCAGAGTTTATTAAAGTTGATTAGGAATTGGGACTGGTGTGCGGCTGCGGAAAGGTAGGTAGGGATGGGGAGACCTGAGATATGATGGCCTTATGCTAGATGAACAGGCCTTTTATCGACCAAATCAGGAAAGACATTCCTAATGGCGCAATGCATGGTTGGGGACTGCAAATAAGCAAAATCTAAAGATCTAAGCTTGTGCTGCTTTGTGCAAAAAGTTTTGCAGTACTTGCGTCAAAGTTGCTTGATGCCTTGCATTCATCAACATGACAACAACATGACCTGATCCTAAAAAATTACGTCTCTCATAACTGGTGAATTTTTTTTAAATAAATTACTCTAAATAGTTGTGGCCAACTATTATTAGAACAAGAGTCGTGGAATAGTCCATGGTTAATAACTACTTGTGAAGGAAAGGGGAAGATGTAGTGTGCAAGTATCTAAAATAAAGAATGCTTTGCAGTTTGTCCAGAGTTAGGTGGTTTGCTTGATTTATACTTTTTTTAAATATCGTCTTCAATGCAATGGTATGTATCTAATCTGGTGCCAATTCTTTTACTAGCATGTTTGTTTATCTCGTTTTTCTCATTATTGGTGTGGCCATAACTTTAGTTCAATTTTTACGACTCATGTTGGTACATATTACAAGGTTGATGGTTTTCTGATGAACATCTTTGTTTGTGGTTTTCTTCATTTGTTCTTTACTTGAATTGTTCCTCTGATTTTCCTCAACTATAATTTCCTCAGTCCAGCCTTCTTATCGAGGTTTCTCTTTAGCCTCTGGAAAGCTGAATAAGGATTTTAGTATTCAGTCAAATTGCTCTTTTGAAGCTTGAACAGCAGTTCTTAAAACTTTCTGTTTTCAAAGAAGAAGGATATAGTTGTATGTTGTATGCTGATGATTTGCTTACCATATGCAGATAGAAAGCAAATTTGTTCTGTCCGCTAAGTTGTCTGTGGAGGGACCACTCAGAATGAAAGAAGAATACGTTGAAGGCATATTTGAATCTCCAAATATCGATGAGGAAACTATTCCTGAACAGCTACGAGGTGCTCTTGGTCAGGCAGTTAGCACGGCGCAGCAACTTCCTGCTCCTATAAGGGATGCTGTTGCCAGTGGGCTTAAAGTTCCTCTAGGTGAGCAATTTATTATGTGTTCTTTTAAGCTATTCTTTTGTTTTTGCAGCTATATATTTTTTAAACATACAAACTGACGTTGGTCATATACTTGTTCTTTGAGTGCTGTACTTTGGGTGCAGAATTGTTCAATCACGGTCACGCTCCCACCTGGAACTTCGCTCCCAAATCTCTCACCCTCTCCCGCTCCCACAACAAAGCACACTATAGTAGTGACAATCCCGCTCCAGAACCTCTCACCCGAGCCTACTCCCACCAACGCTTCACGGCAACTAAGGGCTGTACTATCAATTCATGGTTAGGAATCACTATTTTGCTCATGTAATCATGGCTTGAGCCAAGTCCTGCATTAACGTGTCATAGCCGCTTGCTAAACAAAACAATCTCTCCAGTCACTTTAGAGGCCCTTATACCGCATGCTGGACTGCTTACTTCATTTTTATTGTATGCATCAAAACCTTCCCTCGAGGCTTATATTTCGAGGTGTGATCTGGAAAATATGACTTCGTGAGTCCGAAGATCTACACAAACCTTACATCTTTTCGTCATCATAACAGAAGTAGTGGTCGACTAACTTGATAAACTAAGTGCACAAATCTTTGAAAGGAAACTTTGCACCAAAGTGGCTTGGTGCCCAATCAGCAATTGTCGTAGAAATCTTCAGTAAATTTTGCTTTTGTTCAATATTTACACCTTTTCTTTTTGTGGAGTGTGCTGATTAGTGAATCGGACAGAAAAACTAATAATAGGAAAATTAAAATGACCACCTTAAGAAAGTATCTATTTTTTCTTTTGGTATCTGAATCTCCAAAAAAGTTTAGCATTTTAACTTGTGGTGTCCATCCATTTTCTCTGTTTGCAGACCTCACTACGCTTTGTTATTTATTATCTTGCCTTCCAGTCATTATTCTGATTGCATTTATTCTGGTGATTTTTTTTTGCTAGTATTAAGTTTGTTGATGGTCACCATCCAACATTCATAATTTGATCCCGCAAGTTTCTGAACATGATGCTTGATGGTCCAATAGCCTTTCAGATGTTTAATAGTGTAATCCCTTCTCGTGGCTATTTGGTGAACTCTTCTTTGGCTTTGTAGGTCTGCTACAATCACACACACACTGCAGTCCATCCACTGTATCTTCTAACAGATGAATTCTAGATAGATAAACTTCACTGTTTGGTTTCTCTTGACCGTCAAATCATATGCTTTTATTCATGGGCATCAATTCCCTTGATTTATTAGGCTTCCCATAGAGGAAAAAGCACATCCCAGTATCCTGGTCTGTTAATCCCCCGTCTATGCTGTTCCAACTGAGTACAATTCATCACTTTTCAGCCCTCCTAACGCTAACGCTACAATAGGATCTTGGAATCCACGATGGAAAGGAAAGAAATGAAGATAAATAGATATCCTTCTTGTTTGATTGCTTAGGAAAATAGGACAATGTGTGAAATGCATTTCCAGTTCCATTTAGTTTTCATGAATTTTTTTCCCCTGAAAAAAGACAAAATCTTGCCCTTCGTCCAAAATCCAAAAATAGACTAAATCAACCCCTAAATAATAAATCATGAAGAATAAAGGAAAACAAGAATGGTCTCATTGAGGTTAGGAGCAACTTTGGCTATTCATTTACGTTTTTTTTCATGCCTGTCAACTTATCTTTGGAATTGGTTATGAGTTTCCCTTTTGACGACTTCAGTTGGGACATTCCAGAGGCTTTTCATGATTTCTTATCTTGATGGAGAGATCCTGGTAAGTTATTGTTTATTTAGTAGACATCACACTGGAATTAAGTTAAACTCCTCTTACCTTCAAATATAATCTGGATGACGTAATTGCAGAATTGGATAACAGTACTAATGACCCTTTGCTCTTAAAGTGTTCCCGTTATTAACATTTTTGTACTGTAGTTGCCTCTTCTTTTAGTTTTGGAGAATCACCTAGTGGGAAGAACACATCTGATTGTTTGGCAATGTGATTTCGGAGCTCCTATCAATTGCCCCAGAATTGTTGCAGATGAAAACAATTGGACTAATGCTAACTTGTACTATTCCTTTAGTTATCTTAGTTATTTTGGGTTAGCGGCAATTTGTTGTCACCTTCAGGTATAATTATCACCACCTTACATCCTGTTCTAGAGATGTCAAAAGGCGGCCCGGCCCTAAATAGGCCCGAGCTGGCCCAGCCCTAAAGATGAATAGTGCTGGCCCTAACCCGTAGGGCCTTGGGCTAGGGCTAGGTCTAGGCCTAATATTTTCCAAATTTGGCCCGGCCCAGCCCGGCCCTACAAAGGCCCCAGGTCAGGCCAGGCCCCCAGCCCAGTTCTGCCCTCTTTTCGCCCTCTTTTCAGTCCTATTCTGGCCCGGCCCTTTGGCCCTAGACCATTTTGAGTTTTTTTTTTCTTTCCCTTCTTTCTCGTGCCTCATTCTCTCTTTACCTCATATTTTTCTCTTTCTATTTAACTTTTTGGACATGCACATTTCTTTTCAGCTCATGATTATGGTTCCTACTTTTTTATCTACTTTTATTTGCAAGGCTCCTCAGTATTAGTTTCATGGAATTATGAAGAAAAAATATATATTTGTTTGTCTAGAAACTAGAAACAACACAATTTAAGCAATGGAAATGGAGAATATAACTCCAAAAAGCACGGGAAAGTTCACGGTAAAAAGGGTCTAATGATGCATGCTTCTAATGAGATACCTAATACTACGTAAAATGCAAAGCTAGAGGTACGTTTAAGTGAAAATTTTTAGAGATATCATTGGAAAAAGTTTTGTAGGTATCCATTGTTGAGTTTAGATAACAAAAAACTTCATAACTAAAAGTTATATTTTTTCCTGTGAAAAGATTGTCTTGTTGCGAACAAAATTACTCTTTGTTGCTAATTAGTATTCTCAAATAGCGTAAAAGTAAAGCTCAAAGGCACTTCATTAGCCACGAGAGAGATATTGAATGGTTTAGGGCCTATCAATTGCATTTATTTCGTGAATTAATATTTTTGCAAGCAAAAAAGGAAATAAAAAAGGGCCCGGGCCAGGCCCTAGGCCCGGCCCTAAAGTTAGGGCCTAGGGCTTGGGCCTGGACAGGGTCTCCATTTCCTAGATTTGGGCCCGGCCCGGTTTCCAAGGCCCAAAGCCCTAAATGGCCCGGCCCATTTTCTGGCCCTCTGGGCCCGGGCTGGGCCAGCCCAAGCCCGGCCCTTTGGCACCTCTATCCTGTTCGGTCTTTCAGCCTTTTCTAATGTCAGCACAGGCGTGCATTTTGTTTATCGTTGTAGAAGACATTCGTCTTTGTCGCACGAGCCACAAGCCAAGGAAAATACATTTGTTTTCCTTGTGGAACATAAAGTTCGTTTCTGTTGTTCAATAGAAATAGTGCTTTGCTTTTGTTGTTATGTAAAATGCTTTGAGATGGATGAAGGTGGAATAAACTTTACCTACAATCTGTCTGGCAAACTATAAAGACTTGACACCAACTTGTTTTTAGCCTGACCATTTATACGCTGTTCTGCCTCTACCCCCTGGTTGACTCTTGCACATTATTAAAATTACTGTTTCATTTTTATGTGGAAGACTACATCCATTCCAGAAAATAATTGAAGAAAAAATAAAAGAAAGGAAATTGGTATGTTGATGTATTTTCCATTAACTGGTCTAGGAGCCACCTTTATTAAGTCTCCTCAATCGTTGGGCCGGGCCGCATTTATCAGGAATTATTGATGGCGATTTTTTTGGGTTAATGTATGAATTATGATGGTGTTAACTGATTCTGACACTGTAGATTTAGTACCTGCTTATTCATTTCTGCACTCTCGTTTTGGTCCTTGTGATCTTGTCCATCTAAATTCTACTGCTGGTATGGCTGCAGATAATAAGGGATACGGCTGGAATACCCGAAGTTCTTACAAGGTTAGATGCGGAGCCATCTCTAGTGGAAGCCGTACCAGAATATGAGAGTTAAACGAGTTTGCTTCCACTGTAAGAACCAAAACTATTTCTTTAAACCGAATGAAAATGTAGAGGCACAATACATTTTTAGCCTTCCCCTCCCAACCACTTCATTATACTTTAATGTCTTTTATGGTTAAAACGACCGGCATTGGGAAGAAGTTTTGTGATATGCATGTCAAGTTGACTGATGAGGTAGTGATGCACTGGTTGGTGTCTAAAACATCTTTTCTGATTCGCACTTGGTAATACTTGTTGCTGAAAGAGAAATTACTTTTGCTTCCGCAACGTGATTCGTATTAGTATTGACTTTATTTGCGATGGTCACGCGATTGTTTTTAAAAACTTGAAAACTACAGGTTCCAATGAAAGTGGTGATTATTGAGAAGTTGGTGTCAGCTGTGAAGCCACTTGACTAAAAACGTGCCTGGCCGTGTTGACTCCCGTTTGTTGTGCAGGTTAGTGTGGTACGTCCCGTCGCTTCTCAAAGCCTTTGCCTAGAGAGATTTGTTATGGGCAAGTGTTACAGAAGCTCGAGCTCACTAGTTTAACGCCTTTCACATACCCTGTTCGTCCTTTGAAAGAGACCTTGCTTTACAAAATTATATACAATCTTTTACTTTCGACTCCCCTTATTCAATCTATTATGGTGTTCTTTATTGCAAAATGGAAGAAAGGTGTCTATTATGTAATGGACAATGGCAGTAGTTTTTTGGCTCGCTATCTGGACTTTAGTAAAGACCTGTTGACCTTAAGGAAACTGCCCGCCATCCTCTGTCTCTCTTGTAAACATAAAATGTCATTTTTGGATTTTGGATCCATTCCGAATTCTGAGTGTTGCTGCGTTTAGAATTGTACAAAAAACTTGGCATATACCGACGGTGAAGGAAGAGGTAAAAAGCTGGCAGAAACATGGCATAGAGACTCCAGTGTAGCTTTCTGTAGCAGTTGTTACTTTTAGTGATTAAAGATTGGTAGTGACACTATATTTGTTGGTTTATTTTGTATAATACTAAAGATTATCTATATGTTACCTTTAGGAGTTGATTGCTCTAGACTCTCTGGTTGCTTTCTTCTAATCTGTTAATCTTCCTCGTAGTTCTAAGTACAAATTACCATTACATTTCCCCTTTATTCATAGTCTTTATTAAATAAATAAATGTAGTTTTCAACTAGTTCTGCCTATAACATAAGATTAAAGGGCTGGTCTTCCAAATTCCTTTCAGTTGGTGGTAAAATAACTCTTATCAAGTATGTTCTTTTCTCTATTCCTATTCATCACCTATTCTGTCCACCAATTCTTAGCTAACTTCTTATGGAGCAATAACAATGCATCCACGAGGGAAAATTTTGGCAAGTTGCAAAATGGCCTTATAATTAAGGTGCAATGTGTCCATTTCTGATGTCATCTTTTAAGGAGGCACTAACATTGCAAAGTCTTAACTTCTAACATTTGTGATTGCACCCCTCAATTCCATAAACACTACCACCAACCCGCTGCCTCATAATCTGGCATCATCTCTGGCCAGAATTCGCTTTTCTCTGTCGGAGAACAGATGTTCCCTCCTTTTTGTGGTCCGCCTCCAATTTTGTCGCAATTGGAAGGGAGAAAGATGGAGGCTGTAGATCCGGTGGTGATGGTGATGGGTGGCAGCATGTCGTGGATCTTGGTCGCGATAGCATGGAAGTATCGGATTTAAATGGGTGTTGTGGCTACTTTGCAATTCGCGTGTGCAGGCATTTGTGTGTGTTTGTATGTGCGCTACTGTGTGGAGGAAGATGTGGTGACAATGGGCAGCTGTGGCGGCGTGAGCTGGCGGTGGGTGGTGTGGTGAGGTGAAGGTGTTGGGCTGTGGTAGTGGCGTTTGTTGAAGGTGGTGTGGTGGGGCTACACGTTGGGGGGTGGTCATTGGTGAAGGTGACAGTGGAGGTAGGCATCTGTGGACAGTGGTGGTGGTGTTTGGTAAAGGTGACGGTGGTGATGTGTGGTGGTGAAAGGTGAAGGGGTCAAAGTAGAAATGAATATATTCATTGAGTTTTACGAGTGTAAGTTTTGCAGCCATATTGCAACAACATGGCTTGCTGTCAAATTTCTCCACATCAACAAACTATTGGGTTGTGTAGTTGTATGGGTCAAAATGCACACACCCAATCGAATTGTAGGCAAAGGCTATACTCGATTCCAAGAAGATTCTTTTCGACCTTTCCCAAAGGACTTGTCCAAGTTATTCGGAAAACAGTATAAAAAAACAAAGATGTAGATTGTTTATCCAAACGTAAAATGAAAACATCTAATAACTACGAAGAAGGCTTGAACAAACTAGTCTAATCCCGTGATTTGACAAATTTTTTCAAATAATTAACACTTAAAAAATAACTACGCCAAATAGGAAAGAATGTCTCCAAACATATGTATAACTGCCCTCTAGAAGATAGAATCACGTTAAACACAAGCTAATTTCTTCACATGAGAAAATAATTTTCAAACTTGCATCCATCATTATCTCATTTTCCCAATTATAATATTAAACCTCAGAGCCTTTTAGTGACAATTGGTTAAGAACAAGTGACTAACTTTTAGTGGCTATTAATGGTGTTTAAGACAATGACATATGGATTAAGACTTTATTTTAGGTGGTGCCAACGGTAGTAACATATGATATCATAGACAAATAGCATTTTTGTATAAGTTTGACATTGCGGGTCGATGAGCTGGATTGCCAATTCTAGTATTATTACTAAGATGAAGACCTCTTTTCTTTATCTATTCATGTTCAAGTTGTAATGGGTACAAGCCTCCCTAAAAATCAATGTTAAGGCACATTTGATATAGAAAATAAGCATAAAAGTGGACTTGCCTAAGCCCCAAGTCAACGTTAATTATGAACCTTGGTTTTTAATCTTAGAATTATATAGGTGAAAATGTGTTTTTCTCTTGGCAATTTATGTACTTTATGTATCACCACGAAACACGCCAAACTAACTTTGTTCTTTTTTTGGGAATATTGCGTATAATAGTATTGTGGTTTGAGATTATTGCAAAAAGCCCTCTAAGGTTGCAAAAGTCACGAATGTGTCTTTATAATGCTAATTTTGTTGCAACGGTTAGAGAAATCGTCCAAATTGACGGACCTCATTTTCACTCTCTTAAGGAATGCCTTTCGTACAATTTATTAGTCAAAAAGACTAAAATACCCTTCCATTCTTTTTCTTTCCCACTCATGTCTCAATTTCTTCTCCGCTCCACTCCACTCCACTCCAATCCAACGAAAACCTAACCCTACTCGCTACCTTCATCAACACAGCCTCATCTGCCACCACCTCACCCCCCGTAATGATCCCATTCCCATCCACCCCTTGCGAACCGCTGCAAACCCGATCCACCCCCTACGGCGACGCGACCAACCCCACTATCAACCCAAGTCATGTGCGCCACTGCCGCAGGATTCATCCACCCACCACGATACCTCCGCCGCCTCCTCCAGTCCTGCCATCAGTCCCAAGCGTATTTTTTGTCAGCCCCACCATCAACCCCACACACCGTTTCCACCAACCCCATCCAACACTCTACAACTCAACCCCACGAGCCTAGCCCTATCCAACACACCACCATTTAAACAAAAAAACCCTAGATCTACAATTCCAATTGAATTCATGTTATTCTAGATCTACTTTTTCGTCTTTTCCATGCTAATTGGATCGTATGATGGTGCATCGTGAATTTGTGCTCCACCAGCATCTACCCATGGTGATGGTGAGAAGATGGGCCGGAGCTGTGATAAGGAGAAGAGGAGTGACGACTGTCGGGGATGATGGAGAAAAATTGGCAGCAAGCAGCGTTAAAATGATGAGCTGTTGAATCAGCCAAAGTCTTGTAGGGGTTATACATAAGGCCAAATTTATGATGCAACACTTTTGCGACCTCAGGCGTTTTTTTTTTTGTTGCAATTTTTATGACTATATGATTTTTTGCAACAACCCCAAATCACAAGCAATGGTAACTCGTCACAATTTTCCCGTCTTTTGTAGAATGTATCTAATAACTTGGATGACAATGCATACTTCTTGCTATCATTTTGAGCTGCTTAGTGAATTGTATTCACCGTATTAATAAAATAAGTAGCGCTACGTGATAATGTGTCTCAAATTTCTTAAAAGGCTAATTACTTATTTATATCTTATTTATATTAAAGAGGCCAGGAAAATGAGGATAAGACTGAAAAAATTGATATTCATCTTTTAGGCAGTTAAATGGCCCTCTCATCCTTTACCCCAAATATCATGCCTTTCATAAGACTTGAACCTGTGACCTTGTAGATAGAGGAGATTTATGACCTTGAAGTATATATTGTGATGTTAAGTTTATTTCATATAATAACGGTATCAATGTTTTTGTAGACATATTCTCAATGTCCTTGTGGATATTATATACTACTACGTTCTTCATGAGCCTTTTATTATGAGCTTCTTCTGCAGACATAGTATCGACCACCTTTATGAGCTTTTTTGTTAGTCCAATTTAAAACATTTTCATAGACGTGAACATAAAAATAAAAGAGAAAAAGTTCCACCAAATAAAAGTAACTCTGGAGATATGGATCCATCGATGACGCTCCATGTGCAATCAATAGTTGCACAAAATTATGACGAGCATACCGCTTCAGAAAAATAAGAAATGACCCATGTGTACTTTGGAGCGCGTACAAAAAAATTATTCGAGTTATTTAAATGGATTTAAAACTGTGATATAATTGCATACACGTTGTTTACCATTTATTTACTTTTTATGGTATGGTTTGGTAGTCAAACAGATAGCATTTGATCGTGGGAGAGGTTAAGAAAATTAACCTTAATTTATAATCAAGTTTTCAACATTGTACAACTACGCTTTATGTCAGCAGAACAAGCTGATCGAACCACTGCTGGTTTCATGAATCTCATGAGCTGTCAATTATCTGATTCATGGGACAGTATTTAGGTAAGAACTATTTTAATTATAGTGATTCTTGCAAGAAAAGTAATCTCAATATATGAACCTTTAACTTTGCAGAGCTCTGATCTGGTTTGCCAAACAAACATCCTTCTTCAGGAAAGGATGGTCTTTCAAGAACCGAATACCAAGAGTCACATGGAATCAGCTAATAGGAATGTTGTGTGTGTGTGTGTGTGTTCAGAGAGAGAGAGAGAGATGAGACCCACATGGGAAATACAAAAGCCAAGTGTAAACATCCAAGAGATAGAAACAAATCCCACACCCAGAATCCGTAAAGACCAGAAATAGGAGCTTGAAAGAAAACAAAACAACAGAAATATCATACAGTGACTGGGAAAGACCTCCAAATGTGGCATAGAGATGAAAGAGAGCAACTTTCTCTACAAAATGAAGACAAAACAAGAACCATAAAATACAATCATGAGAAGTATATATATATTCATCCTTATATTTACAGCAGAGACTGGAAATTAAACATAATATGATTAGCTAGAAATGGAATGTAGCTAAACCCTAATTAAAACCCAACAAGAAGGATTAGCTAAAAAATAATTAATGAAATAGTCATAGTTAACCAAGATCAACAACTAAGCGGCAAGCTGAGCCTCTCCATAGGCATCCATGTGAGAAGCATCCAGAGGAAGCATTGGAAACTCACTAAGCTCTTGCATGAACCCATACTCCAAATCCGCAAACCCGCCCAAGAACCCGCCACCCGAATTCGCCCCGCCCCATATCTCCTCTTCTTCATCCTTGATCATCCCTCTGAACTCCATCTTCTTCGCCGCGGCCGCCTTGCTGGAAAACCCTTCCTTCCTAGGGTTCATTCTTGTCCTCTTCTTCTTGTTGGTGGCACGATTGTCTTCCGTTGGCTTTCCGGTAAGCCGCTGAACGAGCTCTCTGAAGTTCGCCACGTCAGTTTTGATGATCTCCGGTGCAAATATGTGGATTATGCGGATTTTCGGCTTCGCTTTGGATACCAAGTGTGAGTCCCTTTGCGTGGCCAGAGGTGATGGTGAGGCTTTATTACCTTGAAAACAAGCTTGTTTCCCATGCATCATCACCATCCCTTCCATGGAGTTATACATCAAGTTGAAAGGCAGATAGAAAATAAGAGAAGATGTTAGGGGGTGGATGTTGAAAGGATGTGGTGGTTGGTGTATATTTTAGAGGGGCCGATGGAGAAGTTTATATAGGTGAGGAAGCAAAGTGTTAAGATTGTTTATGTAAGTGTAGGGACAAGAGAGAAAATTTAAAGGGAAAAACAAGCTGTCTGTTGAGGGCAAGGATTGGATGAACCCTAGTCTGACATATTGGAGGAGAGAGTCAATAAAGTAAACATCTCAAATGGTCCCCCATTTCCTGTATCCCTGTACTTAGTTGTGCATATAATAGTCTGTAGTCTGTTAATGGTGATTGCATTTCTTTAGACAATTTGATTATACTTAAATTAATGATGCATTAAAGTGACGTTTTTCTCTTTGATTTATCGGAGGTCACTTCACCTGAGCTGCAGATTGATTTACAGAACGTGATCAATGTGGGGTAATTTTTCTTCTCCCTTAACCTCTCCGGCTGTGGGCCATCGATCTGAGGTCTCTAGTATGCTGCCAAAGGTTAGTCAAATCTGTTGATGGGATGATTATTAATGAAAATTCAAATTCAGATTTAAAATCAGTTTGATGCAGAAGATTTGGTAACCTAGCCATCTCTCTCCAAGAAAATAAGATCAGATTTAATGTTTAATTTTCAAAAGGAGTTGTCCACCGAGTAGCTACCTTATGTATATATGTTGAAGAGATAGAGAAGACTTTCTGAAGTCTTGGAATACACTTCCTCTGCTTTTCTTTAATTATTATAACTATGTCCAATCACAATAATATTGAGAGATACAGTGATTACTACTTGTTGATGTGGTTATCATCAAGTTCCTCTAACCTAAAACGAGAAAAACAATCCCTTTTGCTACCGAACTTATGTAGGAAGAAAGTGATATTTCACCACTTTCGTAAACATAGTCGCCCACTTGCATATGGATTTCTGCTCGAGCTTCATTTTCATTGCAGTATTGAGCCTCAGAAGTGTGTCAGAAAGCCACACCACTCTTCCCTACGTAGAACTCTTGAGGAAACTATGTTGCTTTTGTAAGTACTTCCCAAAATGAAGAAAAATTCTCTCATCATGTATGCCATGTTTGCTCACTCGAAATTTTTACAATTAACACACCGAAAAAGGTTAATTTGGTCACAGTCAAATTCTCACGTGGGTACGTATGCTTGATGCCATCGCAAATGTCATGGCTTGCATAAACATAAAGGATAAATGAATGGACTTATCCCCGTTTCTTTGTTTTGTAAAGGTTCTTTTTAGTTACGGAGGTAGCTAGCGAGGAAAAGGAAGAAGAAGCATATCATATGAAATTTTGATATCTGGTTGCAGTCTGTAGTTGATGCTTAGATGCTGCGAGAGGCCATAGACAAGTAATTCCATTTCGCTCGATTATTCTACTATTGCTGGTTAACTTCTGCATACCGTAAAATCTTGTCTATATTTACAATTGTAACGTTTTCAAAGCAAACACATATACTTTTTCATTCTCATAACTACGCAAGAGCAAGGCAATAGCGTAATGGTAATTTGTAGTCTCTCCGTCTATCTCGGCACGACGTCACAATTCGCATTGACTGTAGCAGAAGAAGTACGAAAATGTCGGCTTGAATTCAGAAGGATACATCAAGAAAACAAATCTCTCTCAGTTCCTCCCTCCCTCCCTCCCTCACAGAAATAGATTTGATGTGTGCAAGTATCCAGATTTGCATCGATTTCATATGCAGTATTCACTTCAACCTTTTTCATTTGTCACTTTGTGAATTGCTTTGACATGAAATTCCCATGCCGGTTATTGTACGGTCATTAGTCATTAGTACTAAGTAATGGCGCTTTCAAGTATCAATCCGAACAATCTTTATCTATCTCCTGACCATAAAATAAACCTAATTACTAAATTAATTATTTCTCTCCACTACTCTCCATTTTTTTTTGGTTTGGACGGTAAGGGACATCCTCAGATCAGCTTCACCATCAATCGAGATCGACTAAGTTCCCTCCCAGACAATCTCAAGGGTGCAACTCCCTCACTGACTTGGTGCATTCGAAGAAATACTTAAATCCAAGAAGTCAAAGAAATGAGCAAAACTTCCTGAACGACCAGGTCAACCCCCTCCACTTTTTTAAATACCTATCTTCTCTTGGTTTATCTGCTAATCAAGTGTTACATGGTCTTGTCTCTATTGTTTTGGACTTTACTCTTCATCCTCTAATGGAAGAGGAGATCATATAAGTTAGTGCTACGTACATTTTATGGTCGCTTCTGGCAATTGTCACGCATTAAACCATCCTTGTCACTCCAACTTTCACCCTCAAATTAATGGACATGTCTAGAAGGTTACGTACATTGCATGAACATTTTTACCTAAATCTGCATCTTGATTCTGATAGACAGCATTTGTCATGTTACTTGTGAAGTGTACGGCTTGTATGGTATATATGTCCTGCGCGTAGTGCATATTGCATAACTATGCTCACCACCTGCACTATGAGAGTACTAAGGCCATGAAACTAGCTAGCTTGACTAGTTAAAATCAGTACACACTCACATGTAATCCTCTTTTATGAAATTAACATGAATCATATTCAAAGCATTGTCTCGCGCTCATTTTCGCTTAAGCTTCATTCAAATTTAGTCGTGCAGTCGAGATCAATTATTCTTAGACTCAATAATTGTGTGGATGCATCGAGTTTCAGCTCAGTCTCGCATGTTCGTAATTCTCTACAAGAGTTAAGTTTGAACTGCTCCTCGAGGAGGGGTCACATTATTTAGGAAGAAAGGAACATTACACTATTCAATCATACTTTATATATATATATATATATATATATATATATATATATATATATATATATATATATATATATATATATATATATATATATATATATGGGTTCAGCTATGATGCTTTTCTTACTACTTTTCTACATTTTTGGACCCCTCAAAAATGATCAAAGTGCAGGCATGGAATGCACGCACAAAAGGTATTCTACGTGTAAAAGATCATCCGTGCAAAGATTGTAACCGTGGGATTTGCACGTGGACTGACTGCACAAGCAGAAAACGCGTATCTTCATGGTGATCTGTGCCATGTATATCACGTCATCACCAAAATTCTCTTGACGAAGCAAATCACACACACACACACACACGCGAGGGTCGAGTCAGGCCGGCCGGGCCGGCTCAGTGAGCAAAGAGCAAAGGTGAGGTTTTGGGGGTTCAGCTCACGGGTGCCACGTGGAGACGTGGGTGCACCCTACCTAGGCATTCCTTAGCGGGTGCCAGCCGACAAATTAAATCAAAGCCAGCTTAGAGGATTCTCTTGAACGTGTGTTCCTGTCTTTACTAATCCGATAACCTTAGATGGTTGGAGACCATCCATGAACTACTGCTCATATATTATACCATTCTCAAAATGTCATTTCTGAAGTAACATTTTGTCCTTAGTTTCATTTTTGATGACTAAAGGAAGTACATAAAATGATAAGAGACGTAAAAACTTATGGAAAAGGGTAATTAATATTTTAACCGAGCCGTTTCTGCTCATGAATCCGTTTGTTTAGGGTCGTTCATAAAGGAGTGAACATACTCTTACCTACAAAAACAAAAAGAAATTATTAGTATTTTCGTAACATAATCTAATTAATGTTCGTAGTATACAGCTGTTTTCAATCCAGAATAAAAAGGATAAATAAATTTGTATCCAATGAAATAGCACTCAAATATGTGTGAAATTAAAGAAAGGGGACTAGTATTAGTTAATATAGAGAGATATGGAGTACGGTAAAGCGAGTTCAGCGTGATTCAAAATTCGAGCTTAAACACAAATTGGTCGAACACGCATTTGAACAAAAATTTTGTGCTCTATACTTGCACATAAATTTTGTGCTCTATACGTAAAAATACAAGCCAAACTCAAAGTCGGTGAGCTTAGGTAATCCAACCTGACCCGTGTTCTGGGGTGTTTCACGACAGAATGACCTAGTACATGTTTATTCATTATACACTTAAGCTGTAAGTGAATGCACACCCTCTTGTTTGCCTTTTAGTCAAAGATTATTGGAACCATTTTCTGTTCAAACGCTGGCAAAATTTGTTCAGCTGAATTTCCCATTATGAAAGGAAACTTTACCTATTTTCACTTTCATTCAGCTTCCCACCACTATGTTTTACTTGGGGAAAGGTGGATCGTTTATATTAAGTACTTTAAGCTTTGAAAGATATCGCGTTTAAAACCCTACGGGGTAGGAAAATGACATATATCTTTGATCGGATAACTCTAAGGAAGCTGTTTCCAATTTCCGTGTTAGCGAACAGTCATATAGTATTAAATTGCAGCTCTGCCAATACTATAAAAAAAAAAATGTCACATGCATCGCGTTTACACTTGGGAATCATTTCCATTCCTCTCTCTCCATTGACATATATTATGCATCAATCCATTTGTGTACTGATAAAAATCAGGATGCATGAGAGGACTTAGACATTATAAGCCAAGGTCTTTTAACTGCTCTTACGTAAAGAAGTTGAAAATTGATTTGCTTTCATACAGCACTAGTTGGAACACACACTATCTTATGTCAGAATTTCACTTCTTTACATTGATCGAGCAACTATAGATCATTATTTCACCTCTTTACATTGATCGAGCAACTATAGATCATCATTTCCAGGAAGCCAGTGGCCTAGCCAAGTTCGCGTCTGAGGCCGTATCCAGGTATATCAGCACTGGGTTCATGTGAGCCGTACTTAAGAGTTTACTTAATCAGGATTCCTCCCTTAATTTAACATATAGGAACTCTAGTAAAATGGTGCCCACGTCTGTTGTGTATATCTGGGGGAGTACCGTGACTTTCTACATATTTACATAGCCAAAGAAACTCATAAAAAAACTTTCATCAGTAATGTATGATATTTGCATGACCAATGTATGATATTTGCATGACCAATGCTTACTTTAATCACTGTCGGATATTATTAAGAAGCAAACCACTACTACATGAAGCCGTTTGACTTGCCACTTTAACTTAAAAGGCTAGATCAGTAGTCTCTATAACATGGGATCATGATTTAGATGCTTTTCGATCTATTCTTGTATAATAGACAATATTTAGCTTTTAGTATTTTATGGTTGCTTGTCTGTAATATATGGTTGCGGCTGTTTTGTATGTCCGGAACGATTTATTATATATATATATATACATATTTCTTCTCTTAATCAAAGAAAGAAAAAAAAACTCTTAAAAACTGTGTAAACGTTACTTTCACTGATTCCATTCTCTTAGTTAATTAAAAAATATATGATCATAAATTGTTCACGTTTTGAATATCCATGCCATGTCAGTGATGCCATCAAAGTGTGGGAAATGATTTTTTCTACTGGTGCAATATTATTGGTACCCAAGTGGCCCATAAGTTACCTAAAAGCCTCCCAAAGGTCTCAGTTTTGTTATGCCATCCCCCACCTAATGCTTTAACCCTTTCTTTAGTTATAAAAACCCAAAAAATGAAAAATGGAATTACTAACTCCACTCCTTTTTTAATCTAGCTTACCCCATTTTACTATCAATGATTAAACGGTTGAAAGTGTCGATTTGGAGTTGTTAGTTGAAAAAAGAGTGATATTATCATATCCATTTTTTTTTATATAACTCAAAAAGTAACATTATTGAACGCCTTATCCATACCTTATCCATACCCCGAGTTACTACTTCTAGTTCTAACAACATTTCCTTGCACTAAATAGGTAATGCATGTAGACGTTTAGGAGCAAACGTTCAGTCAAATCATTGGTGTCGATCATTTGAAACTGTTGGATGCAGAAGCTGGTGTGATAGCCGAAGAAGTTAGAGGAGGCAGGATGTAAATTTAAATAATTCAACGATTTTAGATAGTCAGAACCAATGATCTGAAAGTGTACAACCTTTTTTTTTCTTAGATTCTTCGTGTACCGAAAAACAAAACAGACCTCTTGTCTCATCTTCACAAACCCTTTTCTGGGCCCCATGGCAAGGGCCAATATCGTTTTTTTTTGGTCTTCATGGGCCAACATCACCACCTAAGAAAGCAGACACGCAATTTGAGGTGTTCGAGTTGGCCCACTGGTTCAATGGGCTATTCTGTTGGGCTCTAAATGATGGCTGTATACCTTGTTAATTAACAGGTTTACCAGTAACTCTTTTTGGAAAATAAAATTTTGGAATTAGCCCAAAAACAAGCCCAAGCCCAAGGCTTAGCCCATCAGATAACTCCGTAATGAACCTTAGACAAGCCTTGGCACCATATAACAAAAGTACACATACCCAAAAGCCCAAATTGTTGGGAGTTGTAGGTGTTATCCCAAGCCCAGCTAGACGTTGAATCTAATATGTGATGGGGGTGTAGGGGACATATTAAATCTAACGAGACTGAGATACTTTCCAGACAATTGGAAATTATTATTATTTTTTTAATTTCTCGTCTCATCACCTTGTTATAAATATCATAATTATATTCATATTGAATTTTTTTTCCTTGTAAAAAAAGCACCTTGCATGTTGACTTTTTTTTTTTTTTCGTATTTCGTTATTTGAAAAGGAAATGTCTATTTTCATACCATATATTTTTTTTCTAGACAAAACGAAGGCGTGAAACATCGTATCGTGGGTAGAAATAGACGGTCGCTCTCGAGAATCTAGAGTATCGGGTGATCCAGACATGATTTCTTTTAGATGTTCTGGAGGGAAACCCATGGACACCACCTCAGCTTATAGGTGCAACCTAAACCTGTTTGTCTGTCCAAAACATACGAAAACAGAGGTCCTTCCTAACACACAAGCAAGCCAAACACATGTAAAATGACATAGTAATCAAGATGAATTACTTAACTAGAATTAGGAACCCAACCCAACTCAGTCCAATTTATTCAATCTTTCTTGAGTTAAAGCTCGTTGAGCTTTTTAAGCATATCCGTTTTTTTAGATCGGGTAAAAAATCAACCCAACCAATTCAAAGTACACCCTTAACATTTGGTTCGCACTTACTCACAATTCTTAAAATTATGGGGTAAATGCACTTTGTCCCCTTCTACTTTAGGACGGTTGCAGTATGATCTCCTCTTCTAAAAAAAATTGCACTAAATCTCACTACACTCATCAAAACTGTGCAAAAATAACGGTTTTCATCTAAGTTAATCCCATTTTTTAGCGGGAAATATTGAAACCCAGAATCTGCAATTTTAGGACGAAACTACCCTTTTGACCTAATAAAATACTAAAGACTTGCAAAATATCACCCAAAAAAACCACCAATTTCATTTTACTCCATTTGCAAACCCTAGAAAATTTGCAAAAAGTGACCATTTTCATTTTGACTCATTTGCAAACCTTCTTTTAAAGACCAACATAAAAAATTTAAAAAAAAAACGAAAAGTTGAAAAATTCAGCGGGTATAACCCGAACCCATATAACCCGACCTCCGCACAATCTAAATAACCGATTTCGAGGAAGATAATCACGAAACTAACAAGAATGCCAAAACTTCCTCTACACCGGTCTCTTCTAGTCATCAAAGCTTGTTCTTGTACCAGAAAACACCTCTGTTCTGCTCACCTTCATCCTGCTCAACATAAATGCACTCCTTTGCTTCTCTCCACATTGCCTTCACAAATGGAGTCCCGTCGAATTGGTAGTATTCCCCCAATATCGGCTTGATCGCTTTCGTCGCTTCCATTGCGTGATAATGTGGCATCGTCGAGAACAAGTGGTGCGCGACATGAGTATCCGTTATGTTGTGGAACACCTTGTTCAGGACCCCGTAGTCTCTGTCGACTGTGGCCAGAGCTCCTCTGAACCAATCCCATTCGGAAGAATCATAATGTGGCAATGAAGGGTGAGTGTGCTGCAAGAACGTGATCAACACAAGGAACGCGTTTACGACAAGCAATGGACCTCCATAAATGCACAGCACCCAAGAAAGTCCTTTGGCCAGCACGAGACGGTAAAGCCCATAAGTGACGGCAAGAACACCGGCATCCGAAAGGAAGATTTGGGCACGCTCGCGATCAGAGTAAATAGGACTGTTTGGATCGTAGTGGCAGGCGAACCGATCATAAGGTCGGCCAGAGACGTTGAATAGAAGGTACAAAGGCCAGCCTAGTGTTAGCGTGACCGCAAGCGTGAGGACTCGGCCAGGAGGATGGTTAAGGTACTTGGCAGAAAATCCGAGCTTGGACTTTCTTTTTGGGACAAATACCTCATCGCGGTCAAGGGAACCCGTGTTTGAGTGGTGGCGGCGATGGCTGTATTTCCACGAAAAGTAGGGGACAAGGAGAAAGGAGTGCAGGACAAGGCCAACGGTGTCATCAAGCCATTGGTAATCGCTGAAGGCGTGATGGCCGCACTCGTGAGCTATGACCCAAACACCGGTGAGGACGCAGCCTTGAACTACACCGTAAAAAATCCACGCGAAGTAGGAGAGAGGGGGAGGGAGGAGGGGGATGAAGGTGGTGGCAATGTAGTAGATGATGGAGGATATGGCGAGGTCGTAAAGCACGTAGGAGAAAGAGTGGAGGACGGATCGCTTGAAACAATGGGGTGGGATGGCCTGCTTGACCTCCCCTAGTGTAAATGGGGGTTTAGAGTAAGGGACTCGTTGAAGGACATCTGATTTGGACTTCTTCCCCTTAGGGGGAACAGACATGTTGCCTCCTGCACCCATTGTTCAAAGTCCTGCAATTACAAGAGCACAACCAGTTAATGCAATGAAATAGGCCAAGCTTACATAAGTTTTATGCTCTTAAAGTGATGCAATATAATGCACTGGCCCTCGAGAATGCGCAGAACTTTCAATTAATCACACCTTTGAAAAGTAATTATCAGCTACCAAGTCCGGTCCAAATATCTAAAGACCAAGAAAAAATAATCTTCCTTACAGCTTGAAACACACCGAGTCCAGTCCTAATATTTATGACAGTCAAAGTATCATGAGCAAAATTAACACCCAAGATGAGGATGAAAAAAGGGAAAATAACACGCGTCGAGAAGCTGTTTAAAAGCACTAATAAAAAAAGACGGCGAATCTGGTTGCATTCAAAATCCGATGCATCAAAATTCAACTGCGCGTCAAAATTGGAGGCAGTAGAAATTATGCAATTGGAACCCACTCTTGTAACTTTGAGAGGTCCTCTTAGAACTAGGCTGGGGCAGGCACACTCGTGACCTTTTGTTTTCACTAAGATGGTAGGCTGGACGTAGGACAATGCATGGACCATCCTAAAAGCCAAGCACGCACTAAAACAACTTTCTCGTGACCAGAAACTAAAATGGAAAACAAAAGTTTTAAAGAGGTTATTGGATGGTAAGTAGGCCTGCCTTGCCCATTTCGTTTAGGTACTGAGAACCAGGTTTAACGTCTTGCAGACGATCAAGCCTCGGTTACTTGAAGCTACACGTAAACACATTCCTACATCACAATTACAACCAATGGATGACACGGCACATGAAATGAAGTTAGATGTATAGCACTACAGCAAATAAAGGTAAAGGCCAGTATGCCCAAGGACCACCACTCAACAGGGACATAATATTGTGATCGAGTGGAGGACCAACAATGCGAATAGATTTTATAAGAGTAGTGGCATACTGCTAAGGGAAGGTCGTGCATCACTCATAGTGGACATCACGTGAATCCATTTCTCCTTTAAAAAAGAAGTGTTGCAGACCAATAGAAAAGTGCCCAAGAGCAATAATGGCCCTCGGTGACACATACATCTCTATAAAAAAGAACATGCAGAAAGCATGACACCAGCTATTACGAGCATGAAATGACACTTATTGGTGGGTGTGATTTTAGTTACAAAATGGCTTAGGTACGTTAAGAACATAGACGTTGTGCAGTGTTTATTCAACGCTAAAAATGCATTAGACGTCAACACTTCAGGTGCAAAAGGGGTCAACCGTTCTAGTAATACTATACGAGGAAGTCACCGTCACTGCAGAATGGGCGACCTTCAACACAACTGTGCAGGAGTTGAAGTGTATAACCGTGGTATGGGCAAGGCTGAGATGCTAACAGTGCAGGTCAAAGTTTACAGTAGCGTAAGACGCCGACTTGTTTGAATGAGCGCGACGGAATGATTTAAGAAGTCACGAAACACAAAAAAATGTGAAACAAACAAGTGGAGATATTTACGTCAATACTACTATAGTTAGTATTCTTATTAGGTGCATCAGGATGCTTCAATGCAACAGAAAGCCGTCAGACCAACCTTATTCTGCGTCTGCTATTGAATGGGACAACGCCACAATTGATTTGATTTCAATGACCGAAACAAACATTACAATAAATACCACAAAAGATCAGAACAGTGGGCATTAAAAGTTGGAAAAAGCTAGCAAAGCGAGGGCAGCGAAAATGACTTGCTAGAAAATTGTAAAGACTTAAATTGCAGATGCATTCACCGAAACTCGAAACCAATCAATGCCCATTCGAAGACCAAGAAAAAAAGGTGGTGGTGGTGGAGAAACAGAGGGAGAACGGTGGTGGTGATGTTGGTGCTGGGGTGGGCCGGTGGTGGGGGCAACTTGTTTGAACCCCGTAGCTTGCTAATGGACCACATAACCAAAAGAGGAATAACAGCCACGACCAGCCTAGTACCCAAGTCTGCAGTATCTGTGAGACCCACGTATCATGTCATATGCGACACGCCAACAAAATTTAAAGAGGAAAACGAATCTGTACATACTGCCAAATGTAATGTTACCAGTATCAAAAAAGCATTTGATACTGCGAGAGGCCTTCTGTAATCCACAATCAATTCTAAAGTCCACAAAATGAATGGTTGTACGCATTAAATGCAGAGAAATAACCTTTCATGCATTCTCAAGAAGTTAACCAAAATTCTCAAAAGATGTTGAAATGAGAAATCCCAAATAGTGAACAGAAGGCGTGGAAAGTAAACATGGCATGTGGGAAACAAGCAATAAAGTAAAAGCATTTCTAGCAATTCTGCACCAAAGGGAAGAAGCAGGGGCATGAATGCATACGATAACGAAATCTCAAGTGAGATTACAAGAATCTGGCCATTACCAATTCATTCAAAAAGCCAAACTTGTTTTCTTTTTCTCTTCCCCTGCTTTTTCTCACAACCCAACAGGGGACTCGAGATACGACAAAATCCATCCAGAAATCAAAGCCTCAGATCCGGAAAAGCAGCCGCACTGCGATTACAAAAAGAGGAAAAACAAAAAGCCTATTCCCAATTTTCCCATCTATCTGAAAAGCCTGTTACGACATTATTGTCGTGCCTATAAATTTGGAGCACAAATCTCAATATACCAGCTCCTTACAAGAAAAAATAAACATGCCCCAATCTCCTCTAGATCTGAAAAAACGATTTCTAATTGCCGTGTGCACCCGAATCAAATCACGCAATGCAGATCGTATAATAACAAGATATTCAATAGTTACGAATCAGGTCGCCTAAGAAAGCAATGCCATTACCTGTTATGACTCGGTATTACGTAACGAGAACGACGTACATTACCATGCTAAGGGATCAATAGGTCCAAGACCATCGAAATAAAAAGAAAAACGAGCCGACAAAACCGACGCATGCGTATGTACGTACTACGTATGCATCCGTATACGACTGACTATACAAGAAAGAATGAATGTGAAGAGATGAAGATTACCTGAAAGGGAGAAGCTCTTCTCCTTCCTTCCTCCCTCCCTCTTCTCTTTCTTGCTCTGTGTGAGTGTGTGTGTGTGTGGGGGGCGCAGAGGCCGTTCAAATGCCGGCCTCGTAAAGTTTGTTGGGTTCGGGCCTCTTGCAAAAGGCCGCTATTTAAGCTTGGAGGTTTCCCTCCCTCCGAAATGAATGGCCCTGGACCCCACCAATCACTAGTGTGGCTTTCTGCGCACGTGGAGGGAGGTCATTGGTCCTGTGCAATCTTGTTCAACGTGACGGCATCCTCAAAGCGGCCGGAGCCGATCTCGGCCGTCGGATCGGGGGGCCACCACGTAGTCTGTGGGTTTTGTACGGTGGAGAGACGGTTACTTCGTGCACGTGAGTTGGCGGGAGAAAATATGGGGGGCCCGGCGCGGCCGGGGGGGGGGGGGGGGCGCGTCACGTGCGTGAGGGGATGGGGGAGTCTGTAATGACGGAATTGGCCCTCGTGGACGACAGACGCGCTTCAGGAGGGCCCCGACGGTCTCGGTTCGTGTTTCCGTCGTCTGCTTTGCAGCCTTTTGCCTCGACTTGTCTTCCCAACTTGGAACTTTTGTTGCAAAATTATACCTCATTAAATATAAGGGTATTTGTTTATACTAACTAACTAACTAAAATTCTGTGCTTTGCACGTCAAATAACATAAAATTCAGATATTTATCTATGTGCCATGGTTAAATGCGGTTCTAAAATTTTCTTAACAACAATTTACCAAAAAAAAAAGGAGGAACTTTCTTTTCCGTTTTCAAGTATTGGATGGAAGAATATTATAAACCCGGAGATGGTAAAAATAAAATAGGGGTGAGTACGGTTCGGTTGGTTCGGTTTAGAGACTGAATACGAAACCGAACCAACCAACTTCGGTTTAAAAAAAATTAACCGAACCGTAGTTAAACAGTTCGGTTTTTACAGATTGAACGAATTGAACGGTTAGATTGGGACAATTTTATCAGCTTGGGTCAAACTCAATTTTAGACAAGTTGAGGCCCAAAAATTAATTACTTATACATACTAATAAGCTCCAAAAAAATTGAATTTTTTTTATCATAATTAATAACACTCAGTGGGAAGTAGGCAGCGAGTGAAAAATATTTGTTACATTAAGGAATTTAGAGTTTATCCCATTTTATATGAGTGATTAGATAATTAGGATTAGTAAAAAATAACTAGGATTTGGTAAAAATATAGATATGTTATATTATATACGGTTGGTTCGGTTTATGCTGTTTCAAAGAAATTCGAACCGAACCGAACCGAACCGAAGGACCGAATGTACGGTTTGGGGAAAAAAAAACCAAACCGATTGATTTTTTAATTGATTTGGAAATAGACTGATTGGTTGGTTCAGTTTTTACGGTTGGATCGGTTTCAACGGTTTAAATACTCACCCCTAAAACAAAAAATCATAGTAGCTTATTGACACTATTACATGGCTGTTGGCTAATTATAGTCTTTTTTTTATATTAATTTCATAGGATTATTAGGTACCACTATTGCATCTTTTAATAGTAAAGTAGTGTAATTTGAAAGAAAATTATTGAAAGTTGTGGTATAAATTCAAAATTGACAATTACTTAAAAGAACCTTAATTTGTTTCTCCATAAACTTTATTTTGTCAATTAAAGAAATTATTTTTTCAAAGTATCTAATATCTCAAAAGAATAAGTGGCAAAGTTTTCCAAAAAGGTGTTCCCCTCGGTGATAAACAACTAAATCTCGACCTAAATAGAGTAGGGATTTCAAAATTGCTAACTTAAATTTCATTATTAAAAATGCATTATTGTTAAAGTCTTTACACACCTACAATCTCACCGATCAAATTGTCACACAAAACAAAATCATTAACATGCGATCAAATGTCAGAGAATTAGTGCTGTAAAATATAATATGGAGAAATACTAAATATCGACTAAAGAAAGTAATTGTTAGAGAAGTGCTGCTAAATATATTATGGAGAAATACTAAATATTGACTAAAGAAAGTAATCGTCAGAAAAGTGATCCTAAACATATTCAGGAGAAAGACAAAATATTTACGGAAAAAAGTCCGTACTTTCGGTAAGAGCTATATGCTTTTGATAAAGTTATATGTTATGCAATTCCACCAAATATACTACAAAAATCATGTTATACTATATTTACTTTTATGTCCTTCACTTATAGGAGGGGCATTATTATAACTATATAGTAGTTTGCCCACAGATTATCATATGCATATTTTACTTTGGATTTTGAGACATATGAGAGAGTGAGTATGACAAAGTGGGAGTTCGGGATTTGCAATATAAACTATTCATGAATTTGGAGTCGTAAAATTGGTGATGCACTAAGAATATGTTCACCCAACTCCATATCTCCATATTTACTGGTTAAACTTCATAGCAACACTAAAAGGAGGATTATAGTGATGGTATGGGGGTTCTCTTGTGGGAGGAAGGCAGGGTTCAACTATCATGCCTTTTAACTTGGCCCATATGGGTGGCGCTCTGCAATAAAATTTATATAACTATGTCAAAGTTTTCAACTCAAAATTTTAAAGGAATTGATTTCGTGCCACTTCCTGGACACTCTTCTCTTTGGTTGTTTTCAAACCCTTCGAAAGTGTGTTGTTTAATAGCAACAACAAAACTGTTATATAAATCTTGGTGGCA